>CM016723.1:41576021-42187711 GCA_005771605.1 Scutellaria baicalensis
GACGAGTGTGTTTCCAATGCAGTGTAAGTTCCAGGATTGACATCCACCAACTCGAGCAAATACAATGAGAGCAAGCAAAATGACTGTTTCGGATCGCCGTACGCCTTGTACATAGCGTGACGTTTTGCCCTTCTTGCGACTTTGAGGCTGAGGTTCAGGCCGTATCGTTGACCCATTTCTTGAATCATAGCCCTCGGCACAAGATTGGAATTTTCTTTTCTGGCTTGCTCAACGTAGTATTCACCGATCACCGAGGAAGGGATTCTGCGGGATGCGCAAGTGTTTAAGTCATGCTGACAACTATGCGGCACTACAGCCTTGGAGATTTTCCAGATCCCGTGCTTGGAAGATGAATTAAGTACGAATCGACATCCGTCGTGGTTGCATTTCACATTCCACCTGTGCTTATCCGAATATAGGACCCGATATTCAACTTGATTCACCAAATGGTACATCCCGACTGCATTTTTTAAATCGGATTTACTGTTATAGACCGACCCTTTTTCAAGTCCATGAGGGACATGTAAAATCTCCCCGGATTCTGGCTCGTCAAATCCGTCCATATCGGGAACATACCATTCCGGCTGCATTGTGTACTCACAAAATTCCGCAAACGCCTCGCGCTGCTCATCATCCAACGATGCGTCAACATCTTCGTCTAAGGTAAAGCCGTCTTCTCTATCTAATGTCAAAATGTGGACATTACAATTAATAGATTGTGATTGGGGAATTCAGATAACTCTGTACTCACATATCTGTTATGTAAAAGTAATTACCTGCTTCAACGTCATCAGCGGAATTTCTGTGTTCTCCATGATCCGGTTCACCTTCGTCGAAACCTGGAGCAGGACTATTCAGGTCGAGAAACTGAAAATTATTGTCTCTCCCCCATGATGATGACCGGTGTGCCCAACGCTCATTCAAAGACGTACCGGCTTCAGTGGTTCGATTCCGACAGGCCAAATCCCATTTCGCATGGAATTCTTCGTCGTTATGGAGTCCAGTAGGGACAAGTACAGGGCTGAATTCATGTACAGTGTTCACATTATAGGTTGAAGGACTTCCAAAGTCGAACGGAAAAAAAGGTTGAGAACTTTGATTTTCATGCTCATCCACTGAAGCTTGCTGATCCTGATAGGACGATCCGGCGGATACTCCAAGATCAACCCTGGTCAACGAAACAAAAACAACCAAAAGAGAGTCATCTGAATAAAAAAACCTCTTCTAAATCAGAATCAGTCTTGATTTTCTTTTTTTTCAATCTGCCATTACAGTCAGTTAGCGCATGAATCACATATCCCCAATAATTTAAGTCGGCAAGCACGATCCCATGAATCGAGGTCAATAAATCCATGTACGTGAGTCTTGGAAGACTGATCAACTCTTGGGAACCATTTACGTACTGAATACCTTCCCAATGGCCTCCGAACGAAACCACCACCGAATAAGACATTTTCGATAATACGATCTGAAAATGTAATGGAATTAGAATATTTAAAACATTCAATATAAAAAACAAAAGAGAGATAATTTACTTGATAATTCTTCAAATATTTCAAATTCTTCACACTAGTATCACTCACGATTTTGTGCTATTAGTATTGGAAACTCATTCTCACTTAAATAGATGAGAATTGAGCAATCCGTGAATGAATGTTCAAATCAACATTAATTCCACCACGTGAACATCTTGACTATGGATTGAAAATTAATTCGAAATAAACTGTGACAACAAACATCTGAACATTTACTGTGAAACGTGAAAATTAAAGTGAATAATACTGTTAATTACTAGAAAACAAAATTTATATGTCGGTAACCTCAGAAATAAGTTTAAAACACTATTATTCGAACCACAATAAATTATACATAGTAGTTCGATCACTTTGGAAAAATTTGATTTTCTGAAGTACTGATCGAACCACTATGAATTTCACATAGTGGTTCGATCACTTTGGAAATTTTTGATTTTTTGAACTAGTGATCGAACCACTATGAATTTCACAAAGTGGTTCGATCACTTTGGAAATTTTTGATTTTCTGAAGTAGTGATCGAACCACTATGAATTTCACATAGTGGTTCGATCACTTTGGAAATTTTTGATTTTTTGAAGTAGTGATCGAACCACTATGAATTTCACATAGTGGTTCGATCACTTTGGAAATTTTTGATTTTTTGAAGTAGTGATCGAACCACTATGAATTTCACATAGTGGTTCGATCACTTTGGAAATTTTTGATTTTTTGGTAAAGTGATCGAACCACTCATAGTGGTTCGATCACTTTGGAAATTTTTGATTTTTTGAACTAATGATCGAGCCACTATGAATTTGACATGATAATACGAAAAATACATTTGTATACGCTAATCAAGAAAATCTTGATCTACATACGCCATCGTTCGTAAGAGAGATAATACGAAAAATACATATGTATACGGTAATCAAGAAAATCTGGATCTGCATATGCATTCGTTTATACATGATAATACGAAAAATACACTGCTAATCAAGAAAATCGGGAGCTACAGTGTCCTCGGAGGTGGAGTACTTGTACACTGCTAGGGCCATATCTCTCCGAAGAGCATCTATGTCTTTCTTTTTGGTAAACTTCGGGCTAGGGAATGTATTCGTGATCGTGCTCTCTGCTGTAATCAGACTCCAGGGCCCACAAGATATAGGATCCTCCTGCACGTAACACTTGTTAGGACCCACCGTGCCCAGTTCCCACTCAATCTCAGCCCCTGGAACCGGAACATGTCCAGTCCCACATCGTCTGGACTGCTGATAAAAACCGGCTTTGTCCAACACCTGAGGCAAAAGACGACGTATACCAAAAGTCTGATTACAGCGCAACTCCGTTACCTCCTCGGTGTACGCATGTCTCATGCTGTCGAACAGAGTAAGGGAGCAGCGTCTGAAGTCAATGAATGCAGTGACCCAGTGCCCGTTCAGGTTAAGAACAGTGATGACCTGGTGAAAGAGTCATGTAAATTACGTTGGTATAGAATATTAGTCACTCGATGATAGCCTAACAAACTGTAGTGTACATATTGTTAATAAAGTAAAATACGTTGTGGAAAAAAGAGACTTACGCCCAAATCAAGTTTGGCCCACTCCTTCACTTCCAACCACCGCGGCTTCAGTCCCAAAACGTAGTGGATGAGTCGAGTTAGGGACGTGAACGTGAAATCCTCTGGATAATCTCGTTCAGCGTATTTCTGCTCATCAGACTCTCCACTGTGGCGTTCTGCCCAAATACCCTGGGCCGCAATCTGGATTTGTAAAAAAAAAAAACCACATGCTCATAGGTGAGGCCATGGACCTTTTATAAAGTAAATAAAATTGTTACGAAATGAATCGATGGACTCACCCCGAATCCAGTGTCGATAACCTGAATACTCTGCTTAAAATCTTCGTGTACACCAAGAAATTCTGGGGCACTCTGCAGAATTCCGAGGTACGCATCCATGTGCTGTCACGAAGTCAAATCAATTAATAGAGGTAAAAAAAAAAGTTAGACAAATATTAAGACAACCATTTTAAACTTATGATTCCAGACTAACCGAATTTTTCATAGCTTGTTTAACGTCGAGGAAATGACGAAACCAGGAAGGGCCCACACCCACACCAATCCCCACATTCCGCCTGCAAGACAAGACATTGTACATAAGTGATTGGTATTGAATACGGATCAACGATAAAAAACACTTACTATGATAACAAAACACTTACTTCTCAGCAGTACGATCATCTCTGGCACAGTACGCCCGGAAATCCGCCAATTTGGTATTCAGTCTTCTAGACGGCTCATTCCTAAGGAAGGGACGTACTGCGCACATGCTGAGACAGACGACGCTCCCTCTGTGCACGGACCGGCCTACTAGTGGACGGTCTACGAGGAAGCGGTGTCTCCACCTGACGCTCGGGAGATGATGCACTAGATGTGGAAATATGAGCACCCCCGAGCTCAGATGGGGTAAACTGTACGGGTGTCTGCAGAGTGTACCTCATAGCAGACGGAGGCTCGCTGGGCACAGATGTAGAGGGATCCATCTGTGCAGCTGTCCCAGGATCAACTGCAGGTACACTCTCTGACAGCCATGGGGCCCATTCATGATCTGGCTTAGGCAACTGATACCAAGCTGGCTCTATGGACGACGTGGACGGATAAGAAGTCCTTGGGGGACTTTGATGCCCGTATCCGAAGAAGCTATCAACGTAAGTCTCTAACCGCTGAGCTTCTGAGTCCACGTACTCCCGGAGTTGCCTAGCCTGCTCCTCGAAGGCCCTACTCTGCTCGTCGTAACGATGGGCCTCGGCATCCACGTACTCCCGTAAGGCCCTATTCTGCTCGTCATATCTACGGGCCTCGGCATCCATGTACTCCCGGAGTTGCCTAGCCTGCTCGTCACTGCGTAGGGCCTCTAAGTCCACATGCTCCCGGAGTTGCTGCAACTGAGTACTGACCTGGTCAATTCTCTCATCCACATAACCGGTTATCCGAGGAAACCAGGAATCGGGAGCAGAAACAGGCTGTGGAGGATCAGCTGACTCAGGGATGTCGGGCTGGGCCCATGGCCTTCTGGAAGCACAAGCAGGCCTCGAAGTGGATGCACGAGCAGGCCTCGAAGTGGATGGACGATCGGAGTCGGGCTCAGCCTCTGACTCCACGGGGTGCCTAGCTCGTCCAGATTGTGTTCGCCGACGAGCCACTGCACCACGTAGTGGACCATAACGAGGTGGAGGGAGCTGAACGCCTGTAAATATGTCGACGTCGACACCCATCATGTACGGCTTCACCCACTCCTCTGGTGTCACATCTAGGGACTCGAAGCACTGAATACCCTGTTTTACAAGTCCCCAATTTCAGGTTTTATTTGATCAAAGAAGATTAAAGAACAAACGAAAGAGTTTAGTGTAAGAAAACAAGGGTGATGCAAATATCTGACCTTCCAGTATGGTCGACAGATCAATCTCCGCCACCTTGAGGGACCACTTCAAACATCGAGGCATGGACAAGGGCGTATCCAACCGGCGCCCGGCGAAGGTGGACGTGAATGGGATCGCCTCAAGTGCCCATATCTGTTATTTTTTACAGGACGTAATTTATATGTTATTGAAAAAATTGAAAAACTTATAAATTAATGTAGATGAAATGAACATTATGAAATTTACCAGTAGGGTTGTCGAGAATCCATAGAAGTGGTGCTTCCACTGTGTAGTACGTCCATGTGGGAATTCAGTGGGAACCTTGTCAATGTACCTTAACAGGTTCAGATATGAGAACTTGCCCCATGGGAAATTCTCCCACTGCTCATCATCCTCGACAAGAACCCACACCCATGGTTCCACGACAGACTTGCCCGCATCCACGCCCATAAGTATGCACTGCAGTATCAGGATCTTCGCAATCCTGATACTGTCCTGTCGAGAATGTCTCCACTCCCCCTAGGTGAATCTTTCTAGTAGCTCGTTCACCTTAACTTTTGACGAACCACCGTGAACTCTATAATAGAGTGAGTCCTCGTCTGGATGGTAGACTGCCGAAGGATTAAAATCGGAAGTGCCGAAACGCAACCCAGTAACCAGTGCGAACTCCCTCTTCGAGAACCAGCACAGGCGACGGTCTCGGCCAATATGGAACCATCGCTCATCAGCTGGAACGGGTCCCTTATGCACTTGGCGTGTCATAAGGGCATGTAGAAACTGCTTGCTGATCGTCCTTTCGGTGTCCCACAGCAGGAAGTGTCCAAAACACGTCCCCTGAAACTCCTGCTCACACTCCGATCCTATGCTACGCAATTCTGCCTTGATCTCATCAATGAGGCTCAGACGAACATAGCCGACTACGTAGACTATAGTACCCTGTAAAGCCTCGCGTACCCATACCGGCTCGTACTGTATATTATTAAAATTCAATCAGTATACATTAAAGTAAATTATAATATATACATTTGCAATTTTCAACATTCAACAACAATTCAACATTTGCAATTTTCAACATTCAACAATTCAAACACCCAAACTTTTGCAACAATAATCGGCAATTTTCAATTCGAATCAAGAACAATAGTGCAAAAAATTTAAAACAAATATTGAACAATTCGAATCAAGAAACCCGTATCTAAATCAAAAAATTCAAAACGTGCAAAAAAACAATAAAGCCTAATTGCAATCATTACTCAACAAATTAAACAATTCAAAGCTATAAATCCCCACACCCAATTCGAAACATACTTCAACAAGTCAAACAATAGTGCAAAAAATTTAAAACAAATATTGAACAATTCGAATCAAGAAACCACACCCAATTCGAACCATACTTCAACAAGTCAAACAATAGTGCAAAAAATTTAAAACAAATATTGAACAATTCGATTCAAGAAACCCGGATCTATTCAAAAAATTCAAAACGTGCAAGGTAAAACAATAAAGCCTAATTGCAATCATTAGTCAACAAAATTAAACAATTCAAAGCTATAAATCCTCACACCCAATTCGAACCCATACTTCAACAAGTCAAACAATAGTGCAAAAAATTTAAAACAAATATTGAACAATTCGAATCAAAAAAACAATAAAGCTATAAATCCCGAAGTGTTATGAATCAATTTTTTGATTCATAACAAAAAAAAAATTCGAACCAAAACAACAATAAAGCTATGAATCAAAAAATTCGAACCAAAAAAACAATAAAGCCTAATTGCAATCATTAGTCAACACATTAAACAATTCAAAGCTATAAATCCCCAAGTGTTCGAACCATACTTCAACAACTCAAACAATAGTGCAAAAAATTTAAAACAATTGAACCCATGGACCCTAAACCGAATGTATTCAAAAAAGCCAAAGCAATCAACAATAGTGCAAATCTATTCAAAAAATTCGAACCATAAAAACAATAAGAGGCCTAATTGCAATCATTAGTCAACAAATTAAACAATTCAAAGCTATAAATCCCAAGTGGTTCGAACTATACTTCAACAATTCAAAGCAAAAGTGTAAATTCGAACATACCTCATCACCCATTGCTAAATCCCTTCAAGAAATTCTTCAATCTTCTTGCCAAATTTTCAATCACCAAAATGTACAATTTAAAACCTAAATACAAGTTCGAATTTTATTAAAACAAAAGACTTCAAAATAATTTCAACATTTACTTGTATTAATCGAAAGACATGTACAAAAAAAAAAAACTTACCAATGTACTTCAAGGTTTGAAAGAGAGAAGAAGAGAGAAGAATTTTGAGAGCAAAATGGAGGATGGAGGCGCAACAAGGGGGTGAAATAGTGCTAGGGTTTGCATTTATTTTGGGGTCAAAATGTAATAAAATTTCTTTTTCATGGGCTCAAACTGAAAATATTCAAAAATCCATTTTTTTCCAAAGTGATCGAACCACATAGTGGTTCGATCACTTTGGAAAAAAATGGTTTTTTACACTAGTGATCGAACCACTATGAAATTGACAGTAGTGGTTCGATCACTTTGGAAAATTTTGGTTTTACTATCGACACTAGTGATCGAACCACTATGAATTTCACATAGTGGTTCGATCACTTTGGAAAATTTTGGTTTTTTACACTAGTGATCGAACCACTATGAATTTCACATAGTGGTTCGATCACTTTGGAAAATTTTGGTTTTTTACACTAGTGATCGAACCACTATGTGAAACACATAGTGGTTCGATCACTTTGGAAAATTTTTGTTTTTTACACTAGTGATCGAACCACTATGAATTTCACATAGTGGTTCGATCACTTTGGAATTTTTTGATTTTTTGAACTAGTGATCGAACCACTATGAATTTCACATAGTGGTTCGATCACTTTGTAAATTTTTGATTTTTTGAACTAGTGATCGAGCCACTCGAACCACCTAAATTATATTCAGTAATTCTATTAAATTAAGTATAAATTATTTTGCTTCGATTAACATATTATAGTGGTTCTCGTACTAATTAATCGAACCATAATTTATAAATTAGAAATTATAAAAATTACTAATTACAGTTGTCGGATAAAACAATTGTTAAATAACTATAAATAAAAGAGAATAAATAAAAAGAGCAAATAAAATTGTAATTACAGTTCTTGGATAAAACAATTGTTAAATAAGTATAAATAAAATTGAATATATCATCAAGTCATCATTACTTAATGATTTCTCCATGACCGAGTCAAAATAGTGTAGAAAAGGTAACTTTTGTTATATTTTGTGGTAGAAAAGTACATTTCCTTATATACAATGTTAGAAAAGTCAAATCCTTAAAAAAATTGTGTAATTTCGGCAGGGCTCTCATATGTTTAATGTAAATAAACTGAAAATCTTTACATCACAATTCCAAGAAAATACTACTCAGACAACTATATTGATATATAATCCACAATTAAATGGAATACTAATATATTACAATCTAATTAAAAGACAACAATTAATTGAGCAATACATAAATAACACTACACTGCCTAACATGAGTGTATAACAAAATCCTGGACAATTAAGAAAGAGCAAAAAAATTAAACAAAAAATTTTTGAAAATGGAGCCTCAGAATGCTAAATATTAATTCATCTAACAATAATACACCTAATAGTCAACCCTCCAACTCCCACCTAGCCACACTGCAAATTGCGCACGCAAAACAAATCCCTACCCTTCCTTGCCTACCCCCTTTCCCCAAGCCTCCCATCTCTACATAGAACACCAAAATGTGGCTTACCGGAGTTCGTATCGCAGCCATGGACTGCATCCACGACCACAATCGACCACTTCCCCCCACACCTCCATCTCGCTCGACCACATCCAAAAAATCCCCAAATAGCGTACTGAAAACTCCATGGCCGACCACCTTGCTCCGCTGAAAAATTCCACCACCACCATACTCTGTTTCAATTACAGATTGAACCTGAAAAAGACACCACTGAACTCCTACTCGCCCAAAGCCTTTTCTCAAAACCTTTCCCCATCCTCATCCCATCTCCGTGACCTCCTTCAGAACTCTAAACCCCCCCCCCCCTAAATTCCAGATTTTTTGGTGAGTTTTCCCCACCTTGGAAATGATGTCCACCTCACGAGCACCCTCCTGTAGCAGGTAATACTCCTCTCATCATTTTCTTTACAGATCTTAACTCTCTGTTTTTCATCACTTCTATAGTAGCTCTACAGATTAGATCCCCGAACCTCTGATGATTATCTCCACCCCATGGACTAATTATCAGAATATGGCCTAATATTATATGTTACATGTCAGATCCATAGTTTATCTTCCCTGTTAATAACCCTATTTTGTTGTTTAGGGATATTCAAATCAGATTCAGATCTTCCTATAAGATTTAACCAAATACTACACACTGATGCATGACTGAGTTCCTTCAAAGTGTTATTTAATACTACTTCACTGATATCCTTACCTAACTTATGAATGTTGTGTATGTATAAACATAAACCTGCCTATTATTTCATAAATCCCATACCTGGTAAAAGTAAAAGCTCATTGCACATGTATCTTCACTATGTAAAAGCCACCATGTTGTTTAAAAGATTAATTCTACACTATGCGGTTAAAAGATTAAATGTCTTACCATATTTCACTTACAATGATCTTCATCCTATAAGAGTTTTCCAACAGTCAGAACTATTCAAATAGTTAATACGAATGTAAAGTAGTTGTTTTCATTCACCTAAATTAGATCCAACACTTTAGCATTAAGTTATTTTGAAATTTTTGCACATTTTATCAAATTTTCAGTATAAATTCTTATGCAGAGTTCTATCTCAATATTTTGCAGGACATAAAATGACAGAGTCTCAAATGCAGTGACCAAACAACATGGAAACCATCAAAGATAAGTTCTCGAAAATCACTCGCTCAAACCAAATCTGCTGCATGTTATCAGTAAAAAATATAAGTTTTACAACACTTTCATTACTCTCATACTTCCTAAGATAGGTCATCGACATATATCCTCATTTTCTGGTATTCTGGGATTCAAAAGTTAATTTTATACATAATTTTTGAATCAAAGAACAATTATAAAAGTACTTACTATTTACATTTCTAAAGTAGCACTATTCATTCACATCAAATACATCCAACATTTTATGCAAACTTCTTATCTCACTATTCTGCAGGACAAAAAAAAGGACAAAATGACAGATGAAGTGAACCAAACTGCAATATCCAACCAATAAAGATAAGTGTTTCAAATTTATAATGATTATTTCAAATTTGTCACATGGACATGGATTTATCTTTTTTTTAAATGTCATTTAAGTCTTGTTCATGGGGTTCCCTTCCTCACACAAATCAGTGTTCATTCTTGACAGCAGCTCTGTTTTGATTGTTGCATGAATCCTCATACCCTGCATCATTCAAAAAATATACCATAAGCATACACCACAATGCATCACATTATAGAATAACATGATTTTATCTTTCATTCCATAACCTCAGCATCGTGAAAGATGCACTCAGTACTTCGATATCTCAATGGATTTCCAAATGCAGGTACACGATAGAAGCGGATTAGCCTGACCTTCACAGCCCATTGCGTTTTCGATGGGCCAATGTCCCTCAACATGGTGGAGCAAGGTGTCATGCTGTAGGATAAATGTCATTAGAGTGAGTCAAAACACATGAATTATCACAAAATAACCAAACTAAACACTGCATTTCATCATATAAACTCACACAATTCAACCGCTTTGTGACAGGTATAAGCTGAAATGGTTCGAGTAACTGTCATCCATAAGGCTATTTATAGAGATAACATCCAGAATTTCCATTTTCCAGTTTATTTCCATTTTTCCTGGAGCAGTGCAAAAAGCACACTAATCATTCCAGTTTTGCATGCCTGTACATGTAATTATGCTAGTTTATCATTTTTTTTATTCCAACCTCATGTCATTGGCTAGAACAATTAGTAATACCTGCAAATCCTTAACTAACACACTAACCCTGAACCCCAATTGGCTAAATTGACGGTGAGGCAAAAGGGTAGACCATCTGCAATTTTCACCCTATTTTGTGGCTAATAATTTGTCTAACCAATATATTTTGCATGTCATTTGCATACAAATCCAAAAAGAAAAATAACTGATTGGCGAATAAAAAGGTGCAGCCGCCTTCTCTATTTTGCATCAAAAGTCTGGCCCCACTTAATAGATCTTTGTTCAGATATGTCTTCACAATATAAAATAAAATAAAATATATTAAATTAGAATACACAAATTAAATTTACACTACAAATGGAGGGAAAATTGATTCCAATTAATTTTGGAGGGAATGGCAAATCAGTAAATTTTTCCAACTTTTCCTGTTTTATATATAGTATAGATTTCTGAAAGAACGTCACCGTTAGCTTAATTGAAATATTCACCGCCTTGCTTCAATTACATAGAAGATAATTTAAGACTTATTTTTAATTATATATGTTTACTAATATAATTTTTAAATGTATTAATTGAAACTTAATAATATTATTATCATTATTTAAAACATTAAACATTGAAATAAAAACATTCAAAAATATGTTTTCTAAGTTTAATTTTACATCTAAACATTACAACACTTAGAAATTTAATTATATATATATATATATATATAATTATGAAAAATATATACACACACGGATACTTACTACTCAAAAAGAAAATGTAATATTATAGTGTCTAAAAATGTATAAGTAATAATTACAGCCCACTATATAATAATTGTCTTGTACTGTACTTATACAAGAAAAATTCAATGATTAATTAAATTCTAATTCCTTCTAACTTATTTGAATTCCAAAAATATTAAATAAGATAAATTTAATTTTGTACAACTATCATGATAGAAAGTTATATTGATCTTAACAAATCATGTATAACTTTCAATTCTTGTGATATATTTAAATGCATTATACGTGCTCGATTCAACAGAAAGACAACGAATTAGATAATATGAAAGGGTACATAATTTAAAGAGTTTACAAGTAAACACCCTTTAATTTATTAGGTTTTAAAATAAAAGATGTCATTGTACATGTAAGTATAAAATAAATCATATACATGAAGTATGTATTTATTTTATTTTAAAGATTATATCAATTTCAGGTTAAAAAGATAGATAAACGAGTATGAAAGATAATTTTTACCACCCACGAATTAAAAGATTGAATATTATCAAATTAAATAGTTGCCATATGACACTACGTGCTAGCAAATGCCCAATACTAAGGAGTTAAACAAAATATTTCATGATGAGTAAGTCTCTTGTGAATCAGGTGCGCGCATGGATCTTAGATCCATGCACCCGGGTCGGATTCAGATCAGAGGGGACCATCTTTTTTTTTTTTTTCACACATGATTTTTGAAAAAATTCACATACCAATAGGTTATGTTAGACATATCTTTATGTTATATTAGACATACCTTTAAGTTATGTTAAACATAACATACTGCCCAAATTTCATACCTTATCTTTTTTGGGCTTGATTTTTTATATTTGGCACATACATTTACGTTGTGTTAGACATACCTTTACGTATACTTAGACATACATTTATATATGTTAGACATACCTTAGTATATAGTTAGACATACCTTTATATATGTTAGGCATACCTTTTTATATAGTTAGATCTACCTACATAAGGTATGTTTAACATAACACAAAGGTTGGTCTATTGGTGCGAATTTTGGGTGAGTTTCAACGCAAGTGTTCAGCGCGTGGAAGCGCGTTTTGGACGCGTGAACGGGTCGACCCGATTGTACGGATCCCAGATCCGTGCAACCGGTGCATAAAAGTTTTTGTCTTTCATCATTATCTTCACAAACAAATTATCTCACTTCCAAACGAGAAAGAATATATATTGCTTCAATTTTTTTTTCACTCCGGAATTTACTCAATGTTGAGAATTTTGACATAATTGAAAACAATGAAAATTGGCAAAAACTTTTATGCACCGGTTGCATGGATCTGGGATCCGTACAACCGGGTCGACCCGTTCACGTGCCTAAAATGAGCTTCCACGCTCCTGCACGCGCTCCCACGCGCCTGAACACTTGTGCTGAAGCTCACCCAAAATTCGCTCCAATAGACCAACATTTGTGTATAGTTAAACCAACCTTTGTGTATAGTTAGACCAACCATATGTAGGTAGGTCTAACTATATACAAAGGTATGTCTAACATATATAAAGCTATGTTTAACTATATACAAAGGTATGTCTAACATATACAAAGGTATGTCTAATTATACATAAAGGTATGTCTAACACAACGTAAAAGTATGTCTAACATAACGTAGTGGTATGTGCCAAAATTCAAAAATCAAGCCAAAAAAAGACAAGACATGAAATCTGGGCAGAACTGGTATGTTTAACATAGCTTAAAGGTATGTCTAACGTAACGTAAAGGTATGTCTAACATAACCTATTAGTATGTGATTTTTTTCAAAAATCATGTGCAAAAAATAAAGATGTGGTCCCCCGACCCGGATCCGACCCAGGTGCATGAATCTAATATCCATGTACCTGATTCACAAGAAACCTACTCATGAAAATTTAATTTCATGAAATATTGATATCAGATATTTCATGAGATTTCACAACATTTGTAACCTGTCCTCGCCTGGATTCATGACAATAAAAGGATGATTTTTGTCAAATATTTTGAGTAATGAGATAACGATTGATAGAAAGATTTTGGAAAATTAATTTAATGGTTTTCTAATTTACACAAAAACTTGTGTGAAACGGTCTCACAGATGATTTTCGTGAGACGGATCTTTTTTACCTATTAATCATACTCATATTCACAAATTTACATGTGAATTGTGAATGGTGGGTTGTGGATTAACTCGTCTCACATGAAATGATACGTGAGACGGTCTCACGTAAGATTTACTCTTCTATTTAATATTTTTTAAAAGAATTTCAATTTAGTGCTAGCAACGATGGGATAACGTTTGTCATATTCCTATTGATTGCTTTTAATGCTATAAGTACCTTTCTAGGAATTGATATATAGATTTTGATGAGATAAAACATGCAATAGATAGGATCTAGTAACCTTGTATTTAGAAGTTACTCCCTTCGTCCCACCATTTTCAGCCTACTTGTCATTTTTGTTTGTTCCAATTAAATCTGTCAGCCCCAAAATGGCAAAGAAAATTTTACTCTCTTACCCCTCCATTTCTTTCATTTTACAACTTTTGCACTCAAAAAGTTGATTTAAATTACAAAATTGTCACTCAAAAATATTAAAATAACACATCCAATCAAAGTCAACAGTTTTTTCTTAACATCCGAGCCGGTCAAAATAAGCTGAAAATAGTGAGACGGAGGTAGTATTATGTAAAAGTTTAAGTGTAAATCAAGGTTACTGCATGAAGCTAGAAGTTACTCAAGGGAGCTTGAAGGTTACTACGAGCAAGAAAGATCAATACAGCAAGCTAGCCGAGCCTACTGCATACATCAGTCAACTAGCTACACTAAAAGACAATGCAGCAGCCTAGTCCTAAAAGTCGTTATTTCAACTCCAGTGTTCTCTGAGTGACCAGTAGGAACAATCAAGTGATGACAAATGGATGAATCAAAAGGACAAAGGACAAAGTTGTAGAGAATGAAGGCGCAGTGGCAATGGTGTATCAGAATTTATAGAAGATCTTGTACGAGCCAAATCAGCGAAGGACATCTCACTGCAAGGGAAACTGCCTCCTTCGACGGGCAAAAATTCTCATATCTATAAATAGATGAAGAATGCACCTGAAACGACTACTGAGATCACAAAGCAATTCCAAACATTCAAGTTTTCAAGCCTACTACAACTTATAAAGTTTCAATCACGCAATATATACAGTAACAAGCCATCTACCTGATATACTCTATTGTTTCAGTGTTTCCTGCCCCCAGAGTTGGAGATACCTTTTAATTCTATCTTATAGATTGTTTTAGGAGTCTCTTAGCAAATGATAGTTCCTGCTAAGTAGTTGTTCGCTCTTGTTGAAGAGTAGAAGTCTTGTGTGGACTATTTAGTTTTGATCACTGCAGTAACCTGTATGGGACGCTGCTACTTTTTGTTAGAGCTTTGATTGTATTAATTGAGTCTTTGTAAATCAATTTACTTTAACAAAATTCCTCTTGTGAATAGGAGTAAAGTGGAAGTAGAGAGATTACTCCACCCTCGAAGCCTTATAAACCTTGTTGTGTTTTAGCTTATTGTCTCTGTTTATTTATATTTATCTGTCACGGTAGCATACTGCATTATCTTTAAAAAGCTTTCAGAAAACATCATATTTCACATGTGGTTCATTGCATAAAACTCTTTCTATGTCTCCAAGCCTACTGTATATACAGTAACTTCATTCTGAAGAAGCAAGTTCTGTAACTTACTGCTCACTGTAGGGACTTACAATTTTTGGAGTAAAAATTTGAAAATTTGAGATGGTTTATTCACCCCTCTAAACTTTCGACCACTTGGGACCAACATACATGGTTTTTCTTCTCATTAACAATATACTTAAAATCGTCGTTTTATCATTTTGGTCTATATTTATTCAAGCATTTCTACTTAGATGAAACTTTTACTATTTATCTTTCAAATTTCTTTATTTTTATTTGAATCGATAAAACTAATCTCTCTATTTTAATATTAATTTCAGTATACTGTAGCCTATATGGATTAAGTATTAGTATCTCATAACAACCTAAGAATGAAATAAATATATAGATTCTTGAAGAACCTAACTTGCTAACAACAAACGTAGGAAACAAATTATATTAATTAGAAAAGATAACTTATGTTGATAAGAAAACTCAATTGCGTGGATTTTGTATGTTGTTTTTATTATTATTGTCCGACATCACTAAATATAAATTAACACTTTAGTCTTATATTTCATTTGAATAGAGGGATTTAATATTATGAATATTAAATCCATTTAAATTGGAGTTGATTTGAAATTTATCAATATGATTCCAAAATTAATTCAAAATAAAAGTTATAGATTTCGGATCATGTACATCCACACTAAATTTAATAACATGAATTTCAAAATTTTCTCATTTAACCAATTCAAATGGAGCCTAAGTTTAATAATTAAAAAATTAATAGCGGGAATCATGTATTTATATTATTTTAATTGTGAGATCAAATGATGATAATAAATTACCAGCTTCAAACATATGAAATATTTGGCATTTACTTATGCCGCTCTAAATTGGTCCCTGTCGATCTTCATTGACTTTTTGCTTCTTTGTTTACTGATCTTTTGATTTACTGAATATTCTCAAATAATTAATCAATACAAATTTTGGTCAAAATAATAAGTGTCATCATTATTTAGTTGAATAACTCTACAAATTTATGATAAGATGAAAGAGTAATTTAGAAAACTTAATTTGTGCAAGTGATTTTATTAGAAATGAAAAATTCTTAAGTAAAAAGCCCATTTAATTTGTGATTTTTGTACGTTATTTATGCAACAAGTATTTAAACGAGAAGGACAATGTTGAAATCCAAGGAGAAGTATTTAATTAAATGTGCAGGCTATATTATAATAATTCTAGATATGATTATTGCATAATTTAGTATTTTAAGTGCCAGATCAAATTATTACATAGTTTGATTGGTAATAATCACAATTTCAACGGCCTAATAAAATGACATAATATGCTTGCTGGAACTAATTAATATGGGCAAAAACTTATAAGTCTTTGGGACACATAGAAGCACGGATCTAGGTGTTATATACATGCTCTTCAGGTGTTATATATATACTCTATAGGTGTTATGTTTCTTGGTGTTATAAATATACCCTACAAGTATCATATGTATATAAGAGTATTCATGTGATACCTTAAGAGTATTTATGTGATACCTGAAGAGTATATATTTAATATCATATGATGATTAATATGGGGACACCATGTTCTTGGGGCACACAAGTGTCACTCATTAATATGATACTTGATGAAATAAATATAACAATTTCAAAAATAATAATATTATCGAGAAGTATTTATTAACACAAAAACTCATTACTCATTTATTAATTAGAAAATTCAATGGCGTAAATAGCGTGTGCTTATAATTTTTAATTGTCAAATGATCAAATTATTCGAGACAATAATTTCAACTAATGAAATAAAATACTAACAATGTTTGTTGATTAAAAGACTTACACAAAGACTTTTATGCATCAGCTGCACGGATCTGGGATCCGTGCAACCGGGTCGACCCTCCCACGCGTCCCAAAAGCGCTCCCACGTTCGTCCCACGCTCCCTCACGTGCTCCCACGTGCCTGAGTGGATGCGCTCAAATCCACTCAAATTCGCTCGTTAAGGATACCTTTTGGTTATGTCAATGATACTTTTAGATTTTGTTAAGGATACCTATGAAATTCTGACTCCAGGTTACATATCACGTTATGTTAAGAATACTTTTAGGTGATGTTAAGGATACCTTTATGTGATGTTAACAATACCTTTGAAATCCTGATTCCAGGTTACATACCACGTTATGTTAAAAATACCTTTAAGTGATGTTAAGGATACATGTGAAATCCTGATTCCAGGTTACATACATTTACGTTATGTTAAGGATACCTTTAGGTGATGTTAAGGATACATTTATGTGATGTTAACAATACCTTTGAAATCCTGATTTGATACCCTTAGAATTCGCTCCAGGTTGCATTTTTTTACGTTATATTAAAGATACCTTTAGATTATGTTAGAGATACATTTATGTTATGTTAGAGATACATTTATGTTATGTTAGAGATATTTTTGTGTACAAAATGTGTAACACAACTATGTTATGGATAATGTATCTCTAATATAACATAAAGATATAACATAAAGATATCCCTAACATAACCTAAAGGTATGTTTAACGTAACGTAAATGTATGAAATTTGGGCATAAAAATATCCTTAACATAATCTAAAGATATCCCTAAACATTACATAAAAGTATCTTTAACATAAAGTAAAAGTCATGACAAAAATTTCAAAAAATTAGCGTGAAAAAAAAAAACTAGTCGGATAGCCCGGATCCGATACGGTTGCATAAATCTTAGATCCATGCAACCGATCTACAAGAGAATTACTCAAAGACTTATTTGTGGGAATCAGGACTGAGATTAGTCGGGATATGATTAAGCATTAACTAAACCTGATTAACGTATAAATAATTATGAAAAACAACATTTTTTAGTCAGGAAAACAACTTAATGGCCTACTAATTAAACACTGTTAATTAATTATATATACATGATCTTGCTATCTTGCCTGCCAAGTGACACCCTTGGCAATGAACATATGACATGTGGAAATCAAGACTAATTATTCAGAATTGTTAGAGCAGCCCCAGCACAGCGCTGGGGCAGCGTCAGCCGCCATTATTTCCTCTCCAGCATGGCTCTATTCTTAGCGCTAGTTTATATATATGCACAGTGTGGTGCCACAAGTAGCACCACACTGTGTTAGCGCTATCTTTTTTTTTTTAATTTATTTATTATATATTATGAGTTATTTTATACTATTTGAGATAATATAATTGTATTTTTATCAACACAAATTGTGATATAAAATTATAATTGAAATGATAATTTGAACAACACGAATGGTAATTTGAAAAACACAAATACAAGAAAAATTGAACAACACGGATGGTCATTTGAACAACACGAATGGTAATTTGAAAATTTGAAATGATCGTGAGTGATCGTTTCTCAACATGGATAGTGAAAATTAGAGAAACGAGAAGCAATTACATAAAATTACTAATAATAAATTAAAATGCAAAAAAATACAACATCACATTACTAAAAAATAAATTACAATACATGAAAATAAAATACTGAAATTGATTAAAATACATGAAAATAAAACATAAATTGAAAATAACAAACAAAACCTAGTAATCCTATAGACCAGCACCAGATCCAGATCCTCCAAAATTTGGAAATTGTCCATACATATCAAACATATTTGGAGTTGATGGCACTTGAGATTGTCTCCTCTTCTGCATAATTATCTGTTGTTGTTCTTGAAAGTACTCACGTTTGACGGGATCAACAATCGTATCCAAATCAATAAGTAGTATGTTATCTTCTCTAGTCATTTCATACTGGTATTTGCTTGTTGCAATTTGTCGATTTTGTGCTTCAATTTTTAGCCTTTGTGCTTCAATTTTTTGTCTTTGCACCTCAATATCCCGCTCTTTATTTGCAGTCGAAGTTGAAAATAATTCTCGTAATTTCTCATTCTCCTCCTTTATAGTGTTTAAAAATGCAGACATCTCTTCACTGGACTTCCTTTTTGATTTGGACTTTTTTACCCCATGTGGCCGTTGTGATGAAGAACCACCACTTATGTTTTCATCGCTTAAATCGATCGAAAATGAAAGTGCGGAAGGGTCAGGAGAAATGGGAGACTCATTAACAATTTCTTGTGGAAATGATGGTGACACTCCGCTGGTATTTGCAATTTGCACGTATTCTTTCAAAACATCCCACACATGGTCGAACTTAAACCCGTCTTTATATCCCTTTTGTTGGACCAACAACTCGTTTGCTTGTCGTATCTAAAAAAAATTGAGATTTATTAAAATTGAAATATTGACACATAAAATTTAGTTGCAACATAAAAACAATTACTTACCATATTGAGCTCATTTGCACCGCTTGGGTGCATATGCTCAACCTGACGCAAACAACCATTGAACTTTCTAGTATCCTTAAGAATTGTTTGCATACGACATTGTAGTGATCTTTGGTTCCGCACTTTTATGTTCAAGCTTGGCATTTCTGAATTGAACTTATCAGTAATGCGTTTCCAAAATTGATCTCTTGATTGATTTATACCAACAATTGGGTCTTGTGAAATTTCAAGAAAGACACCACAAAGATATCGATCTTCAGCATTTGTATAATTAGTGCTGCGTGACTTCGACATTTTAGAAAGAAGATGAATATAATGCAAATGAAGAGGAGAAGTGTGATTTAGAATGCATGGTTTGTATTCTATTTATAGAGGAATTTGGGACAAAATATATATCGATCTAACGGATGAGATTAAAAGAAGAAAAAGCTTATCAAGGGCTACAAATTAACAATGACATTAATGTGTTGGAGACATCTAATCTTTTCTCGAACCTTGCTACAGGTGTTGCTCCTCCAGCACATTATGTTATTCAAGGGAAAGAGTACAACATGGGATATTATTTAGCTGATAATATATATCCCAAATGGGCAACTCTTGTGCAAACTATCCATTCACCAAGTGGTCCGAAAAAACAAGAAGAACATCGAATTCGCTGAGAATGAACCTACTCGCTTTCAAGATTTTCTTGGTCGATTTAGACAAATTAGAGATGCAGATGCTCATTTTGCACTTTGAAATGCATTAATTGATCATTTGTGGGAAGAATATTCTAATTCAGAAAATTAAGAATTATGACTATGTAACATCTATTTCCCTTTCAATAAAAATAAGTTGTTGTTTTTGTTTTCATTTTACCTTAAGTTTCATTCAATTACTCATATAACTTTTTATTTATACAATTTGAGTATAAATAATAAAATTGTATTAAAGAACTTGTAGGTGTAAATATGTTAATCAATTATAATATATTTGAAAAATATGATTAAATAAATTCATAATTAAAAATATAATGGAATATTCTTTTTTAGTGCAAAAAGTAGTGCAGAGTGCTGGAGATGAAAATACTGTTTCTGCACTACTTTAGTGCAAAATCTGCACTAAAGTAGTGCTAGTGCTGGAGATGCTCTTATACGTTTATTAAATATATATATATATATATATATATATATAATTAAGAAGGCAGTCATTTTTCTGTCACATTCAAGAAAATATTCCAAATTTTTAATAATGATTATGATCTTTTATTTTCAATTGTGAACTAATTAAAGATTTTTTTGGTTTTTTTGTTTTTTGTTTTTTTGTTTTGTGAATTTGATTGTTTCTAAGTTGAATTAATTACATCTAGCTTGGCCACATTACCTATTGAATATTTCTTCGCTCAAAAGAGCCCATCAGAATAAATAAACGTCATTACTTAAGTTTCTTTCTTTATATATACATAGAGAAATATTCAACTCTAGTATATTAATCATAGACGTCAAAATGTTTACTTTTACTCTTATAACTTTTGTTTAATTTCAGCTCTTTTTCCCATTACCATTTATAAGATCATTTGAAAATTTAATATTCATGACATCAATTTGTGTGAACCTTGATGTAGAAATGAGAGAAATTTTAGAAAAATAGTTTTCCAAGTTCGTAAATTTAACAATATATAGCATGTCAATATTAATCTATGGGCCAAGTGTGAGTCATGTGCCAATTTATCATACCAGTTTAATATATTTTTATAAAAGATTATTAAAATTGTACATTGAATTATAGGACTAAAATTGACAATTTTAATTTTATTGAACAATTTTCATACATCCGACAAACTAAAAAAGAATCTCCTCCCTAGCAGAAAGTTGACTTTAATTAATTAATTTTAGCATAATTTTGGGACTTTTTGCAATTTTAGTCGGACATAAATTGTTCAAATCAATTTTGATCCTAAAGTTTTGACTTTATTCCAAATTAATTGGCATTAATTGACTGGTCAGTAGTATCAGATGGAAACAATCAGTCTTCTCTTTTAAAGAAAACTAGCGGTATACCTGCGCGACGCGCGATTTATTATTTATTATGATAAATATGATTATTAATAATATAATAAATTTATTATATTCAAATATTACTTATGAGATCTTATTATTTTGAGATTTGTAAAAAATCCGTATTTTTTTAATGATGATGATGATGACAATGACCATAACGACGACGACAATAACAAAAACAATAATAATAATAATAATAGTTTTGTGTTTGTGTGCTTTAATTATAGTGATTAATTATATTTGTTAATTTATATGTTCTATTCATATTTTTGTTCCTTTATATCTTAGAATTATATTTAATAATTTGTAAATAATTTTCTACATTTTTTTAGATGGATTTATTTTACAAACACTGTATTTATTCAAAAACTTAGTTTATATTTAAAAAATTTAGGTTTCAAATTCATTTTACAATTAAAACAATTTTTTTTTGAATTTTGAAACCATTTTAAAATATTTTTTCTTATAGTTATATCTATTGCATATATGTTTGAATTTATTTTTAAATGTTATTTGTGGATTTTTTTAGATTAACCTCACAACATTATTAGATTATTACTAGTTTTACTTTCAAATTTAATTATTATTTTTAATAATTTTATAATAGTTTTTAAACTTTTAAACATTTTACAGCCCTTCGTAAAATGAAATTTAGCTTTTAGACCTATTTTTCACATTTATATATTAAAATTACAGAATTTTTAAATTTTTAAATTTTTGAATTTTTAAATTTTTGACAATGTTTAAATTTCATTATTTTCAAATTTTTTAATTATATCATTAAGACATAATCATATAATAATATCATCCAAAATAATTTCCTCTATTTCATTTTACCCCTATATTAAATTAAAATAATTCTTATTATATTTAAAATATATATGAAGTTTGCTCTATAAGATTCTCAAAGTTTTTTAGTTTTTTTTTCCACAATTTTTCTATTGGTCAATGGCAAATCAATAATTATCTCCAATTTTGCAATTGAGTGGCAAATCAGTAAATATCACCAACTTCTCCTGTTTTATATATATAGTATAGATGTAATTCAGAACCGCATGATTTTTATTAAAGAAATAACTCAAAAGATCACAATTGAAATTTTATATAATAAAATTCAATATAACAAACAAAAAATTTAAAACCAAGAAAAGAAGCGAAATTATATAAATTAAAATTACAATATAAAAAGTGGGAAAATAAAATGTAAAAAAATATTTAGCATTTTTGCATATTATTAAAGTTAGATCTAAAAAATATAATAAGCTTCGAACTTATTTTTAAAAAATCTATAGTTAATTGTCTCCCTACAAAATATTAGGCTATGTTTGTTTTATACTTATGGTAATTTTTATAAATTTATATTTGTGTTTTAAAAGGATTTTATGAGTATAAGTTTGGAAAAGTTGGTGTTTGTTTTGAGATTTCGAATGGTAGGATTATAAGTAAGATGTCGATTTCACATTGGTTATTGTAGAAAAAGTAAATGTTTTTTTTTTTTTTTTGGAGTTGTAGAAAAAGTAGATGTTTATTTTATTTTATTGATGGTTGTAGAAAATTAAATGCTTCTATTGAGAATTGTAGAAAAAGTAGGATGATAGGATTTTGATAGTTCTTGTCCAAATTAAATATAGACTGGATTGAACAAAAATTCGGATGGGTCAAGTTCATTCCAAATACCCCTTATAGTTTTGAGTTGGTCTCTTGTGATATCGTCTCATGTGTGACCAGTTATAAGTTATGTCTTTTACAGGTATAAATATGTGTTTTTCAATTAAGTTTGTGTTTTAAAAGTATGTTTTTTAAATATATTTCAAGTATGTATTTTTCAACTATAAATATGTATTTTTTTACAATAAATACAACTGTCGCATATGAGGTTTTATGTAAAGTTTTTCATTGAAGAAATATTTAAGTAATGTTGATTATTAGGTTTCCTGGAGAATATTCTTTCGTTTTATTTTAAAGAAATTTAATTCGTTATGTGCAATTAAAATCAAAATACATATCTTTGATTTTATATATCGTAAACCTGATCAGTAAATTGACAATATTAACATAAAGTTTATAAAATACCCATCTACTAAAATTAATATTTCTTGTAAAATCTTATGCGACATCGCATTGGATATAGCTATATATTTATGTCTCACATGTTACCATCTCGACAAATCAAGTCATATTCATGTCTCACATGCCACCAGCTAAATATTTATCATAAGCATGACTTTCATGCCTCAGTGCACTAGTAATGTTTTTCTTCTTGAAATCATAGTGTAGATGTAAAATGTAATAACCTTCATCACTTATAAATGCACGTTTGATGCTTGTGAATAACATCTTTAAAGCAATCCATATACTTTACCGTATTATATATCTTTTAAACACGTAAATTTTCAAGAATACATATATAATAAATCAATATTATATAGCATGAAATACTATATATGTTCATGTATTATAGTTACAAATGAATTTTGACTTACCTCAATAATTTATCATTATCTCAAAGTCTTAGGATCACCTTTAATTTTTAAGCTCGTCTTTATCTGTTGAAAAATTAATTCGAAATTATAAAAACAAACTACTAGATTAATACTAGTAGGTTATCATATATTTATCTATATGAATTGTTAATCAGTTCATTAAGAAACTACATGTTATCCTTAATATTATTAGTTAGATTATTATTATTAATGGGAAAAATTCATTTTACGTTCACTTAAAAAGTTACTGTTTGATTTTCGTCCATTAATTTTTAGGGTTTCAAACTTAGTCAAATTAATTTCAAAGTCACTCAATTCGTGTCCTTTGGCATATCGCCCCCAATTTTGTAGTTCCAGGCGAATTGTGCTGATGTGACTTATTGGAATGGCTGATGTGGCTTATCGGAGCACACGTGGCATTTTTTTTAATTTCAACAATATGATGTAAAAATAATTAAAAATGAAAAAAATGAAAAATTAAAAAATTGAACGCAGATCTGCCATCGGCGCCCTTTCTCGTCTTCTTCCATAGTCTTTGCCGGCGACTTTGCCTGCAACTCCACCCAGCGCCTCCTCCACCAACCACCACCACCTTCAACGAGCGAGGCCGCCGCAAACCACCACCACTCCACCCAATGCCCTTTCATTTTTTTTTCCATCCACCGCAGATTTATCCACGAAGCTCCCCACCGCCGCGAAGAAGACGCAGATTTTGGAAGAAGAAGACTTAGTCGGGGAAAGAAGAAGAAGCAGATTTTAATGGTGAAGAAGAAGCAGTTGGGGGAAGAAGAAAGAGCAGATTTTAATGGTGAAGAATAAGCAGATTTTGGGGGAAGAAGAAGAAGTTGTTGGCGGCGGCGAGCGCAGCGATGGGGAAAGAAGACATGAGTCGCGGAGGCGAGAGCGGCAGGCGCGAGTGGCGGCAGCGAACTAGGAGGCCGAGTGGCGGCGGCGAACGCGAGAGGCAGGCGGCGGGGAAGAAGAAACAATTTTTCATCTTTTAAAATGTTTTTCATTTATTAATTATTATTAGATTTATGTGGAAATTAAAGGGTGTTGCCACATGTGATTCAATATGTCACATCAGATTTACACAACCCAAAAATAAAAATGGGGACGATTGAGATGCAATTATCGGTAAACTAGCTGGAATAACGATTTCCGGCGTTCAAAGGAAACAAATTGAGCAGTTTTGAAATTAATTTAACTAAATTTGAAACCCTAAAAATAAATGGATGAAAATCAAACAATAGCTTTTTAAGTAGATGTAAAATGAATTTTTCCCTATTATTAATTATTTAATTTCACTTGTTTCCATCTGCTGCTCTCTTTCCCCTTTTCTTCTTTTCCATAATCAAATTTTAATTAATAGTAGCAAGATATATATAACAATTGCATGCAATTGAGATCGATACTCAAAATATGTACAATTAAGAATTTCATACTGTTAAATAAAATGAAGACCAATTTTAATATTATTAAGTGTATATCAAAATTAATTAACAGTAATCTGTTATTGGGTTTCCACTTGAATGGAGCGTAATAATAATAATAATAATAATAATAATAATAATAATAATAATAATAATAATAATAATAATAATAATAATAATAATAATTAACATCATAATAATGATAATAATAATAATAATAAATTAGCTAGGGAGTAATTAAATAATGAAGAACTTGAATTCAAATTGCAAATACAATATTCCTCCGTCTTCTTTTCATTTTATAAGTCTTTCTCCTTCATTTTGCTTTTTTTTTTTTTTAAATTCTGATACTTCCAATGTTAGAGGTCTAACTATATACTTCAGCACCTAGAGTGGACACATGGCCTTTCCTCCATTTCCTTCTGTGACTCATCAGTTTATGATCTATATCTCTAATAATTCCTTTTTAGTATAATATATATAATATTGTTTTTAGTTATTATATCAATGGGTACACATATCTATAATGACATAGTGGCAAATGCATATATATCACTAAATTAATCTTATGGGGAACATATATACACATATATAATCTACAAAATTTTACATATAACATTTTATTTTCCAAGCAACTAATATTAACAATAAAGATGTTAGACTCCTAATTTCTCATCCCTAATATATTCTTTAGCACGCAGATTATAAGGTAGGGGCTCTCAATTACTAGTAACAAACAAATCCATTATTTAATAAGTTTATATAAATAATAAATAAAACCAACACATCATAGGATATCTATAAAAACTCAAATGTCACATAAACATCATGTCATAATTCATAAAATGTATAGACGCGTGAACTTTATTGGTCGATGAGCAATATTTAGTCTCAGATCTCACATGTTGAAATCTATTTGTACATCAAAATTATTGTTATACCAAATATTTGATAATACTAAAAATTACTAGTATTCATGTATATTTATATATATATATATGTATGTATTATTAGCAAAATTTTAAATTATTATAACAATATTGTTCGAATTTTTTTTACGGTATTATAGCATATTGAAAATTTCTATATATATTTATGTACGGTAAGTATGGTATAAGGAATATTCGTACATCTTCTCCAACCCTATATATTATAGACCTGATTTACACTAATTAAAGAATCAAACATAGTATCTCAACTCGTTAAAAGAGCTTGTTGTTAATATTCAAGGGTGTTGTTCACATTAAAGATTAAATATTCTTGCATCTTTAGAAAAAAATTATAAAAAAAATAAATCAAATCCTCTCCAAGCAATTACAACGAGTACCAGAACCTAGCTACTATAACAAAAACTTATATACCCCTGAGGCACATAGGGGCACAAATCTAGGTGTTATATATGTGCTCTTCAGGTGTTATATATATACTCTATAGATGTTATATTTTTTGGTGTTATACATATACTCTACAGGTATCATATTTATATAAGAGTATACATGTGATACCTGAAGAGTATACACATGATATTTGTAGAGTATGTATTTAAAACCAATATGATGATTAATTTCGGGGCACACAAGTGTCACTCAGCTACTATATATATATACACAGATGCATTTAAACTCAAACTCAAACACACACATATATATATATATCAAAGGTAGTTGGCAATGGAGATGAAGATGAAGAAAGGGCATGTAATGATGGTTCCTTATCCAGCACAAGGCCATGTAATCTCTATGTTGGAGCTGGCACACATCTTAGCCAAACATGATGTGAAGATCACCTTCGTGAACGTAGAGTTCATTCACGACCTCGTCTCCAAGTCCTCCCCGTCCCACGAGCTGATCCGTTTCGTTTCAGTTCCGGACGGGTTGGAGCCGGATGAAAGAGTTGTTCCTGAAAAGTTCATAGAGAGGGTTTGGAGAGTTGTGCCTCACAACATAGAGAAGTTGGTTAGAGAGTTTAATGAGAAGGAGGAGAAAGTGACGTGTTTGCTTAGCGATCATCATCTTTGCAGGATTCAACAAGTTGCCAACAACCTGGGGATTCAATCAGCACTCTACTCTCCAGTACCTGCAGCCATGTTTCCCTTGATTTTCAACGTTCCTAACCTCATTCTCGACGGGATTATCGATGACCAAGGTATGTGATCCTTCTATATGTCTTTGACGATGAAACACCAACTTGAAATAGAAGATTCAGTTCCCCTAGTAATTTGTCTTTTCTAGTTTTAATATTCATTCCTTTTGTTTTTGATATCTTACTTTGGTAATTTATTTAATTTACTGAAATGATTTTTGAAACTGGAATCGGATTAAGAAAAGGGTGCTCGTGAATGAGGAGATAGTGACTGCCACGTAATACGAGTGTGCCCTTAAGTGGGACATTTTCATAACCCATTTTTCATCCAGCTCATGACTATATCTATATTAATTAGTGGGGAACCGTATACTTCTTTCATAGCTTTCAACAGAGCGGAGTTTTGTTCTATAAGTCGGGTCCTTTCCAATTCAGGTGCATTAAGTTTAAGTTTTCTAATTTTAGTTCTTTAATTATCGATCTTTTTCAATTTCAATCTTTTTTTGTCAAAACAACCAAAATTGCTGATGTGGTCGTCAGAAAATCTGACGTGGTCATTGGAAAATCTGACGTGACAATCGGAAAATCTGACCACCATTGGAAAATCTGAGTGACAGTCGAAATGACTAAATTTGGAAAAAATCGATACTTAAAAGACTAAAATTGAAAAGTTTAAATTTGATGCATCAAAACTGAAAAAGAACTAATTTACGCGAGTAAAATTGAAATTACCCTTAATTATTTTAGGGGAATATTTGAAACTTTGGTCACATTAAGTTAAATTTTCGATCTTCACTTTTTACAATCAGTTTTATATATTTAACTTTAATTGTTAAATTATTATTTGTTTTATAATTTTGCGCCAAAGGTCCCTATTTGTCAATGTCAAAAACTTTTATACACCGGTTGCATGGATTTTGAATCCACTCACGCGCCCCAAAACGCGATCCCACGCGCGTTCCACTCACCTGAAACTCGCGCTGAAGCTCACCCAAAATTCGCTCAAATAGACCTACCTTTATGTATAGTTAGACATACCTTTGTGTTATGTTAAATACATATATAAAGGTATGTCTAACTATATACAAAGGTAAGTCTAACACAACGTAAATGTATATCTAACATAACGTAGTGGTAGGTGTCAAAATTCAAAAATCAAGTGCAAAAAAGATATAAGGTATGAAATCTGGACTGAACGGTATGTTTAACATAGCTTAAAGGTATGTCTAACATAATATAAAAATATGTCTAACATAACCTATTGGTACGTGAACATTTTCAAAAATCATGCGCGAAAAAAAAAAGAGCGGTCCCCCTGACCCGGATCCGACCCGGGTCACAAGAGACTTACTCTTTCTCTATATATATGAACGTTTGAATGTATCGAAAACCTATATCAACAATTTCAATGTCCAAATATATAGAAATCAACATGATTTCAAACAAAATTTGATAAAAATTGGAAAAAAAATAGAAAATTGCATGATCAAAATTTGATTAAGTAAAATTGGTAATAACAAAGTGAATAAAACCTAAAGTTACGAAAATGACAACATTCCCTTATTGTAGTGTTAATTTTCCCCAAACTATCAAATTTATCACGTTTAAACCTTCAAACTTTCTTTAGGGGCGGGTTAATTTCATTTTTTAGTGGCGGGTTAATTTTCATTTTTAAGAAACATATAAATGTTGTCCAAATTGCAACAATGAATGAATGTGTGATTTTTTTGCAAATATTAAAAAGCTAGGATAAATTTGTAATTTTTGAAGAAGTCATAGTTGTTTTTTTTATGCAATTACACTTTTTACTTCGCCAATTAGAAGGAAAGATATAAATGTGGTCTAAATTATAACAGTGAATAAAGGTCGTGATTTTCTTTGAAATTATTTAAAAATTAGGATAAATGTACAATTTTTGAAAAATCGATTGTGATTTTTTTGAAAATTACCTTTTTTCCTTCCATAATTAAAAGCATCATCACATTAACATCACCAACCAATATAATATCAACAATTATGATCGATATTGAATTTTCAATTAGTGTACAGAAAACTAAAAAAGTCATCAATAAATTAACCTAGCTTGTATACTTACAAATATTTCAGCCTTGTACATCTTATATTTCATGACATGTAACAACACCAAGTGTAAAGAAGATGGCATGTGATTTAAAGAAGAGAATTATGGAAATTGTAGGAAATCCATTGACGAAGAAGACATGTTCAGTTTTCAGCAGCAATGCCTAAGATGAATCCATCAGACTTCATCTGGTACCGCGAAAACAAGACAATCCAGAGTCTGATATTCAACCTCATGAGGCAAGACACCATCTTGATTGAATCTGCGGATTGGCTGTTATGCAGCTCCGCATATGAACTCGAGCAAGGAGCATTCGACCTGCTTCCTCCACACGTAGTCCCCATCGGCCCACTTCTCGAACGGAACCAGAAAGGAGATTCAGCTGGGCATTTCATCAAACAGGACTCCGACTGCCTGGACTGGCTTGACCAGCAGCCACCTTGCTCGGTCATCTACGTCGCGTTTGGGAGCACCGCAGTACTTAGCAACGCTCAGTTTCACGAATTAGGGTTAGGGCTTGAGGGCACAAACAGGCCCTTCTTGTGGGTTGTGAGGCCCGACTCCATACCCGGGGCTGAGAAGGTCGAGTTCCCAGAGGGGTTCTTGGAGATAGTGGCGGGTCGAGGCCGAATCACGGGGTGGGCCCCACAGCAGAAGGTTCTGAGCCATCCTTCGGTTGCCTGCTTCGTGACCCACTGTGGATGGAACTCGACTATAGAGAGCGTGAGCTGTGGAGTCCGGATGCTGTGTTGGCCTTACTTCTCAGACCAGTTTGTTAGTCAGAGCTACATTTGTGATATCTGGAGAGTTGGGCTGCAATTCCAACATGATGATCGTACTGGGAATATATTGTCGGAAGAATTCACGAAGAAGGTTGATCTAATTCTTGGTGACGATGAGATTAAGGAGAGGGCTCTAAAGCTGAAGAAGATGATAGAGAATACTACGAAAGAAGGGGGGAATTCTTACAAGAATCTCAAGAATTTTGTCAGCTGGATTGAGAAGTAGAACTTCTTCTTCAAGAATCATGCCATGCCCTTACTTGTTTCATTAAAATTAATTTCCCTTCCAATTTGTTTAATCTCTGAGCTGTCTTTTTATTTTTTACTTTATTTTGTGTTGCACATCATTGATGGTGGTCCTATGTAATTACTTGTAAGCAAGGTTTTCTTTGCCATCCATGTTTATTATTTATTCTCATTACAAAAGATTTAATTCAAAGTGATCGTGCCTATAAAATCAGTTGAAAATGTAAAAACAGAGATTGATGTTGTAAGAAATGTTGGAAACAGAAATTGTGGTAACAACAGTATAAAACGTGATTGAAAAATCAAAACAGACGTGAATTTTAAAAAAACAATAAAAATCACATGTTATGCAAAAGCCCATTTAGAATTTTCCGTTGAAGCTCTTTCCCAAAATGACAAATTATTGAATAGTTTGAACTTTTCTTGACTTTTATTATTTAAATTGCTCTCTAATTGAGATCAATTTTCAAAACTCATGAACTTTAATCTTTCAGATTAGCAATTTAGGGTTTTATGTTTCCGAACTTCGTGAATTTTATCAAATTTAGCCCGAATCACCCAATAGCTCAAATTGCACATGATGTAGTAAATTTCGAACTTTCGGACTAATTTTATCAACGTGACTATCATTTTATATTTAAAATGTTATTGGTTGTGCACATGCCTGAATTCAGACATAAAATGGTTGATGTGGAATAAAAAAAATTAGAAGAATATATTAAAATATAAAAAAAAGAATAATTAAAAAACTAAAAAATCAAAATAACAGCCCCTTCTTCCTTCTTCATCGCCGCCGTCGAATCAAAATTAAAACTCATCATCTCTTACTGTTTCTTCTTCCTCCCTCTCTCTCCCTCTCTCTCCCTCTATGTAAGTTTGTGTTGATTGTAGCTTCATTTACTTCTTTAACTAGAGAAAATAACTATGTTTTCTGAAGTGATGGTAGAGAAATTGAAGAAGGTTGAGTTGAAGACTTATTCCCCGCCGTTGAAGATGGCGGAGGAATTTTTTGAATTTTTTTGAAGGGTGGAAGGTAGATGATAATAAAAACTAGCTAGAAACTCGCTAGACCTAGGTTCGAATCCTAATAATCACATAATTTGATACAACCTAAAATATAAATCTCGTGGTATTGAATTGTTTGATTGGTAAGGTGTAAAAATTAATGATAACAACGTCAACAAAGTAATAAATTAAATGATATGACACGATGAAACTTATATAGTACTTAATAAAATGATAACATTTCAAAATTATTAAAAATAATAACACAATCAAACTATATGATACATAATATAGAGTTTATTACTTAAATTGCTTCGTAATTTAGGTCAATTCTCAAAATAGGACTTTAATTTTTTCGAGCTGGCAATTTAACACTTTAATTTTATGGGCTTCGTAAATTTAGTCCAAATTAAGTTTGAATCAATCAATTAGGCTCTAATCACATGTGATGTCACCAAAATCGGGTTTTAGAGCCAATTTTGACTAATTTTATCTATCTGAAACATAATAATACAAGTGGCATTCATGTTGACAATAATTTCCCACCTCATCATCCCAATAAAATTCTGAATATTAAATAAAATAGAAAATAAAAAAAAATCTACAAGTTCACCACCACCAACGGCCGCCTCCCACCACAATCACCACGACCAAACAAAGAAGATGATCAAAGAATAGGAAAGAGAGAAATCTGAAGAAGGCATTCTCATTTCCGCTACCTCTCTTTTTTGATCTGTAAATTGTTTATAAATTCTTGAATGGGCTTTTTCTCAGGAGGGGCCGCCACCCATCTGAAAGTCATCTTCTTCCTTACGCAAGTGGTTGAGGTCCTTGAATGGTGGTGGTGCGATTTGGGCGTCAAAGATGGAGGTGAAAAAACATAATAATGTATTTGTCGATAAGAAAAGTTAATGGCGTAAATAATGTGGGCCTGCTATTTTAATAAACAGTGTTTAATAAATAAATAGAGAGAGAGAGAGAGCATATGTTGAAGGCACGACTGTTTATTCAAAATTGTCTTTAAATTTTTTTTGAAGTGTAAGAAGCAGTCATTTTTCAGTCACATTCAAGTAGACACTCCAGATTTATATATAGTGATTTTGATCATTTATTTATAATTTTTTGCTCTAATTTTATGTTTTATTTGACTATTGTATGAATAAATGTCAGTCATGTCAACATATCTTTTGTCTCACTTCAAAGTTGGTTGCCATGAGAGCACTCACACTTAGCTATGTTTATTGGTAGTGTTACCATGACCCAACCCATAAAAGACAAGAATGAAAGAAAAAAAAAAGTTTTATAGAATTAAGTGTTGCCAACCTGATCTGTCGATCTATAGGTTGGTCAACAAATGTCAAGCTTTATCCTCTCTCACCTCATTAGATTGTGACAAGTGTCACAATCTAATTGGTTTCCATAAATTTTTTGTGGATATAATTTAAATTACTGATATTGAAGATAATGTGTATCAAAAAAATATAAAAACATTATCAAAATTCATGATTTTTTTCTCTATAAATAGAGTCTAATATTGATATATTTTGAAACACAATTTGAAGATCTCGTTTTACTTACAATCTTAAATTCTTTTGTGTAATACTCAACTGATCGCATTGAAAGTTTATCCACTTATTTGACTAATAGGGAACAACTTCGCAATAGAGAAGCTCATAACTCTCTTAAAAATGACTTGATTGAGCATATATGGCAAAAATTCGGTATTGATCGTTAAATATGTAATTTGTATCTTCTATATTTGTAACTTAGTATTTCACGCATCTATTTATAGTTTGACTAGTTGTTTTTCGATTTCGTTGTTAAATATTGTATTTAAATTTCATTATTGTGTTTGTAACATAATTTAAGTGTATGGTAAAAAAAATCTTATATATTATAAATATCGAATTTAGAATATCAAATATTTTTTGTGTATTTCTTACATTTTAAAAAAATGATTATATATAAGATTCAATAATAAATAATGAGAACAAAATATTTTAAAGGTTGGGTTGGTGTCACTAATAAACGTTTAAATAATTGGAGGTTGAGTTGCGTTGCAAGTTGTGTATGTGGATGAGAGAGAAATGATTTTTTTTTATTAGAAGATTGGGGTGGGTTGGATTGTGAATAAACATAGTCTTATAACCTCTCTTAACCCAACCTAAAATAAAATGACAAAAACTTATGGCAAAATATTTATGTAACTGGTGCATGGATCTAGAATCCATGACCCGGGTCGACCCGTCTCACGCGCCTCTGATGCGCGTTTTCACGCACCCCACGCGCCTGGTGGGTGCGCTCAAACCCACCAAGATTCGCTCAGACAGTCATACCCTCATGTTATGTTTAGGGTTACCCTCATGTTATATTAGTCATACCACGAGGGTAACACTACATAACATGAAGGTAACTCTAACATAACATGAGGGTATGATTAACATTTTAGTTCAGTGGTTTTAAACTAAGGGTATGAAATCTGGATATGGGGTCACATTAACATAACGCGAAGGTAACCCTAACATAACGTGAGGGTAACGACCAAAACACGCGAAATAAGTAAAGAGACACGGGCTGGGCGGGCCGCACGCAACCCAGTTGCACGGATCACAGATTCGTGCAACTGGTGCACAGGAGAGTAACTCAAAACTTATATACCCCTGGGCACATAAGGGCACAGATCGAGGTGTTATATACATGCTCTTCATGTGTTATATATATACTCTTTAGGTGTTATGTTTCTTGATATTATAAAAATACTCTACATGTATAACACCCCAAAATAAAATTAAGTTTTAATTAAAAGTCATAATAATTGTAATAAGTTAATTCATGAAATAAAATTTAGATCTGTCCTTACGTAATTTAATTTTGAGTCAGAAATTCAATTGACAATGGAGTTATGTATAAATTATGTTAATACAAAATATCATGATACTCTAAAGTTAATTATTAATTATAAATATTTTATTCGATAAAGAAGATAAAATAAACCGTTAATAATAATCCAAGATATTGATTAATTCTTATCTCAAGTAAATTATAAATATAGTGTTAATTTGTTTGATCCATTTTAATTAATGAGGTTGGACTCGATAGATAATTTTATATGAGGATTCAATTGTCTGTAATACACAAAATAAAATCTCGACTCAAATAATTAATACACTAAATAATTTAATTCAATGTATAATTAAATTTTGATCCAAGAAAATACCATTTCCAACACAATTCGTAGTCCAAAACTCGATCCGTTTTGAGTGTGGAGAGGGGTGAGTCATCACCATGGATGCCACCTCACCCCCTCAGTGAGTGACACCTCAATCTCTCTCTCTCTCCCTATCTTTTTCCTCTCCCTCAATTGGGATCTCTATCTCGTTCCTCTCACTCTCGCCTTCCACCAGCCGACATCGTTGGACCTTCTTCCGGCGAGGTCTCCTCGGCTATGTTGGCTCCGCCGTGAGTGGGCCGTTTTCCCTCTTCCTCTTTCTCTCTCTTTCTACTCTCCTCCCCATTCTTCTCAAGTTTCCTTCCGTTGCGGCCGCTGATGTGAGGGCACGGGTTGGATGCGCCACCATGTGAGGCAGTGCTGCTGTGGAGGGGTGCGAGCGGCGGCGCTGAGATGGTGATGACAGTGGATGTTGGTGTTGGTGGTGGGAGTGCGTGGGTAGGCGGTTGTGGGGAGCGGGCCGCCGGCGAAGGTAAGCGTGGCCGGAGCGGGCGATGGTGCGCACGCAGGCAGCGCCAGCCACCACCGCTGCCCCTGTTTTCTCCTATCCCCCATGTTTCTCTCCAGTCTCTCTCTGATCTCTCTCCACTCTTCCGCGACGGGGTTGGGTTAGTGTTAGTGGCTGGGGTGTGTGCGTGTGTATGGTATGGTATGTGTTGTGCGTTATGTTTGGGTGTGAGTACTGCGTTCTTCGTATGGGTGTATTCTGCGTTGGTAGGATGTGTTGCTGGGTTCTGTCGAGATGGGTGCAAGTTCGGTGGTGGTGGCGCTGCCGAGGATGGCTTTCGGGAGACGCTGTGTGATGGAGTTAGGATTTATGATCGTGGTGTTGTTTTGAGTGTGTTTGGTGTGGGCTCGTTACGAATGCTGGTTGATGTTTTGGGCGACCGGTGCAGGGGACAAAGCAGAACCTGATTTGGTAAATGCAATTACGGTATCTGATTATAATTATAATTTAATCCTATGAAATATTAAAATTATGTTTTAATCCACGAACATCTCTAGATCGCATTTTTTTGATACCTAAAATTTATAAGACCTTGAATTTAATCTCTTAAACACTATAAGACTACGTAATATACTCTAAATATACATAAATCATATTTAGACCCCAATTATTTCTGGAAATTATTGGAAGTTATAGAAATCGAATTAGAACGATTCCTTTAAACACATTTAAATATAGGTAGTGAAGAACATGTCCGTTAAATTTCATAAGATTTGGATATGTATTCAATTTATTATGCTTTTTCGAATATAACCTGTTTTGTGGTAAAAAACATTCTGTTTTTAAATCTAATTGAGATAATTAACTGGAATTGTACTTTTTGAAATTAAGTGTCATCTTCTACTATGTTTAAGAACTAGTTCTTAGGTACGTATAGAAATTTAGTATGCTAATTTTGGAGTCTTGTACAATTTATGTCGAATTTTACAAGCCTGTTTTCTGCAAATTCAATGTCATGTTTTCAGCCAATTTAGTAAATACATAACTAATAGTGTAAAACTTAGTTTTACTTGGTATTTATATATGTTAAACTTCAACATGTTTCCTAGATTTTAGGAAAATATGAAGTTTTCATAAATCCTAAAAGGTTTGATAAATTTTTAAATATAAACTAATTTTGAGTTAAAATTCAGGTGCAAAACTTGTTTGACAAATTATTTCTAATTATTTATGTAGAAAGTAGATGGTTATGAATTTCTAGTATGTTATACATGAGAATGTTATGTGATCATATAAATAATGTTGAGATTTTAGGAATCATCTACGAATTATTAAAATTGTTACACTTTTATATGTCATTTAAAGTTAAAGATTTCTAGTTTAAGTATATAAAACTTATATTATAATTAAATGACATGTATATCCCAAATTAATACAAAAGGTGACGATTAAAACCCTTATAGTTTCTATGACCTCGCACGGATCCTCGACTACGCTTTCTATCCTAATCCTTGAGCACATAAACCCTAATTTAAGATAGTTACCACACAAAAACCAGTTTTCTAATAAACTTTAATCCTAGATTCTCTTACGAGTTTAATGTTATAAAGTATTTTATTTAGAAATAGTTATGTTAGTTGCTAAGTCAAGCTTCTCTGGCTTATAGGAGATACGGAAGAGGCTCGAGAATAAAGAACCTAAGAAGTAAAGCACCGACGAAGTGCCGTTATTAAAGGTGGGGGTAAATTATGCGTTTTATTATCTGATAAAATGTGCGCAATTGATTATATGTCCAATGTGGTCAAGATGATTGTCCCTACTTGTGATTGAATTGGACGTTGACGTTCGGCGTTCCTCTTCAATTCAATTATGTGTGTATGAGTATGCGTATGTGTATGCAGGGATTTCAGACGTGGCCCCGTTATGTAAGTTCGAGGTTTCAAATATGGTCTCGTTAAAGTCTATGTGGGAAATTCCGAAGGAACTTATATCGGATGCGTAACTCCGATGCACCCCGGGTCGAAAGACCCAAAGAATGCAATGCCTTTGTTATGTTATATTATGTTTTCCAGATGTTAAATGTCTAAGTATGACTGATGTATGTGCATTTACCTCCACTGAGTGTTTCTTTCTTGCACTCACCCCTATATGTTTAAATATTCTAGGACAGGGTACGCGAACGTGGCATACTGGTAGCTGATATTCTAAAAGGTTGCAGAAGATAAGATTTTATTTAAAGGGTTTATTTAATCAATTTTTGAAAAACGTGTATTTATTTAAATGTTTATTCCTATCGCTTTTTTGATGAAATGAAAAATGAGTTTAGAGAGAGAGAATTTTCAACGTAATCGTTTCCGCTGCATTGTTTAAATTTATTTTTCCTAACAATGTTTTATTAATATGATACTTCAGGATTATTCCTGAATCTTTTTAATAAAATGATCCCTCATGGTTATTCCTGAAATTAATGTTCTTTATTATAAAAAAAATGAGGATCAACTTCTAACGTAAGTAACGCCAAAGTAAGATTTTACTCTTTAAGGAAACGAGGTGTTACAGGTGGTATCAGAGCGGGTCTGTGATTCTATAGACTCGCTAAAATATTTTATTTTTAAAAGCCTTTGTTTAATCAATTTCAGGAAAACAAAAATATATTTTTGTTTGATAAAAAAAAAATTATTAGCTACCAGCATTCACGCCCCCTGTTGCTCCGACTCCGGTAAGCTATGCTACGATGTTTGAAGATGATGTGATCTTGAATTTATGTGAAGATGGAAGTTTTAAGAATTTATATAAATTTCAACGTCATGTGGAATGCTATATGACTATGGATTTGTTTCATATTGAACTTTTTCATCATGTTATGATTATGAGGTTGTAAGTATTTACCTTTGCAAATAATAAATGTATGTGCATCTAGGCTAAGAATGATGCTTACGAATGAAATTTTAAGTTGAAGTCTTCAATAAATTATGATCTTTTAATTGCTTGGTGTTACTATTATCAACACACTACTTACTGGACGTCGCCACTAAGCTGCTGACTGCAGCAGCATGAGCTCATGTGCGTAAATGGCCATTTGCAGGAGTTGGTGTAGTATTGTGGGGGGTAGATTATACAAGGATAATGAACAAAAAAAAATTGGAAATTTATTGAATGATGGAATCAGGAACGTTGTAACTGTTTTAGTATCAACTAGACTGTGACATAAGATAACATTCATAAAATGCGATGATAGTTAGCATAACTTAGTTGCTAAGAAAGGACTTCACAAGCTTTGAGTTACAGGAAAAGAATGATGCTGAAATTTTTGGATAGATAGAATCTTTAAGCTTACGCTTATAACAAATATACATTTTGGATTTAAAAATGATCAACGCTAGTGGAACGACATTGAAAGAAAATTTACGACTGCAACCATACTGAAAATAAAACAAATTAAAAAAAATATGTTATCATAAATTTCTTCTCTATGTAAATCAAACATTCCACTCTAAGTTTCCTTCTTCCTAAAATTATTCTCGATCATACTCCAACTATAAACTAACGTTGAGATTGCATAAGCAAAGTAAATTATAGTAAGAAATTATAATAAAACGTAACCACAACGAGAAATAAAAAGTCAAAGAAAGATTTAGTGATTTCATGTTTGATTCATCTTCTTAACTCTGAAATTTTCAATCTCTTCCTTCGATGCTTGTTCTCGAGATTCGCTTTCAGTATCTCAATACATGTGTGTCCACAAACCTCCTAAATCCCAACTTATATCCTGAAAGGTTAGGATCGCATTTTGGTCTAGTTATATTCGTAAAAAAATGAAAAAATAGTGAAAACCCCATAACCTGATCGCATGCAATCCGGACTAACTCGACTAACCATGAGTCTTGACTTCTAGCCTTGTTTCTAGCCTTTTCTACCCAAACTGTTAAATTAACTTCTTCGTAAAAGTCGTAGCATTGGAAGTTATTTGTTAAATGCTAGTAATTTTATTCTAATACCAAACTTCCACACCAAGTTGTTCCTAAATTAGTATTGGCAAAAAGTGAGGACGTGCTTGCCCAACCTCCGATTTCTGGTAATTCTTTACTGTCATGAAGATAGAACTGTAAAAAAAAAACGTGCAATATGAAAATTATAGAATTTCCTTTCATCTTTTTGACAAGATAAAAATCTCCAGATTTGGATTTCTATAGCCCAAGATATACATCGAATAATTTAGGGGACACATACTTTGGATTGAAATGACAAAAGGACTATAAGACATAGAAATATGGAGGAGTGATAATTATATCTACCTAATGAAATAATATAGTAAAGTGCTAGAGACGAGTTGTTAGTGTATATATATATATGTGTTTAAGTTTAATTAAGGGAATGCAAGAATAATTGAGAAATGTTCGAAAGTATCAAAACACTTGGCAGTAAAGTGTGTGAAGACAGAAGATGTGAGCACATCAGAATATCCAAGCTCACAAAGAGAACGCGCATAAAGAAAGAGAGAAGAGTTCATCAGAGAAAAGGCTTAAAAGAGAGAAGCGCAGAAAGAGAGGGAAGTTTTAGAAAAGAAAAGAGTGTTCAAATAAAGCAGATGAAAAGAAGAAGAGTTCGAACACTCTACACCCCAAATGAAGATGCACACTCAGTCTACCAGTCAAGCAGCAAGCTTCAGTAGATCAGTCTGCAAACGAAGGCCAAACTTGCTGCACCCAGTTGAAGAAAAAATAGATAAACCTCTCTTAAAGGTTGTCTCGGAGTACTCAGTACGAGGAGTAAAGTCCTGCTGAGTTTACCACTTTCTAGGAGAGAAAGTGAGGACCCTGGGTGGGTAGTGTAGGATCCTGTGTGGGTCAACGGAAAATAGGCAAGCATCTGTGTGAAGGCTTGCTACTTATTTGTTAAGTGAGAGTTGTAATAGATAGGTCTATGTAAATCAACTAGCTTAACAAACGTTCCCTCCTGAGTGGAGGAAGAGAGGACGTAGAAGGATTACTCCACCTTCGAACTTCTATACATCCTTGCGTTTTTATATGCTTACTGCACTTCATGCATACTCTCTGATAAGCTGCACATCTTCTACTTGGCTCTGTAATAAGCTTCTGCGAACCACTCTGATCATTAACTTCCCAAAATGTTACTGATATTAGAAATGAGCCGATAGAGATAGAAGAAAAGTTTGAAAATAAGGTAGGCTTCTTCACCCCCCAAGCCTACCTACAGCAGTTTTGAAACCAACAGGTTGATATTTCAACCTACATATCCACCGGTTGCAACCTTTATTTTAATCTCCATTTTTTTTACTCTTTTTTGTCCTTTTCTTGATTTGGGTTGTCAACCCACACCAATATGGATAGTCTTAGGGCAGCCGCAACAAGGCGCTGCACTAGCGCCAGCCGCCAAATATAGGCCCCCAACAATTAATCAAATATTGCACTAAACTAGAGATTTGTAAATTTCAGCTCTACATTTTGCGTCGCACTGTTGCAGCGCTACTTTATATATTTTTTTTTCATTTTCTTCTAATTGTTTATATATATTAGTTTTATGAAATTTGAGAATATATATATATATATATTTCAATTTGTAATATAAAAGTGACATTAATTAACATGAGTTGTAATTTTAATGATGTGGATGATAATATAAATTTTTTAAATGAACATGAATGGTAAATTCTCGACATGAATAGTAAAAATACAATAGATGAAAACAATTACATAAAATTACTAAAAAAAATGAATTCAAATACATGGAAATAACACATAAAATTAAATAGATGAAAATAAAAACTAAAAGAAGTGAAAATCAAATTAAAACACATGATAAGAAAACATAAAATTACTGAAATAACAATAAAAAACCTAATAATCTGAGAGACCAGAACCAGACCCTCCAAGATTTGGAAATTGTCCAAACATATCAAATGCATTGGTAGATTTTTGTACTTGAGATTGTCTTCTTGTCTGCATAATCATTTGTTGTTGTTCATGGTAGTATTCACGTTTTACAGGATCAACAATCGTATTCAAATCGATTTGTAGTATGTTATCTTGTCTAGTCATTTCATATTGGTGCATCTGTGCTTCAGTTCTTTGCTTTCGTGCTTCAACGTACCTTTGCACTTCAATATCCTTATCCCTATTTGCAACCGAAGTTGAAAACAATTCTAGCAATTTTTCATTTTCCTCTTCCATAGTGTTTAGAAAAATAGACATTTCTTCACTTTGTTTCCTTTAAGATTTGGACTTTTTTACCCCTTGTGACCGCTGAGATGAAGAACCACCACTTATGTTTCCATCGCTTAAATCGATTGAAAGTGAAGGTGTAGAAGGGTTAGGAGAGATAGGAGATTCATTAACAATTTCTTGTGGAAATGATGGTGAGACTCCACTTGTGTTTTCAGTCCGCACATAATCTTTCAAAACAGACCACACATGGTCGAACTTGAACCCGTCTTTGTATCCTTTTTGTTGCATCAATAACTCGTTTGTTTGTCGTATATGTAAAGGATATTGAATTTATTGAGAGAATATTTGTGACACATAAAATAGTAAAACATATAAATGAATACTTACGATAGTGAGCTCATTTGCACCACTTGGATGTGTGTACTCAATCCGACGCAAACAACCATTGTACTTTATAGTATCTTTAAGAATTGTTTGCATACGACATTGTAGTGATCTTTGATTACGCACTTTTATATTAGAGTTTGGCATTTCAGAGTTCAACTTATATGTAACACGTTTCCAAAATTGATCTCTTGATTGATTTATACCAATTATTGGATCTTGTGAAACTTCAAGAAAGACACCACAAAGATGTCGATCTTCAGCATTTGAATAATTGGTACTGCGTTACTTCGACATTATAGAGAGATGATGAATACAGAGTATATGAAAGGATTAGAGATATGAGTGCTTTAGAATGTGTGGTTTGTCATGCTATTTATAGAAGATCTTGGTAAAAATATTAGAAGAATCCAACAGATAAGATTTAAAGAGATAGATAAAATATCAACGGTTGTAGTTAAAAGCACATAGATTGTGCTTTCAAAAAGTCATTAATTTTCCTACTTTTTCATCAACGGATGAGAAGAGATAGATATAAGATCAATGGTTGTAGTTGAAAGCACATGGATTGTGCTTTCATAAAATCATTAATTTTCCTACTTTTTCTTTAACGGTTGAGATTTAAAGAGATGAGTGGGTGATCAACGGTTGTACTCGAAAGCACATGGATTGTGCTTTCTTTCACGAACTATTTTTGGTTATTTAATGGTCATATGCTTGAATCTTTTTTTTCATTGTCTTCTACCTCATTTCTCATTGATTAACCTACTCTTTTCTCAAAATCATTATTCTTCTATCCTACTACTCTCACAATAGAATTATGGATTTCAGTCATGTTGATGCTTTTGGTACATCTAATTCATCAAAGCTCATCCGATTAAGAGTATCAACAATGAATGAATAGTTACAATAAGGAGCAACAAATACTCTTGGAGCAGATATACAACAACAATAAAAGAATGGAAGAAATCATTAGGGTCTAAAATATCAAATCTACAAGTGGAGGCTCAGTTCCAGGTCGTAGAATGATTTATCGAGATCGAGAAGGGGCTGCACAAAATCTCTTCAATGACTACTTCTCTAAAAATCCGACATTCAATGAAGAACAATTTCACCGACATTTTCGAATGTCCCGAAATTTATTCCTTCGTATTGTTTGTGATGTTTCTAATCATGATAATTACTTTGTGCAGTGAAGAAATGCAGCTGGAAAACTTGATTTGTCTACACTTCAAAAAGTAACAGCTACATTTCGTCAAATAGCATATGCAGTTCCAGCAAATACAACAGATGAGTACATTAACATTGGGGAATCTACATCACTAGAATGCGTTAAGAGGTTCTGTCGTGCTATTGTGGAGGTATATAGAGAGCAATATTTGAGATCGCCCACCCCTAACGATGTTGCTAGACTACTTTACATTGGTAAGGAATGTGGTTTTCCAAGAATGTTGGGTAGTCTTGATTGCATGCACTGGAAGTGGAAAAATTGTCCAACAGCTTGGGTAGGACAATATGCTGGGCGAAGTGGATTTCCAACGATTATTCTTGAAGTTGTAGCAGATTATGATATGTGGATATGACATGCATATTTTGGGATTTCAGGATCTAATAATGATATTAATGTGTTGGAGACATCAAATCTTTCTCCAATCTTGTGCTGCAGACATTGCTCCTCCAGCGCATTATGTCATTCAAGGGAAGGACTACAATATGAGATATTATTTAGCTGATAATATTTATCCTAAATGGGCAACTCTTGTGCAAACTATCCATTCATCAAGTGGTCCCAAAAAATAATATTTTGCAAAAAAACAAGAAGAATGTAGAAAGGATATAGAACGTGCATTTGGAGTTCTACAAAGCAGATTTACAATTGTGGCGAATCCAACACGTTTTTGGTTGAAAAGTGTTTTGCAAGATATCATGACTGCATGCATAATAATGCACAATATGATAATAGAAGATGGACGAGATCTGACTGCTCCAATTGAAGAAAACTTGGAAGTGCCACCCCTGGATATCGAATTTGCTGAGAATGAATCCACTCGCTTTCAAGATTTTCTTGGTCGATTTAGACAAATTAGAGATGCAGATGCTCATTTCGCACTCCGAAATGCTTTAATTGATCATTTGTGGGAAGAATATTCTAATTCAGAAAATTAAAAGTTATCATTATGTAACATCTATTTTCATTTCAATAAAAACAATGTTATTGCTTTTGTTTTCAATTTGAGTAAAGTTTCATTCAATTTGAATTTTTATTTATTAAAGTTAAAAATATAAAGAACAAAAATTATACTACCTCCGTCATAGTCTAATTTGCCTACTTTGACCGGACAAATTAAAATGCAATTGACTTTGATTGGATATGTTAACTTTATGCTTTTTGCACTTTAATTAGAACTAGCAGTATACTCGCGCGATGCACGGTTTATTATTTATTATGACAAATATGATTATTAATAATATAATAAATTTATTGTATTAAAATATTAATCATGAGATCTTATTATTTTGAGATTTGTAAAAAATCCGTATTTTTTAATGATGATGATGATGACGACGACAACAACAACAACGACAATAACCAAAACAATAATAATAATAATAGTTTTGTGTTTGTGTGCTTTAATTATAAGTGATTAATTATATTTGTTAATATATATGTTTTATTCATTTTTTTTTCCTTTATATCTTAGAATTATATTTAATAATTTGTAAATAATTTTCTACATTTTTTTTAGATGGATTTATTTTACAAACACTGTATTTATTCAAAAACTTAGTTTATATTTAAAAATTTTAGGTTTCAAATTCATTTTACATTTAAAACAATATTTTTTTCAGAATTTTGAAACCATTTTAAAATATTTTTTTTTATAGTTATATCATACACAATTAGTATTACATATATGTTTGAATTTATTTTTAAATGTTATTTGTGGATTTTTTTTAGATTAACCTCACAACATTATTAGATTATTATTAGTTTTACTTTCAAATTTAATTATTATTTTTAATAATTTTATAATAGCTTTTAAACTTTTAAACATTTTACAGCCCTTCGTAAAATGAAATTTAGTTTTTCGACCTATTTTTCACATTTATATATTAAAACTGTAGAATTTTCAAATTTTTAAATTTTTGACAATGTTTAAATTTCATTATTTTCAGATTTGTTAATTATATCATTAAGACATAATCATATAATAATATCATCCAAAATAATTTCCTCTATTTCATTTTACCCCTATATTAAATTAAAAGACTACTTATTGTATTTAAAATATACTAGCAGTATACCCCCACGATGCGCGGTTTATTATTTATTATGACAAATACGATTATTAATAATATAATAAATTTATGATATTAAAATATTACTCATGAGATCTTATTATTTTGAGATTTGTAAAAAATCCATATTTTTTTAGTGATGATGATGACAATGACAACAACAACAACGACGACAATATCAAAAACAATAATAATAATAGTTTTGTGTTTTGTGTGCTTTAATTATAAGTGATTAATTATATTTGTTAATTTATATGTTCTATTCATATTTTTGTTCCTTTATATCTTAGAATTATATTTAATAATTTGTAAATAATTTTCTACATTTTTTTAGATGGATTTATTTTACAAACACTGTATTTATTCAAAAAATTAGTTTATATTTAAAATATTTAGGTTTCAAATTCATTTTACAATTAAAACAATATTTTTTTTAGAATTTTGAAACCATTTTAAAATATTTTTTCTTATAATTATATCTATATGTTTGAATTTATTTTTAAATGATATTTGTGGATTTTTTTAGATTAACCTCACAACATTATTAGATTATTATTAGTTTTACTTTCAAATTGAATTATTATTTTTAATAATTTTATAATAGTTTTTAAACTTTTAAACATTTTACAACCTTCGTAAAATGAAATTTAGCTTTTAGACCTATTTTTCACATTCATATATTAAAATTACAGAATTTTCAAATTTTTAAATTTTTGACAATGTTTAAATTTCATTATTTTCAGATTTTTTAATTATATCATTAAGACATAATCATATAATAATACCATCCAAAAATAATTTCCTCTATTTCATTTTGCCCCTATATTAAATTAAAAGACTACTTATTATATTTAAAATATATATGAAGCTTGTTCTATAAGATTCTCAAAGTTTTTTAGTTTTTTTTTCTCCACAATTTTTCTATTGGTCAATGACAAATCAGTAATTATCTTCAATTTTGCAATTGAGTGGCAAATGTGTAAAATTTGTCAACTTCTTCCTTTTTATATATAGTATAGATATGAATCTTGTTCTATAAGATTCTCAAAAGTTTTTTAGTTTTTTTTTCCATAATTTTTCTATTAGTCAATGTTAAATCAGTAATTATATCCAATTTTGCAATTGAGTGGCAATTCAGTAAATATGTCAATTTTTTCCTGTTTTAAATACAGTATAGATTTAAAAGGGGAATTGGGGTGACAATTTTGTAAAATGACAGAAATATAGGGGTAAGGAGGGAATTTTTCTTTTGTCATTTATGGGTTGACAAATTAGAATGGGATAAACGAAAATGACAAGTAGGCAAATTAAGCCGGGACGAAGGGAGTATTAAATAATGTTTATGTGTGTTAATTATGTTGATCAATTATAATAATTAAAATTGGAGAATATGATTAAATAAATTAATAATTAGAAATATTATGAAATTTTTCTTTTTAATGTAAATACTTTAGTGCAGATTCTGCACTAAAATAGTGCAGACTGCTGGAGATGCACTTAGAGAATTGAAAACCCATGCTGAAATCTGATTTACTGGGCACATAGGGACACATATCTAAGTGTTATATACATGTTTTTCAGGTGTTATATATATACTCTACAGGTGTTATGTTTCTTGGTGTTATAAATATACTCTACAAGTATCATATGTATATAAGAGTATACATGTAATACCTGAAAAGTATATACATGATACCTGTAGAGTATATATTTAACATCATATGATAATTAATTTGGAGGCATCATGTCCCTGGGGCACACAAGTGTCACTCTTTATATATATATATGTATATATATATATATGTATGTATGACTTCTAACAGATGTTCGATTTTGACTATAGATTGGTCCGACTTCTGGGACTTATATCTATTACATTTTGCTATGTACATATTTATATTTTCCCTTAGTGTAGGTTGTGGATCCTTTTGACAATTCTCTTCCACTCATCCTAATCCACACTTGATATTTTGCGCATTGAAGAGGACACATCCTAGCACCTTGTCTCAATCAGAACATGCAAGAGCTCTTGATGATGTGGTCGCAAACACACACCGCCTTTTGGGTTCTTTGAAGAGTTTTTCTTTTCTACAAGGGGATGCCCGGTCTATATGTATTTTGTTTGTAGCCCATTCGCCTATTTGTAGGTTGGTGGGCATTCATGTGTTTATAGTTAATTAGATGATTTGTTCACCCTTTTGCTACGATTAGGTTATATGAACTTCATAAACCTCAACTGCTTTTGGGGACGACTGTTTGTCCCCCTCCCTTTTTCCTTTATCCCTCGTTGGGGCCGTTCTACTCACTGTACTTCGCTGCAAAGCACATTCATATTGTACACATTTGTCACGCTTGGTATAAACATTTTACATTTTATCCAAAAGAAAAGCGGCGCCAGTAATTTAATTAATAGAAAAGGGATGTTAAAACAATAAAAATAGAGTTGCATGCCCAATCTACCCATTTCTACATAAGGATACACAAATTTACCCATGAATATAATATTTTGACTCCATGTACCCAAAAATTTAAAATAATGTCCCCATATACCCAAAAACATTTTCCAGACTCTGTCAGAGTATGTAAGAGTGCATCAGAGTACACATGTAATATATATTCACTTATATTAATTGAAATTAAAATTACACGTAGGATATTAATTAATATATTGATTTATGATATTATTAAGTGTTTCTAAATTTATTGTAATGTAAATTGATTAAGTAATATAAATTATAGAGTTGCAATTACAAGTGTAATATATATTGTAATATAAATTTATATTAAGTGTAAGTGTAATATATTGATTTAAATTAAAAAAATATTTGTAATAAATGTGGCATATCTACCCCACCCCCAATTAGGTTAACGAATTGAACTCTCCCCATTCTTTCCTCCCACTTTTCTTTCTTTACTTCTCTCCCTCTCTCACTCACTCTCACGGCGGCGGCGAAGACGAAGGCTCTTGCTCTCCCATTTCTCTCCGGCCGGCGACCATTTCCCCCTAGTTAAATGGCCGAACAGGTTAGTACTCTAGTCTTTATACTTTGTTTTATTATTTATACTTTGTTTTTTATTATTTTGATTATTGTTTGAAAGTTGTGATTTTGTTTAGAGTTTAGTTAGTATTAAATTATTGTTGTGATTAGTATTGAATTGTTGTTGTGATGAAATTGTGATGAAATTGTTGTAATGTAGGAATGAGAAAGATAATTAAGGGTTAACGAAATGAGAAAGATAATTTTCTCAATTTTTGTAGAAAATAATTGTTACCAAAATAATTCTTACCAAAATTCTTACCAAAATAATTCTTACCAAAATAATTGTTCATAGAAATTTTATAGGAATTATTCGAAAAAAATTTAACAAAAGTGTAAATCTCTAACATTCAAACAATAATCAACCAAAATTAAACAAATACAAACAATAATCAAACAAAATATTATAGAAAACTAACTATAGCCATTTCAACTATAAACAAAATTAAACATTAAAACAAATTAAAAGTGTTGTTATACATTGAAATACTTACTCAATACTCTTGATTTCGATGAATCCTTCAAACTTTCAAATTTTTAAGAGATCTTCCCCGAATCGTTAATGTGAATGTGAAATGTGTATGGAATGAATTCAATTGTAAATTTGAATATTAATACTGAGGTAAATTTTTGGTTCAATGAATGGAATGATTTATCATATTCTTGTCTTATTATTCACGTGAAAAATAAAAGTAAAAAGAGGTAAAAATAGTCAAAAAAAATTTCTGCAAAGCAAAGTACATTTCAGAGAAAGCAAAGTACGAGTCAAAGTCAAAAATGGAAAAATGGGTATATGGGGATAATACTTTATATATATGGGTAGATGGGTACAAAAATTTATATTGATGGGCAATAAAGTGAAGTCCTTATATATAAATGGGTATCCGGGGCTATTTCCTCATAAAAATATGTACTTATAGATCTGAAATATATAATTATAGTTGAATAATATATATTGAGACATTAATGTTGTGCACAATCATATTTAAGGAGACGAACGTGCACGGTGCAATTGCAGAGCATCAATGTCACCTGATTTTTTTCCCTTAAAAAAATTATATGCAATTCTACATGCCGTGATGTAAGGTGTGGGCAAGATTACAAGATCAAACTAGTATTATTTTGAATTCAAATTATATATTAAGTCAGAAATATGGAATCTCATAAACAATCACGTTTACTCAGCGCATAATAATACTCCAAATTAAATAATCAGCTGACAAACTCACATTATAAAATTTCAACTGTAAAATATGGACTAATGTGATTTATATATATATATATATATATATATATATTATTTTTATTTTTTTGTCTGATGTGATTTGGACTGAAATTCGTCATTTTGGGTGTGTGTGTGTGTGTGTTTTTTTTTTTTTTTTTTGTTTAAATACAAAACTCATCAAATGAAAAGTTAATGTCCTAATGTCAAAGCCCAAAAAGTTAGTATTTTTCATTAATAAATAACCTAAAGATAGTGCACAAAATTCAAAATTTTCCCTTATATTTATGCATCAATATCTTTTTCCAAAAAATCAAAAAAAGTACGATGTAAAAAGAATTTAAAAATGTTACTATATATATGAAGCATTTCAGAACCACTAAATTAGTGGTGTTATTGTATTAAAAAAATCGTGCGTTTTACATACTTAAATATAAACATGAGTCGTGTTGTAATTGTCCCTACAAGAAACATAAGTAATAATGTGTTAGTTGACCATAATTATGGAATCCACGCTAAATAATTAGGTAGCAACAACTACCACAACCTAGCTACTACATATACACACACATTTTAAAAACTCAAAACTCAACACACACCAATATCCAGGCAGGCAAGATCATTATCAATGGAGAAGTTGAAGAAAGGGCATGTAATGATGGTTCCTTATCCAGCACAAGGCCATGTAATCCCTATGTTGGAGCTGGCACACATCTTAGCCGAGCATGATGTGAAGATCACCTTTGTGAACGTAGAGTTCATTCACGACCTCGTCTCTTCCTCCTCGTCCCATGATCTGATTCGATTCGTTTCAATTCCAGATGGGTTGGAGCCGGACGAAAGAGGCATTCCCGAAAAGTTCATAGAGAGGGTTTGGATAGGTGTGCCTGAGAGGATAGAGAAGTTGGTTGAAGAGGCTAATGAGAAGGATGATGATGAGGAGGAGAAAGTGACATGTTTGCTTAGCGATCACCATCTTTGCAGGATTCAACAAGTTGCAAAGAAGCTGGGGATTCAATCAGCACTCTTCTCAGCTGCATCAGCAGCCATGTTTCCATTGATTTTTAATGTTCCAAATCTCATTCTGGATGGGACTATCGATGACCAAGGTACTTATAAATACAACTCTCTCTCTCTCTCTCTCTCTCTCCAAATTGAGGCTTTAATTATATGGAGGAAAAATAATTGATTTGACACTAGATTAATATGTATGGAAAGTGCAGGAAATCCATTGAAGAAGAAGACAATTCGGTTTTCATCAACAATGCCTAAGATGAATCCATTCGACTTCTTCTGGTACCGGGAAAGCAAGGCAATCCAGAAGGCGATATTCAAGGTCGTAACGCAAGACTTCGGCTTGATTGAATCTGCAGACTGGGTGTTATGCAACTCCTCTTACGATCTCGAGCATGGAGCTTTCGACCTGCTTCCTCATCACGTACTTCCCATCGGCCCACTTCTTGGGAGGAAAAACTCAGCTGGGCATTTCATCGAACAGGACTCCGACTGCCTGGACTGGCTTGATCAGCAGCCACCTTGCTCGGTCATCTACGTCGCGTTTGGGAGCACCGCAGTACTTAGCAACGCTCAGTTTCAAGAATTGGGGTTAGGGCTTGAGGGCACAAACAGGCCCTTCTTGTGGGTGGTGAGGCCCGACTCCATACCCGGGGCTGAGAAGGTCGAGTTCCCAGAGGGGTTCTTGGAGAGAGTGGCGGGTCGAGGCCGAATCACGGGGTGGGCCCCACAGCAGAAGGTTCTGAGCCATCCTTCGGTTGCCTGCTTCGTGACCCACTGTGGATGGAACTCGACTATAGAGAGCGTGAGCTGTGGAGTCCGGATGCTGTGTTGGCCTTACTTCTCAGACCAGTTTGTTAGTCAGAGCTACATTTGTGATATCTGGAGAGTTGGGCTGCAATTCCAACATGATGATCGTACTGGGAATATATTGTCGGAAGAATTCAAGAAGAAGGTTGATCTAATTCTTGGTGACGAGGAGATTAAGGAGAGGGCTCTAATGCTCAAGAAAATGATTGAGAATACTACCAAAGAAGGGGGGAATTCTTGCCAGAATCTCAGGAATTTCGTCACCTGGATTAAGAAGTAGAACTTCTTCTTCAGATTCATTTCTGTTCCACTTTGTTTCATCTCGATCGAGTTCTTTCTTTATTTAAATTACAATTTGAATTAAGCAATCGACTGTATAACAGAATACAGCACTTCAGATTGCAGAGACAATGTGTATCATGAATCTATCAGACTTGGCATATCAACGAGACATGGGCCCTGTTTTAGCAAGAAATTCAGTGGGGCATTTCGTCAAACAGGACATCAGCAGTCACACCAGTTTCAAGAATTAGCATCTGGGGCTTTGACAAACAAACAACCTCATAAATCATGTTTGGTTAATGGGCTGGGGCCTAGTCTTGCTAATGGACCGGTTTTAAAGATGCTGATGTGGAGGGATAATGGGGTTCTTAGAGCATGATTTATTAACCCACCAAATTTGGATTTGGTGGGTTTATAACTCATTTTTCATCCCAATTGTCACACCTTGTACATTTACTTTAATCCCCTTACTTTTGAAGTGTGAATTACTAAAATACCCCTTGGGAGATACAATATTACAGCCACCAAAAAACCCTAGTTGGGTTTCTTCCTCTTCGAAATCGGATTCTCATCTTCCCACCCAAGATTTAGCTCCCCGATTTAGGAAACTCGATCAAGCCACAGAAATCAGATGTGCTAAATCAAATGTGCTTCCCAGTGCAGTAACTTCTCAATTCCTAAAGTGAAAAGCTTGAATTTGCGGCAGTATTGGAATCCCGTAAGTTCAAAGCTCACTTACTTAGTTGATGTGTTTCGTTGTTCTTGTTTAGAGTAATTTGTTTTTTTCTCCTCTTTCTGCTGCCTTTTTGCTTTAATCTATGACAATAATCCAGCTTGGAACTCATGATATTGTAGTTTCTTCATCTCCTTTGCATCATCCATTTCATGAAACTCTAGACGACCCATCAGATACAATGTTGTGTTTCTGCTGTAAGAAATGAAGGTTGTGTGACTTTTGGAATGTTCTTGATTTTCAGAAAAGAAAAAAAATGGCTTGAATTTGATTTCCTGTTAGCAAGATTGTGTTTTTTGGCTATGTTTTGTGCTTTATTTTTCCATAAAACCTTCATTGTTGGTGGAATCTTGATAGCCGTATAGTGACAGGGTTACTATCAAGAGAGAGAGAGAGATTCTTAGTGGGAGGTAGGTAAAGAAGGTATTTCTTCCATACAAAAAAACATTGGCTTTGAGCAAGTATTGGAGATTGAAAATTTGTCAAGAAGATTGAAGAATTTCTTCCATTCGGTGAATTTCAAATTTTGCAAATGGATGACGAGGTACAATAGTTGAATTTTTTTTTTAATTTGAATTGTTGAATTTGTTGACTAATGTTTGCAATTTGACTTAATTTTCGTGTTAGTGTGAATATTGTTTGCTTCGGGTTTTTTGAAGTTGGTTAGATTTAAATAATGGGCTCTCAATAATGAATTGTATATTGCTAATTTTATGAAAAATAAACGTGCAATTTGTTTTTATCCGCTGAATTGTTAATTTGTCTCAATTTACTCGAAACACTATGTAAAATATATAGTGGTTCGATTAATAGTGTAAATAAAAAAAATTCAATTACTCGAACGACTATGTAAAATACATAGTTGATGTAAAATACTTAGTTGTTCGATTAATAGTGTAAAAACCCAATTTTTTTCAATTACTCGAACCACTATGTGTTAGACATAGTGGTTCGATTATAGTGTAAAAAATCAAAAAAAAATTCAATTACTCTAACCACTATGTCAAATACATAGTGGTTCGATTAATAGTGTAAAAAATCAACTTTTTTTCAATTACTCTAGCCACTATGTCAAATACATAGTGGTTCGATTAATAGTGTAAAAAATCAATTTTTTTCAATTACACGAACCAATATGTCAAATACATAGTGGTTCGATTAATAGTGTAAAAACTCAATTTTTTTTTTCAATTACTCGAACCACTATGTCAAATACATAGTGGTTCGATTAATAGTGTATTAAACCAAATTTGTTTGGTTACTCGAACCACTATGTTAAGTACATAGTGGTTCGAGTAAACATGTAAAAAAAATTGGGGTTTTACATGTTTACTCGAACCACTATGTCAATTACATAGTGGTTCGAATAACCATGTAAAAAAACCAATTTTGTTCAATTATTCGAACCACTATGTGAAATACGTAATGGTTCGATTAACAGTGTAAAAAATCAATTTTCTAGGATTTACTCGAACTACTATGTCAAATACATAGTGGTTCGATTAATAGTCAATTTTATTACATTTTTTCCTTTGAATTGTTGAAGTAGTATGAATAATAGCTTTGGATTTATAGCTTTGAATTTGTTAACTAATGTTTGCAATTTGGCTTAATTTGTGTGTTAGTTCCACTATTGCTTGCTTCGGGTTTTTTGAATTTGGTTAGATTTAAATAATGCGCTCTCACTAATGAATTTTATATTGATAGTGGTTCGATTATTAGGGAAAAAATGAGGGTCGTTTAATTACAAGATTTTGGTACGAATTTTATTCTAGTATTTAAATAGAGAGCCCAGCCGAAATTACACAAATTTTTTTAAGAAATTGACTTTTCTAACATTGAATATAACAAAAGTATTTTTTTATCACAAAATATGAGAAAGTTACATTTTCTACACTATTTTGACTCGGTCATGGAGACATCATTGAGTAATGATGGCTTTTTAATATATTCAATTTATTTATACTTATTTAACAATTGTTTTATCCAACAAATCATATAAATTAATTAAAGTAATTAAATTGATAAATGAGGTTCGATTATTAGTGTATTAAACCAAATTTAAATGAATAATCGAACCACTATGATTAATAGTGTGTTAAATCGAACCACTAGTTAATTTATATAATTTACTATGTCACTAATTAATTAATTTAATTTATCAAAACCAGTAATTAACTAAGCGAACGAGTAATAGAAAATTTAATCGAACGACTAATGAACCAATCGAACCACTAATAGAAAATTTAATGAACTAATCGAACCAGTAATTAATTTATTTAATCGAACCACTAATTAATCACTAATTTATATAATTATATATAATTAGTAATTTATATAATTTATAATGGTTCGATTAATTAGTACTCGAACCACTATAATATGTTAATCGAACCACAATAATTTATACTTAATTTAATAGAATTACTGAATATAATTTAGATGGTTCGAGTGGTTCAATTAATAGTGTAAAAACCCAAATTTTTCCAAAGTAATCGAATCACTATGTCAAATTCATAGTGGTTCGATTAATAGTGTAAAAAACAATTTTTTCCAAAGTAATCGAACCATTATGTCAAGTTCATAGTTGTTCAATTAACAGTGTAAAATACCAATTTTTTCTAAGTAATCGAACCACTATGTCAAATTCATAGTGGTTCGATTAATAGTCTAAAAAAACAATTTTTTTAAAATTAATCGAATCACTATGTCAAATGAATAGTGGTTCGATTAATAGTGTAAAAACTCAATTTTTTCCAAATTGATCGAACCACTATGTCAAATTCATAGTGGTTCGATTAATTGTGTGAAAAACCAATATTTTTCCAAATTGATCGAACCATTATGTCAAATTCATAGTGATTCGATTAACAGTGTAAAAAACTAATTTTTTCCAAAGTGATCGAACCAGTATGTCAAATTCATAGTGGTTTGATTAACAGTGTAAAAACCCAATTTTTTTCCAAAGTGATCGAACCACTATGTCAAATTCATAGTGTTTCGATTAATTGTGTGAAAAAACATTTTTTTCAAATTGATCTAACCACTATGTCAAATTCATAGTGGTTCGATTAACAGTGTAAAAACTCAACTTTTTCCAAAGTGATCGAACCACTATGTCAATTTCATAGTGGTTCGATTAACAGTGTAAAAAACCAATTTTTTCCAAAGTGATCGAACCACTAAGTCAATTCATAGTGGTTCGATTAATTGTGTAAAATACATTACTTAAATGACAAATGTAAGTAAAATAGAAACATAATAAAATCAGCTATTAATTTACAAGAACCAATTTTTTTTTTTTTACAGTTTGACCCAATGAAAAAAGAAATTTTATTACATTTTGACCTCAATCCAAATGTAAACCCTAGCACTATTTGACAAAGAATCTTGTTATTTTACTTTTGGGCGTCTCCTTACTCAAAAATCTTCTTTCTTCTTATCTCTTTTAAACCTTAAAGTCGATTGGTAAGTTTTTTTTTGTACAAGTCGTTCGATTAATACGATTAAATGTTGGAAATTTTTTCAAGTCTTTCATTTTAATCCAAATTCACAAACGGTGTAGGGTGAATTGTGTACAAAAAAAAACATTGGCTTTTAACAAATTTTGGGGATTGAAAATTTGGCAAGAAGATTGAAGAATTTCTTGAAAGGATTGTGCAATGGGTGACGAGGTATTTAACTCAAATCTTTTTTGCTTTGAATTCTTGAAGTATCAATCAAACCACTTGGGGATTTATAGCTTTGAATTGTTTAATTTGTTAACTAATGATTGCAATTAGGCTTTATTTTCTTATTTGCACTATTGTTGATTGTTGCGGGTTTTTTGAAAAAATCCGGGTGTTTGCCAATTATTGTTGAATTGTTCAATTATTTTCAAATTTTTGCACTATTGTTTGAATTTTGAAAATTGCCGATTATTGTTGCAAAAATTGGGGTGTTTAAATTGTTGAATGTTGAAAATTGCTTGTATATTGCTAAATAATGTAAATAAATATAGACAGCCTTTAATCCTAGTTTAATACATAGTGGTTTCCTTGTTTAATCGAACTACTAATTTAATCACATAGTTTGATCGAACCATTTCTCGAATACACACCAATTTTAATATACTGGGTTTAATCGAACTATTAATTGAACCCAATTAGCTTTAATAAATCCTACAAAATAGTGAGATTAAACCAATTTATTAAAATTGAACAATTAATTGAACCCAATTTTTGTACTATTAATTTTTAACTATCGTGTTGAACCCAATTTTGTAGGATTTTTTATAGGGGATTGGGTTCAATTAATAGTTCGATTAATATTGTAAACCTTTTATTACAATTGTCGTATATACCTTTGAAATAGCTTGAATAACACTTATTGATATATTGATAGTGGTTCTATTATTAGGGAAAAAATGAGGGTCAAGAAATTACAAGATTTTAAATTGAATTTTAGGGTAGTATTTCAATATTCAAATATGTTAGATTTTTTTCAAAATTTTTACATTTTAGGTTGCCACGTATATATTTTTGTGCAATGGTAGTTATTAAATAACTGTATATATTTTAATTTACTTTAATGTATACTGATAGAATTTTAATAATATATAGTACGAGCAGGTATGGGTACGCGAGGCTTTACAGGGTACTATAGCCTACGTAGTCGGTTATGTTCGTCTCAGTATCATTGATGATATCAGAGCAGAATTGCGTAGCATAGGACCGGAGTGTGAGCAGGAGTTTCTTGGGACCTGTTTTGGACACTTTCTGCTGTGGGACACCGAAAGATCCATCAGCAAGCAGTTTCTACATGTCCTTATGACACGCCAGGTGCATGGTGGAGCAGTTCCGATGGATGAGCGATGGTTCCATGTTGGCCGAGACCGTCGCCTTTGTCGGTTCTCAAAGAGGGAGTTCGCACTGGTTACTGGGTTGCGTTTCGGCAATTCCGATTTTAATCCAATGGGAGTCTACCAGCCAGACGAGGATTCACTCTATTACAGAGTTCACGGTAATTCGTCACGAGTGAAGGTCACCGAGTTACTAGATAGATTCTCCAACGGGGAGTGGAGACATTCTAGTAAGGATAGTATCAGGATTGCGAAGATTTTGATACTGCAGTGCATACTTATGGGTGTGGATGCGGGAAAGTCTGTCGTGGAACCATGGGTGTGGGTTCTTGTCGAGGATGATGAGCAGTGGGAGAATTTCCCATGGGGCAAGTTTTCATATCTGAACCTTTTAAAATACATTGACAAGGTTCCCACAGCCCTCCCACAGCGACGTACTATGCCCTCCTACCACTTCTATGGATTCTCGACAGCCCTACTGGTAAATTTGATCATGTTCATTTCATCTACATTACAAAAAATTTCAATTTTTTCAATAACATATTGAGTATGTCTTGTAAATAATAACAGATATGGGCTTTTGAGGCGATCCCATTCACGTCCACCTTCGCCGGGCGTCGGTTGGATACGACCCTGTCCATGCCTCGATGTTTAAAGTGGTCCCTCAACAGGTCGGAGATTGATCTGTCGACCATACTGGACGGTCAGGTATTTGCATGACCCTTGTTTTATTACACTAGACTCATCATTCTCTAATTTAATCTTCTTTGTTCAAATAAAACCTGAAAATTGTTCTGTTATACAGGGTATTCAGTGCTTCGAGACCCTAGAGGCGACACCAGAGGAGTGGGCCAAGTCTTACTGGATGGGCGTCGACCTCGACATATTCACAGGCGTTCAGCCCCCTCCACCTCGTTATGGTCCACTACGTGGTGCAGTGGCTCGTCGGCGAACACAACGTGGAGGAGCTAGGCACCCCATGGATTCAGAGGCTGAGGCCGATTTAGATCGTCCATCTACTTCGCAGCCTGCTGGTACTTCTAGAAGGTCAAGGACCCGCACACATCCGGCTATGCAAACACCGGTGGTGGAAGAAGCACAGGAGTCCTCGGATGAGAAGCGTACAGATGGACCACCTGCACATTTTTCCCAGCACGAGCAGGAAGGTTTTTTCGACATACCAGTTGCAGCTGATCCGATTCGTCACAGGTACCCGACTCCTGATCTTCCACAGCCTGAGTCTGCTCCCGATTCCTGGTATTCTCGGATGACCGATTATGTGGATAAGAGAATTGAGCATGTAAGTGCTCACCTCCACCAATATTATGACGAGCAGAATAGACAACTACGGGAGTATGTAGATTCAGAGGCCCAGCGCTACGACGAGCAGAATAGGCAACTCCGGGAGTATGTGGATTCAGAGGCCCAACGCTACGACGAGCAGAATAGGCAACTCCGGGAGTATGTGGATTCAGAGGTCCAGCGCTACTACGAGCAGAATAGGCAACTCCGGGAGTATGTGGATTCAGAGGCCCAGCGGTTAGAGACTTACGTGGATAGTTTCTTTAGCTACGGGCATCAAAGTCCCATTAGGACTTCCTATCACGAGAGATACTATCCGTCTACATCGTCCACACAGCCAGCTTGGGATCAATTGCCTAGGCCAGATCATGATTGGGGGACTTGGCCGTCACAGAGTGTGCCTGGAGTTGATGCACAGAACAATCCACCTCCTCAGACTGGCCCAGCTGCACAGATGGAGCCCCCTACAGCTGTGCCCATCGAGCCTCCAAATCCAGATTGCGGTGCAAGGTATTGGGGAAGAACGCCACAGTGGAGAGCCTGATGAGCAGAAGTACGATTCAGATGTGAGAGAGGATTACACGCACACGTCCCTAACTCGACTCATCCACTACGTCTTAGGTATGAAACCACGGTGGTTAGACGTCAAGGAATGGGTGGAGTTGAGTTTGGGCGTAAGTCTCCTTTTTTAAATTCAATTTAGCGCTATGTCAAGTCGTTCACAATTCCAGTAATTTGCATGACAATACAGTTTGTTAGGCATCATCGACGTGACTAATGATGTTGTGGCTTACGTAATTTGCATGACTCTTTCACCAGGTGATCACCGTTATGAACCTGAACGGTCACTGGGTTGCTACTTTCATTGACATCTGTTGCTGTTGCGTTACTCTGTTCGACAGCATGAGACATGCGTACACCGAAGAGATAGAGCTGTTGCGCTGGAATTAGACTCTTGGTCTACGTCGTCTTTTGCCTCAGGTGTTGGACAAATGTGGTTTTTATCAGGCCGTTAGACGATATGGGACTGGGCATATCCCGGTTCCAGGGCATGATATTAAGTGGGAACTGGGGATGAAGAGTACTGACAAGTGTTACGAGTAGGAGGATCCTATATCTTGTGGGGCCTGGAGTCTGATTACAACATAGAGCATGATAACAGGAATTGTCCTAAGCCCAAAATTTACAAAAAGAAAGAACATAGACGTCCTTCGGAGAGATATGACCCTAGCAGTGTACAAGTATTCCACATCTGAGGACACTGTAGCTCCAAATTTTCTTGATTAGCGTATAAATATGTATTTTTCGTATAGTACATGTTCAAACGAATACATTTTCCAGTGTTATCTCAAAGTACTTTCCAGTTTTATAGAATCATGGGCATTTACATATGTTAAAGATTTTCTTCACAAGCATATACATATGTACTTATACAACTGTGTTTCAAGGTTGCGCCGCATACGTAGGGCACCTCCTCTTTGTATGTGAATCTGAACCACACAATGAACATGTCCTTTTTCACACCCTGATAACTCACGGCTTTGTCAAATTTTGTGCTATGAGTGTTGGAAACTCATTCTCACTTAAATAGATGAGAATTGAGCAATTCGTGAATTAATGTTCAAATCAACATTTATTCCAACACGTGAACATCTTGACTATGGATTGAAAATTAAAGTGAAATATACTGTGACAACAAACATCTGAACTTTTACTATGAATATGGATTGAAAATTAAAGTAAAATATATTGTGACAACAAACATCTGAACATTTACTATGGAACATGGAAATTAAAGTGAAAAATACTATTAGTTACTAAAAAAATAAAATTAAACTGTGCGTGGATTATACTTTACATAGTGGTTCGATTAATTTTATAAATTTGGTTTTTGAATTGAATTAATCGAACCACTATGAATTAGACATAGTGGTTCGATTAATTTGAAAATTTTTGTTTTTTAATTGAATTAATCGAACCACTATGAATTAGACATAATGGTTCGATTAATTTGAAAATTTTGGTTTTTGAATTTAATTAATCGAACCACTTTGAATTAGACATAGTGGTTCGATTAATTTGAAAAAATTGGTTATTGAATTGAATTAATCGAACCACTATGAATTAGACATAGTGGCTCGATTAATTTGAAAAACTTGGTTTATGAATTGAATTAATCGAACTACTATGAATTAGACATAGTGGTTCGATTAATTTGAAAATTTTGGTTTTTTAATTGAATTAATCGAACCACTATGAATTAGACATAGTGGTTCGATTAATTTAAAATTTTTGGTTTTTGAATTGAATTAATCGAACCACTATGAATTAGACTTAGTGGTTCGATTAATTTAAAATTTTTGGTTTTTGAATTGAATTAATCGAACCACTATGAATTAGACATAGTGGTTCAGATTAATTTGAAAATTTTGGTTTTTTAATTGAATAAATCGAACCACTATGAATTAGACATAGTGGTTCGATTAATTTGAAATTTTTGGTTTTTGAATTGAATTAATCGAACCACTATGAATTAGACTTAGTTGGTTCGATTAATTTGAAAATTTTGGTTTTTTAATTAAATTAATCGAACCACTATGAATTAAACATAGTGGTTCGATTAATTTGAAAAAATTGGTTTTTGAATTGAATTAATCGAACCACTATGAATTAGATATAGTGGTTCGAATAATTTGAAAATTTTGGTTTTTTAATTGAATTAATCGAATCACTACGAATTAGACAGTGGTTCGATTAATTTGAAAATTTTGGTTTTTTAATTTACTTAATCGAACCACTATGTCTAATTCATAGTGGTTCGATTAATTTGAAAATTTTGGTTTTTGAATTGAATTAATCAAACCACTATGTATTAGACATAGTGGTTCGATTAATTTGAAAATATTAGTTTTTTAATTGAATTAATCGAACCACTATGAATTAGACTTAGTGGTTCGATAAATTAGAAAATTTTGGTTTTTTAATTGAATTAATCGAACCACTATGTCTAATTCATAGTGGTTCGATTAATTTGAAATTTTTGGTTTTTAAATTTAATTAATCGAACCACTATGAATTAGACATAGTGGTTCGATTAATTTGAAAAAAATTGGTTTTTTTATTTAATTAATCGAACCACTATGTCTAATTTTTAGTGGTTCGATTAATTTGAAAAGATTTTTTTATTGAATTAATCAAACCACTGTGTATTAGACATAGTGGTTCGATTAATTTAAAAAAATAGGGTTTTTAAACTATTAATCGAAAATGGATAGATTAATTTCAAACTATTACAATGGATATATTTTTTTTATTATTTACAATGGATAGATTAATTTCAAACAGTTTCAATTGAATATACCTAAAATCATTCAATTAAAATATCCTCATTTTTTTTATATTAATCGAGGCTCATTTATCATTTTAATTACTTTTATCAATTTATATGATTTGTTGGATAAAACAATTGTTAAATAAGTATAAATAAAATTGAATATATAATCAAGCCATCATTACTCAATGATTTCTACATGACCGAGTCAAAATAGTGTAGAAAAGGTAAATTTCTTATATTTTGTGGTAAAAAAATATTTTTTGTTATATTCAATGTTAGAAAAGTCAATTCCTTAAAAAAAATCGTTTAGTTTGGCACATTTCCTCTATTTAAATATTGAAATGTGTTATAATTTTTATTAAAATTTCTACATTTTATGTTGTTACGTAGATGTATTTTATCATTGGTAGTGATTAAATAATTTTATATATTTTAATTTACTTTAATGTATACTGATTGAATTTTAATATATAGTACGAGCCGGTATGGGTACGCGAGGCTTTACAGGGACATATAGCCTATATAAATGGCTATGTTCGTCTCAGTATCATCGATGATATCAGGGCACAATTGCGACGCGTAGGACGTCAGTGTGAGCAGGAGTTTCTTGGGATGTGTTTTGGACACTTCCTGTTGTGGGACACCGATAGAATCACTTGCAAACAGTTTCTACATGTCCTTATGACACGTCAGGTGGATGGTGGAGCGGTTCCAAGAGATGAGTGATGGTTCCATGTTGGCCGAGACCATCGCCTTTGCTGGTTCTCGAAGAGAGAGTTTACACTAATTACTGGTTTGCGTTTCGGTGATTCCGATTTTAACCCGATGGGAGACTACGACCCAAACGAGGACTCACTCTACTACAGAGTTCATACTAATTCCTCAAGAGTGAGTGTCAGAGAGTTACTAGATAGATTCAACAACGGGGACTGGAGACGTTCTGTACAGAATACTATCAGGATTGCGAAGATCTTGATACTGCAGTGCATACTTCTCGGTGTGGATCCGGGTAAGTCTGTCGTTAAACCGTGGGTGTGGGTTATGGTCGAGGATGATGACCAGTGGGAGAATTTCCCATGGGGCAAGTTTTCGTATCCGAACCTTTTAAAATACATTGACATGGTTCCGAGAGGTCCGATGCCCCAGCGACGAGGAGTGCCCTCCTACCACTTCTATGGATTCTCGACAGCTCTACTGGTAAATTTGATCTTTTTCATTTCATTTACATTACATGAATTTCGTGCCAATTTCAATAACAGCGCAGTTATGTAATGTCATGTCAACATATATGAGCTTTTGAGGTGATCTCATTCATGTCTACATTCGCCCGGCACCGGCTGGATACGAGCATGTCCATGCCTCGATGTTTAAAATGGTCCCTCAAGAGGTCTGAGATTGATGTGTCGACCATACTGGACGGTCAGATATTTACATGACCCTTGTTTTATTACACTAAACTCTTTACGTTTTATTTTATCTTCTTTAATTATTGTCGTGAAATTGTTCTGTTCTACAGGGTATTCAGTGTTTTGAGACCCTAGAGGCGACACCAGAGGAGTGGGTCAAGCCTTACTGGATGGGTGTCGACCTCGACATATTCACAGGCGTTCAGTCCCCCACCCCTCGTTATGGTCCACGATGTGGTACAGTGGCTCGTGGGTGAGCACAACGTAGAGGAGCTAGGCACCCTGTGGATTCAGAGCCTGAGGTCGATATAGATCGTCCTTCCACTTCACAGTCTGCACTGCTTCTAGAAGGCCAATGACTTGAACACGTCGGGCAATGCAAACACCGGTGATGGACGACTATGAGGACTCATCGAATGGGGGTAGACTGGACGGACTAGCTGCACACTTTTCCCAGAACATTCCTGTTACAGCAGAGTCATTACGTCAGAGGCACCCGACTCCTGATCTTCCACAGCCGAATGCTGCTCCCGATGACTGGTATTCTCATGTGATCGGTTATGTGGATCAGAGAATTGAGCATCTAAGTGCTGACCTTCGCCAATACTATGACGAGCAAAATAGACAACTCCGGTAGTATGTGAATTTAGAGGCCCAGCGGTTAGAGTCTTATGTGGATAACTTATTTAGCTACGGTCATCAAAGTCTCATTAGGGAATCCTATCACGAGAGGTTTTATCCGTCTACATCGTGGACACAGCCTGCTTGGGATCAGCCTGGACCAGATCATGATTGAGGAACTTGGCCGTCTCATGGTGTACCTTCCGCTGATGCATAGAACACTCCAGCTCCTCAGACAATCCCAGATGCTTCATGTTGGTCTCCTACAGTTGTGCCCTTCGAGCTTCCCATACCAGTCCAGCTTAACCCATCGTTGCTCAGGGATGCTCATATTAACTTGTCGTGAACGGACTTCGTCAGAGAGTGTTTTCTTTCGTCTGCCATCTGTCTCCATTTGGCAAACCATTTCTCCATAATCCGTTGAGCAGCTTCTAAGAATGAACAAACAGGCAACTTCCTTGTCCAAATGAATCGTGCATTACAATCCTCCGCGGCATTCGATGTCATGAAACTGTATCATCGTACTAGACATTTTATGCGAGACCACCTCGTGTCCTGAGCTACAATGTACTGATTGTACCCATCAGTGGACTGTCACGTAGAGCTGACATGTATCTGTTAAAAAAAGGCAAAACCTTTTTACAAAGATAAATTTTTGAATACGTAGTATAAATAATTATATGGGGAGAAACTTACTCATCGAACTTATTTGGGGTCATAACAGTATGCGGCTCTTTGGAACAGATTGACCAAATGTGACCCATGTTTGGCCAAATTTTGCCTAATATGGTAACAACAAAGTCCGTGTATGGCCTCTAAAAAGTGCTATTGTATCGCATTACTAATGTTTGCGTGTAGATCAGATACGATGAGTAGGTTGTTTGGACATCCGAATGCTTCCCTAACACGCTTCATGAACCAAGACCAGGATTCATCATTCTCGATGTTTCCAATTCCTACTGCAAGGGAGAAAATTTGGTCGTTTCCATCTTTTGTCACCGTAACAAAACCAATACCTCTATACGAGCCTTTCAAGTGACAACCGTCAACAACTATAATAGGACGACCATAATTTCGAAATCCAATTATTGATGCTGCCAAGGTAAAAAACACGAACTTGAATTTACCGAACGGGTGTGTTTCCAAGGCAGTGTAAGTTTCGGGATTGGCGTCCACCAACTCATGTACATACAATGGAAGCAAGCAAAATTAATGCTTCGGATCACCATAGGTCTTGTACATAGAATGACGTTTCACTTTTCTTGCGACTTTCACGTTGATGTTCAAACCGTATCGTTGACCCATTTCTCGAATCATATCCCTCGTTACGAAATTGGAAATTTTATTTTCTGGCTTGCTCAACGTAGTATTCACCAATCACCGCGGAAGGGATTCTGTGGGATGCGCGGCTGTTTAAGCCATGCTCACAATTGTACGGCATTACAACCTTCGAGATTTTCCAGATCCCGTGCTTCTCAGATGCATGAAGTACGAATCGACACCCGTCATGGTTGCATTTAACATTTCACCTGTGCTTATCTGAATACTGGACCCGATATTCGACCTGATTCTCCAAATGGTACATCCCAACTGCATTTTTCAAATCGAACTTACTGTTATACACCGATCCTTTTTCAATTCCATGCGGGACGTGCAAAAGATCCCCTGATTCTGGCTCTTCAAATCCGTCCATATCTGAAATATACCATTTCGGTTGCATTGCGTAATCACAAAATTCCGCATAAGCCTCGCTACTCTTCATCTAACGCAAAGTAATCTTCTCGATCTGATGGAAAAATGTGGACAGTATAATTAATAAGATGTGAAAAAATTAATTCAGATCACTCTGTATTTACATATCGTATATATAAATGGTTTTTATCAGCTTCATTGTCATCATTGGAAATTCTGTGTTCTCCATGATCTGGTTCATTTTCGTCAAACCCTGGGGCAGGACTATTCAGGTCGAGAAACTGAAGATTATTGTCTTTCCCGCATGATTAGATCGGAGTGCCCAACGCTCATTTGAAGACATACCGACTTCAGTAGTTCGATTCCCAAAGGCTAAATCCCATTTTGAGTGAAATTCTTCGTCGTTATGGAGTCCAGTAGGAATAGGTACAGGGCTGAATTCATGTACATTCTTGACATTATAACTCGAAGGAGTTTCAAAGCTGAACAGAAAAAAAGTTTGAGAACCTTGATTTTCTTGTTCATCCACTGAAGCTTGTTGATCCTGATAGGACGACCCCGCGGATAATCCAAGATCAATCCTATTTAGGGAAATGAAAACAACCAAAATAGAATCATCCTTATAAAAAAAATATCTTCTAAATCAAAATCAGACTTGATTTTCTTTTTCTTTAATCTGCCATAACACTCAGTTAGTGCATGAATCACATATTCCCAACAATTGAAGTCGGCAAGCATGATCTCATGAATGGAGGTCAATAAATCCATGTACGTGAGTCTTGGAAGATTGATCAACTCTTGGGAACCATTTACATACTGAATACTTTCCCAATGACCTCCAAACGAAACCACCACCGAATAAGACATTTTCGATAATATGATTTGAAAATGGAATGGAATTGGAATAATTAAAACAATCGAATTAATGCCTAGATAAATCGATCCAATATAATTCAATTAAATGACCTAATTTAATTACGATTTGAGAGTGGAATTATTAAAATTCATCCTTTAAAACGACCTATTTAAATTGCATAGTTTAATTAGAATTATATATTAGAACTATTAATATTAAAATACCTTTTAAGCACATGAATTTTTTTAATAATATACATTGTAAAATTCTTTAAACGAGAACTCTTAAAATGTAATAATTCCACTATTTTAATAAATATTTACTTACTTTGTTATACGGACAACTATAGCTACATATGATCAAACAAGAAACCCCAACATTTACCTAATATAAATTTACATGAGTCACTGCCTATAAATTAAAACAAAAAACCTAAATGAGCCCCTGCCTATAATTTTAAATGATGCAAATATTGAAAACAAATGATATAAAAAAACAAGAGACAGATAAGTTACTTGATAATTCTTCAAATTATTCACACCTTGTCTAACTCACGGCTTTGTCAAATTGAATCTATGAGTGTTGGAAACTCATTCTAACTTAAATAGATGAGACTTGAGCAACACGTGATTCGTGAATGAATGTTCAAATCAACAGTAAATCCAACATGTGAACATTTGACTATGAAATGAAAGGAAATTAAAGTGAAATATACTGTGACAACAGTTGAGTTACTACAAAATAAAATAAAATTACTCGAACCACAAAAAAAATTAAAATATATACATTAATCGAACCACTATATACATTAATCGAACCACTAATTATATAAAGTAAATTAAAATATTTACATTAATTGAACCACTAGTGGAAGAGTTAATCGAACCACTAATAAAATCGAATACATATGTCAAATAGTGGAACCACTAATTTACTCGAACCACTAATTGGTTTTTAATACTATAGTACTCGAACCACTATGTATTTGACATAGTGGTTCGAGTAAATCCTACAAATTTGGTTTATAAAAAATATTAATCAAGCCACTATGTATTTGACATAGTGGTTCGAGTAATTTAACAAAAATTGGTTTAATACACAATTAATCGAACCACTATGTACTTGACATAGTGATTCGAGTACTTGAAAAAAAATTGGTTTTTTACACTATTAATCGAACCACTATGTATTTGACATAGTGGTTCGAGTAAATCATACAAAATTGGTTTTTAAAAAATATTAATCGAACCATTATGTATTTGACATAGTGGTTCGAGTAATTGAACAAAAATTGGTTTAATACACAATTAATCGAACCACTATGTATTTGACATAGTGGTTCGAGTAATTGAAAAAAATTAATCGAACCAATTTAATTACTTTTATCAATTTATATGATTTGTTGAATAAATAAATTGTTAAATAATAGTATAAATAAGTAGAATATATCATCACTCGATCATTAATCAATCATTTTTCTATGACCGAGTCAAAATAGTGTAGAAAATGTCACTTTATTATCTTTTGTGGTAGAAAAGTATACATCAAAGTGTTGGATGTTAAAAAAAGTTGTTCCTTAAATTCTTTTGTGTAGTTCGGCACATTTCCTCTTATATTAATTATACAAATTGTAGCACTTTGTCATCTCTAACAAATAGCAACAATATGGCTAATAGTGATCAATTGTTAAGATTTGTTCAGAATGATAAAATGAAACAAAATAAATTTATTTGGAATTTTGTTTACTCATAAGGGATGATGTACTCCGAATTCGAACTGCCCAAAGACGGGGCAGATGTCTAACCATCAATCAGAGGCCGAGCCAGCCAAGAGCTGAGCCGACAATAGCAAATTTTGAAGGGAGTGAGCCCAAGTAAGGATCGGCCAGAACTGATTGACCCGGTTCAAGCTCGACTTGGCACCCACCTCCTAAGCATAATTCAATTATCATTCAAAAAGATGTATCTTAGAACAACTAGTATTGGCACCCGCGCTATGCGCGGTTTGTGATATTATATTATTGTTAGATATTAATTATTTGATAATATAGTATAAGTAATTTTAGTACATAGAAGAGTAATATTTAATAACTAAGAGAATCTAAATTTGTTTAAGATAATTCAATTCATAACAATATATCGATATTATACACATCCAATTCACTAATATATGATTAATATTAAAAACAAAAATATCAATCATGATCTTCAAATTAAAATTAGAAATTTTACTTGCAAGTTTGTAAGTTTTCTTAAAAACTTCTTTATACACAACATTTCTAGTTGAAACATTTTTTTATCATATGTGCTACAAACAAATATCGTCGGTCACTTAAATTAAATATACTAAAAAAACTAAAAAATATATGAATTTAAAATCAAATTCAATTACTTAAATTGAATGCGTATGTTTGTGAGTATGTATATATAGAAACAATACACTATAAAATTAGAAATTTTACTTAGTAACTTGATGCAAACACTGTCAATTATATATTTCAACCGTTTATTTTAAAATAAATTGAATTAGAAAAAAATTAATATCGCTTAACATCGAAGATGACAGATAATTATTCTATTGTAAGTATCACATAAACTAATTGATATAACACGACATTGATCATTACAATTTAAGATCAACACAATCGAAATGTAGTAGTAGTGATCATGATGATGACAATATAATAATTAGAAACTAAACATATAATTTAAATAATCAGCTGAGCCATCTAAATTCAAAATGTGCACTCTCATATAAAAATATACGAAGTCCTAAGTGTAAAATAAAAAATGAAAATTTTATTTGATTATAAGATATTTATAATTTAAAAAATATTTAGGATAACATATATTTCAGACTACAGACATATTATATATACATATGTGTATATACACACATTAATTTTAAATAATGTTATATTTATTTATTAATCTATTAAATATGATATAAATTATACCCATGCAAATTAATATTTAGTATTGAAATTATTGTTTGGATATCTATTGTTGGTATTTAAAAAATTATTCAATTCAAATTAATTTAATTAAGATCGGTAAAATGAGAATAAACTAATACAATACTTATATTATTAAATCAAAAGGATTAAATAATAAAAAATGAAAAAATAAAAAAATTATTGACGGGATACTTACAAATATTAATTTAAAAATACTTAGAGTAACATATAATTTCACACTAAATACATATTATACATATACATATATGTATTTACACGCATCTTTAATAGTGTTACACTTATCTATTAATTACATTGATATTAAATATGATATCGAATTATCCCTAAACAAATTAATATTTAGAGTAAGTCTCCTATTCTCTCTTTCTTTCTTTTTCGTGCATTTTTAATTTTGCACCTATCAATAGGTTATGTTAGAACTACATTTACATTATGTTAGACATACATTGACGTTATGTTAAACCTACCCATCTGCCCATATTCCATACATTTTCTTTTTTGCGCTTGGTTTTTGAATTTTGGCACCTACCACTAAGTTATGTTAGACGTATCTTTACGTTATGTTAAACCTACCATTCTGCCCAAATTTCATACTTTAAACCTTAAAAAAAAAAACCTTAGGTTTGAGTCGTTTGACACATGTACCATTACGTTGTATTAGACATGCCTTTAAGTATAGTTAGACATACATTTGTGTTATTTTAAACCTACACATATAAGGAATATAACATAAAGGTAGGTCTAATTATATATAAAGGTATGTCTATTGGAGTGAGTTTGGTTGGGCTTGAGCGCGAGTATTAGGCGCGTGCGGGCGCGTGAAACGCGAGTGAGATTGCTTTTTTTTTTTTTTTGGTGTCTTACCAGATCAACTCTGATGTATAGATCTAGATTTGTGTGACCAACTCATATAAGTTTTTGCCTAATATTTATTATTAAAATTATTGTTTGAACAATATCTATTTTTGGTATATAAGAAATTATTCAATAAAAATTAACTTAATTAATATTAATAAAATAATAATAAACTGATACAATATTTATATTATAAATTGGATGGATTAAATAATAAAAATACAAAATAAAAAAATTGTTGATGTGACACTTTTTGTTAAGAAAATGATATTTCTGTAAATATCTCCAATTTTTCCTCTATTATTATAGAATAGAATATACAGAAATTTTTTTTTTTGAGTTTTTATACAATAAATATAAAATTAAATGTCTTAAATATTTAATATTTTTTATTTTTTATTAATAAATGTAAAATGAAAGTTATTAATGATATTTTAAAATAAAAATATTTAATAAATGAGATATTTATTACAGTTATCTATTCTCTAAATCTAACAATAAAATTGATTCTACCGACAAAATTTGAGCGACTAGAATCACCCGGAAAATTGATTGGGCAGGCTTCTGAGCACATGTTTCGTGTGATCTACTGTTTTATTTTCTTTCTACTTGTTTTCATTTAGTTAAGAGTTAATTTCAATTTTTGTCATGTATGTATGATCCTTTCCATTTTTAGACAATTAAGTATATGTTTGTTCAATTTTGGTCCTGTATGTTTCAAATTATTCCAATTTCAGTCAAAATTTCCAATTTTGATCCTGTAAGTTTCAAAATAATTCGATTTTGATCTCGTATGTTTCAAAATTTTCCAATTTCAATCCAGGATGGCTGTCGAAAAATCTTACGTGGCATCGGCGATTTCGATAATTCCTATCGAAATTGGACTAAAATTGGAAAAATTAAAACATATAGGACCAAAATTGAACAATAGGACCAAAATTGGAAAAAGTAGAAACATACAGGACCAAAAGTGGAAAATGTATACTTGGTTGTCCAAAAATGGAAATGGTCATACATACGGGACCAAAATCGAAATTAACCCTCAATTGTTTCACTCGTTTCGTTCACATAAATTTACATATTATGAAAGAGGATGTTTTTCCCCCACAATGTGATATTAAATTGAGACAGTTTGTTTTTTTCATCTCCAACAATGATTCAAAATTTTACGCCAACATATCTCAACCATCACTTTTCAACCAAGTTCCCACACGTCAACGTCTGCGCCAACCTTATTTTCTTTTCTTGTTCTTTTTTTTCATTATTCTTTTCTTTTTTCTTTCTATCGGCCACCAGACCTCCACCAGGTCCTCTAGCATCCGAAACTTGTCCACCACCAACATTTGAAAATATTATATTAAATAAAAATTTAAAAAATAAATTAGCTAATATAATTTTTTAACATTTACAAAATAATAAAGATCAAAAATAGATTATTTAACAATAATACTAATAATTGAAATGTTAAATATTTAATTATAAGGAATATTATGGAATCTGTTTTGGTGCATAGTATAGTGCAAAGTGCAAATTGATGGAAATCACTGACAATTATTACATAAAAAATAGTGTAAAATTAAGAGTAAAATCATGTACACTGCTTGAGATGATCTAATATAAGGAAACATTTATTTTAGCCACTCTTTACTTTCTATAATAAAATTAAAAATATTTGCAATTTGACTTTAAAGAAAAAAATAGTCATCTTCAGCCAATTTTTAATTTTTTTACATGAAATAGACTTTATAAAAAATCATCTCTCATATTATGTCCACCTCTAAAGTTGATTGTAATCATAAGAAAAAAAAATGTATGATAAAATGAGAAAAAAAAAAAAAAAAGAAAGATTTGCCAATTTGTTTGCACATGTAGAAAGGAGCAGTAGAATCTACTTCTCTCCCATTCCATAACATGCCATGTAGAACTCTCTCTCTCTCTCTCTCTCTCTCTCTCATACTATCTTTCATTTTCCCAAATATAATATATATTATTACTTAATTCATCAATCATTAATAATCTCCATTAATCTAATTTTGTTTTTCAATCCCAATTGTACCATTTTATTACTAAACTAGCGCTTATTGTTTGTTTGCAAGATAGTATATATTTATAACGAAATAAATCATTTATAAGACAAAAAAAAAAAGTCACTAAAAGACAAGAGTTGCAAATATGAAACAGGTGCATGTTTAGTGATGTTGCCAAATGGAGGCTTTGTCTTCAAATAGGGGGCATATATTGAGCCCCATCATGTGATTTTCTCATATGCTGTCATTGTTTTATAGTAGAACAGTTGTGATCAAACTTTACTCTCTTTTTTTATTAATCTATGATATTTATTAATGTCTAATCATCAAATTTTGGAGTTTTAATTAATGCAGATTATTTATGGGCCTGCAGGCTTCCTATTCAAGAGTTGTTGAATCCACATTTCAGATTCAACATTCATTTAATGAGATGTGTTCTTACATGTTTACTGAATCCTAAAAGTTTGTAGCAATAAAAGAAATAAATTAGAGGGAAAAAGAATAGGGAAATTTTATATACTAATCTCATTAATATCATGACCTAATCTTGAAGATTAATTTTTCATCTCACCGACATTCATGTCAATGACTTATTGGAAATTGAATTTTCATCAAAAAATCAGATCGAAGTTAGAAAAAAAAAATTAAAACCTAAAACCCCAAGAACTTAGTAGTTTCAATCAAAATTGAAAATCAGTAATTCCATGTGGGCAAATTCTGATTAAGGTAGAAAACGGTAAATCAGTAATTAAAAATTAAAAGGGTACATTAAATCTTTGTGAAATTTACATAAAATCAAAATTTTGTAAATTTCAAATTTGAAATTCAAACCATATATAATTTTCTCCAATAATTTTCTCCACCGATTATGTAGTAGTTTTCAAGAGTAGCCTCCATAATTCTCTCTCCACAATTACTTATAGGATTAATATTGGAAATGAAAGAGGCATTTAAATATTGTGAATTATTAAGAAACAATCTAACAAATATTTGTTTCTGCTAAATTAAATTTATTGTAAGCACGCCCCTTTGAAAATTTCCCAAAAAATGATATGATTATCTTAAAAAAGTAACAAAAAAAGCTAATATAAAAGTCACAACCTTGCAAATGGAAATGACTTTTAGGTTGGGCATCCAGTTAAAGTTGATGTAATAACATGGAATTTATTGTCTTTTCGCATTAAAAAATAATAATAATAATACAATTGGAGTTGTGAGATATCATACACCACATATATAAAACAACAAGATTTAGAAACAATAAAAGTTCATGGAATGTAGTCCCATTTTCGAATCAACAACAACAATAAAAAATTGGAAAAGAAATGCAATCAAGAAAGTAGTCTAACTGCAAATATCCCTGTAAGAAAAACTAGATTTCTCTCCAAAAAAAAAAAAAGACAAACTTTGTGTTGCTAAATTCTACTTATGACAAAAATGCAATCTTTTTCGCCATAAAAACTACCTTAACTCATATACTTAACTCATATACTAGTCAAGAAATAAAATTCAAAAAAAAAAAAAAACAGCCATCCTTATTTTTCTGGAGTTTTTTTTCCCTTTTCTGTCATTTCTATACAGAATTTCCATATTCTTGAGGTTGAGATCCATAAAAATCAATCAATTTCTGCAAAACAAAAACCTGGGTTTTAAGCAGTACAATGTAGTCCGCGGTTTCTTGAAAGAGCTGTTCGGGCATTATTTCCGGGCTTTCAGATGGGATGAGGCCCTTGAGAGCTTCCAGCTTGTCGGAAACCGAGGCGGCGCCGCCAATGTGGGTGGCGCTCGTACGGTGGCGCTGATCTTCACCTTTGTGGAGCCTTCCGTTTGAGTTGCATGCTTTTCTTCTCAGCCTCTTCGTCGAGTCCGTCGGCGTCGAGCTTCTTGACTTCGAACCCATTATGTCGGCGGCGGAGGTGGCGGAGGCGGCGAAGGGTGGTCGCCGGATGGGATAACGGATGCAGAGAAATGGCGTTATGGGGATATAAGTAAGCGGGATTTCATTTTGTGCCACTAGTTTCACCAGGAATTACGAGAATGCCATTTTTGCCTTTAAATATATTCTGTTTAAAATATCTGGATGTGGAGAAATTAATTTTATAAATATTTGCATGTGACTCAACATCATTCAATATATTTCGATTTAGTTTATAACTATATAATTCAAATGACTAGCAGTCCTACTGGAATTCAGAATTTTAAATAAAGTCCGATCCTTTTTGTTTAAACAGTATAACTATATAATAATTATATAACTATTGGAAATTTTATGGGCAATATCTATTTTATTATCCTCATCGTTAACAGTTGATTTGCCAATAATGGAAGACTACTATAGCTAAGGGGTTGTTTGGACTGGTACTAACCCATCTGGATTTAGGATGGGCTCAATCCAGTTCATGTTTGTATAGAGATTTACAAAATCCTTGAATCATACTCTACTTTACCTACTTTTACAATTCTCAATAACATTATCCACTTTTTCTATTTTCTCTACAACTCTCAATATAAAACATCTACTTTTTTACACTTTTTAATATGACAATGACATTTTAACTAAAATACTACCTTATAAAATCTCAATACAATTAAACACAAGGTTATCAAAATCTACCTTTTCAGGGATAAAATCACATTTGGTCCCATAACAATAATCTTTTCCATAATTGGTCCCACAACTATTTACTTTTTTAATTTAGTCCCGTAACTTGAATAATTGCTCGATTTTGGTCCCAATGTCCCTAAAAATTTCAAATTTGACCGGAAAATTGTCACGTGACATCCATTTTGGAGGTTTCCGGTGAAAAATAATTACGCATTTAATAAAGATGATATTTTTTTAGAATTTGTTTTAATGTTTGGACCAATATAATAATCATCACATCTCATGTCATGTCATTATTTTTCATCGGAAACCCCTAAATTGGATGTCATATGACTATTTTCTGGCCAAATTTGAAAAGAAAAAATGAAAAGAAAAAAAAAACCTTCACAAACATGAAATGAAACTTATAAAGTAAACAGAAAACTAATTAAATTAGTTCATCTAATTTAACTAAACAAAAGATTAATTAACCCTATCACATTTAAAACATTTAAATATGAAAGACTATCTATACTCTATACTATAATAAAAGCAAGCAAGTTGGCAAAATTTATTAATTTGTCACTTTCCCTCCTAAAAATTTCATATTAATTTGATGATGTGTAAATAATTTCTTTTTATTTTATTTTTTCAAGATTTCATTTTGGTTTTCTAAATTAATTCAATCATTTTAAATTATATGACTTTCTTGATAAGCTATCAAATATTGTAGTAATAAATAAAAGAAAAACACATGTAATTCTTAATTAACGATACATTATAATAAAAGAGAGAAAAAATATTTATATATAGATATTATATACAATAAAAAAATTGTTTAAATAATTATATATTGTCTAATAATTAAGTTAAAATTAGTTTCTAAAGGATATGAATCTACATAATATAATTTATTAAAGAAATATTAATTTTTCATATTGACATACTCATGTGTCTTCTTTTAAAATGTTTTTTTTTTCTATTTTAATATAAATTTTGTGATAAATATTTATTAGAAGAAGATTCCTACTTTTTGAAATTCATGTACTTAAATATAAATATTTAAGGTTTTATAAATTTAGAAGCTAATTCTAAAATATTTTATATTATTAGAAGTATGTATTTAATAGTGTGTAATGCAAGAGAAGTAGTTTTCTATAAAAGTAAATAATTATAAGTGTTCTATATTTTTCTAATATTACAATATACATAAAAAAATATAATTACTTAAATTCATATCTTTTTAATAATCAAATATTGTATATATTCATTTCTTACCTTTAAAAAATTGTTTAACCGCGCATCGTGCGGGTGCACTACTAGCATATCACAATATGAACATTTCAACTAACTAAATCCTAAAATTGATCTAAATTCTTCTAAACTCAAAATTAAATTTTGATTAGTGCAAAATTCAAATAAAAATAAAACACTAATCAAAGATGAAAACTCAAGCTCCCTAACCTTAGCTACCTCAAGCCTCGTATCTCATCAGGTGGTATCCCACCTTATGATCTATATTGTGATGACTCCACAAGTTTTCTAATATTTTTAATCCCCCTCTTCCACTCTTACAAACTTTTTTTTTTTTCAAAAGAAAGCTCTCTAACATGAGTTTAAACGGAAAAAAGAGTATTCAAGTTGAAAAAGAAATAAAACTAACAAAACCGTTTCAAATAAATGTAGAAAAGAAGTCAATGGTCCAGATCAATTAATTGTGATTAAGTAATCGCCCAAACAATGGGAACAATGGCCCCATTTTGCAATGATCAATCGGTCCTTTGCCAAATCAGCAGATATTTATTTGTCCATTTAGGGGTCTTTTCGTAATTTAAATAAACTACGGCACCGTTTTTGTAATTCACTTGTTAGCAGACCAATACGAAATCTATGCTGGGAAAGCCTGTCCATCTCATGTGAGCCCACGGACCCTTGATGCCTTTTGTCTAAAATACCCCCCTCAAATTAAATTACATTTTCTCCACAGTTAAATGTTTAGAAATCAAAACAATTAGAAGAGAGAGAAAAAAAGAACATGTAATTTGGAGCTATGAATTTTCACTTTTAAAGTAATTGCAACTAATGTATTTTACATGTTTAAGTTTTATTATAAGTTATCCTTTGAGAATAGATGCATATAGAAACTAAACAATTATTAAGGTCTTTTTTTTTTTCTTTTTTTGAATTCTTTTCTAAAATCAGAATCTCTTGAAATAACCTAACACAATAAAAGTGGTGGTACTTTTCCATGAATTCATACTAAAATGGGAAAAGAAGGGCTACAAAGTAATTTCAAGTCTTGGGAGGATGTTGTGGCCTCCCAAAAGGGCACATGTGAATATGGGATGGGGCATGCAAAATTGCAAATTGCAAAGGAAGGAGAGAGAGAGAGATTAGGGCACATGGAGAGCACATGAAGCAAGAAAAGAGGGTTGTACCTTTGCATGTGACAAAGTTGAGACAGTGAAGCAGCATCAATTGTACACCATGTTCTGCACATTCCCTGCATGCCAAACCAACCCCCCCCCCCCCCCCCCCCCCTCCCTCTCAAATACTCATATTCATAAAAAGTGTCGTGTTTATGACGAATTTTGTGTCTCAAAAAGGATTCAAGTTTCTAATGTGTAAAAGTTAGTTTGTAATTTAAGATCCGTTTAACAAATTTTAGATGTTATACTTCTCTCCAATACTTCATCTCACAAAAAGTATCGTGTTCAAGAAGATTTCTTTATTCCCGCAAATGAATCATATAGAATCTATCTAACAAATTTTGATATGATAGCCTCTACATGTAACTTGAAAAGTTTAATTAAGTTTCATGATCATATACGTTTTTAGTTTAGGCAAGATAATTTTAAAATAAAAATTCATGTTATTCTAGAAAAGATATCTTAAGTTTCTAACATCATAAAATGAAATATCAAAAAGTGGGACGATGATTAGACCGATGTGAAGTGGCACTAAGTGCTAAATCATCACAATGCCAGATTGATTTATTATTAATTTGGTGTAATTAGGGTTGGAATTGAATTATGTCACATGTTTGCATGCCTAATTCACGTGATTGGATTAGGACACAAAAAAAATGTGAATTTAATCTCCATATATATGTAGTCAAACTAATTCTCACATAAGTTGTCTTTCCAACTCATTCCCCCAAATATGGGGATTCACTATTCATAATTTAATTCTAAGTTAACTCAAATTAAATATAAAGTATGTCACTTTTGATCATATATAATGAGAAACGGAGACATGAAGCAAAATTAATAAGCAAAATTATTCTTTGTAGTTGTTTAGTTAGTTATCATGCGTCAAATATTAGTTTCTTTGTCTTTTTTACATATAATAAAATTATGGTTTTTTCATTCAGTATGAATCAATATTAATATTTTAATTGTTGTGATCAAATGGGTTTGAATTAGGATTTTCACAGTATAAATTAGAACACAAAGCTTTCGAACCATATATAGATTTAAACTCGAATGGAAGACAATTTTGTCATCCTTCTTCACCCTCAAACACAAATTAAACTTCCAATCTCATCACGAAATATTATAATGGTCAGTGAGAATTGAAAAGTTGTTCATGAAATTCATAAAATTTAATATTGCTATATATAAGTAATTTTAGCTAAAAAGAAAAAGGGATAAGAAATGATGATGAAGAGCATTGCAAGTTGAGAGGCGATTTGAAATGACAACTTTATTGAGCTCAAGAAAAGAAAAGCTACAAATCTTTTGAATTGCATTTGCATCCATCAATCCATTACCTATTCTTTTTCACTTCACTATTTACCCCATTGCTTCAATTTTTATATCAAATTTATGTTTTGAGCTCTTAATCATTATAAATCATTAATAGAACTTAATTATTCAAACACTTTGCTTTTAGAAAGATATATTATGTACCATATATGGCTAACTATATTTTCAAACAACACATGATGGTCGGACCTATATCATAATAACAAATATTTAATGGACTTCAACCCCAAAAAAGAAAAAAGTTGAGGCCAAAAAATGGTGTGTGTGTGTGTGAGAGAGAGAGAGATTTCCATAATAAATGCTTCAAATTTATATATTTTTAATTAATTAATGCAATGGAGAAAATTTTATTTTGTGCCCTTACTTTTAAAAAAATGGGCTACCGTAATGGGAAAAGGGAGACAATGAGTTTGTTTGAGGCTATTTCGTGGATTTAGGGAATCGGTTTTGGTAGTCATGTTATTCTCCAAGTGAATGCAAAGAAGTATTTGACATTATTAATTGTTGGTGAAACTAAATTTGACAACATTATCAAGTCTTTCAAGCATCTCTTGAATTCTAGTCCAAATTTGTGGTTGATCTTATTAATCGTGAAGTTAAAGTTATGACTCATCATATTGCTAGAGATTCAATTTTACACTTGAATCCGACTAATTGGATTGATCCACCGAATAATGTGGCGGATATATATATTCCAAATTATGTGATGATATTCATGTTTTCCATAATTGTATTTCCTTAAAAAAAATCCAACCATGTATTGAGATATCTATTTGGTACTTCGTATTTTTAGTATTTTGTCTCCAGTTAAAACACTCCGATATTGTTGAGAGAAAATTCAAGAAAATCAATGATTAAGAGGTTATTAGAAGGTTAGAGAGTTGATTAGAGGTTATTTCCAAGTAATCGGAATTTTTTTGCAATGGATTTATTAGAAGGTTGATTAGAGGTTATTTCCAAGTAATCATTATTGATATTAGGGCATGCATATATTGTTTTGAATCCAAATAATCATATAAAGATTCTTCATTTAAGGGAAAATTTCATTTTATGTCCATTTAAAACGCTACTATTCATTTTACGTCCATTTATTTTTAAGGTTTCACATTTAGTCCAATTAAAACCAAAATCGACCAATTTTGGTCAATTGGGGGCGATTGCATCTCAATCGCCCCCAATTTTGAATTTCCGATAAGCCACATCAGCTGCCACGTGTGCTCCGATTAGCCACATCAGCTATCATGTGTGCTTCAATAAGCCACATCAGCTGCCACATGTGCTCCAATAAGTCACGTCAGTTGAACTCAGCCGGAAAATCAATCTCCGGCGGCCAAATGACCAAAATTGGTCGATTTTGGTTTTAATTAAACTAAATATGAAACCCTAAAAATAAATGAACGTAAAATAGACAGTGGTGTTTTAAGTGGACGTAAAATGAAATTTTCCCTATAATTTAATGTCATGGAATATACATATTCTGTATTTTCATTTGCAATAGTCTGATCCTTATGTAACACGAAGCAATATAGACACTAAAAGTGTTAATTATATAAAAATATATAAACTTAGACTCTAGTTGTATAAAATGATTTGAAATTCCGAATTTCAAATGAATGGATTTTAAATTAACTAAATGAAATTAGAGTAGATTTAAAATCTATCAAAATGATGCAAAATTAGTTCATAAATTTGAAATCCATGTCCATTCAAATACCATCGGTGTATTTGATATCATGAATTTCAAATTCTTCCTCAAATTCATCCATCCAAATGGAGCCTTAGAGTCTAGTTTCGAGTGCAATTTGAACTTTTAAACTAACATAAAAATACTTAATTTAACATTCGTTTTAATTTGGGATATGTTTCGGGTTTTTCGTACCCCAACTGCTGACGTGAAGTTCAAATAATATAAGCTAATTATTGAAGTATAAATTTACATGTGGATGATGATTGTATTTAAAATTACATGTTGTCAATTAACTTATACAATTTGGGCTCACGTCAGCAATTAGAGCCAGAAAAGTTTAAACATATTAAATTGAAACAAGTATTAAATTAAACATCTTTTTTTTAGGGTAATTAATTCTACTAGAGTTAAAACAAATTTGAAAGCATGAGAGCTCAATTAAAAATAAATGAAAATACATGACACAAATCTTTTTTTTTAGTATAAAGCATTCAATGATCAACTTGAAAATTTAAATATTTTGATGTATTTAGAAATTGAAACTTACAAATAAAATAGGCCTTTTTTTTCTGTTCTAGAGATTTTTCACCATATCTTCCCTCATTACCCTTCTCATAATCTTCCCCGACGGCGATTTGGGAATTACATCCACAAATTGCACAAGTCTGACTTTTTTATAGCTAGCTACATTAGTTGAAACATACTTGATTATATCTTCTTCATTTTCTTTTGCTTCTCTTTTTATTACCACACATGCTGCTGGAATCTCTCCAGCTTCTTTATCCGGTATTCTGCAACAAATTTGATATCTTATATTTTATTACTTTCAATAAACGAGCAACATCCATATATTTACTAACGTTCGTATGAATTTATGTGATGAAATAATATCATTTTAACCGATTGTACTATTTATTACCCCACAACTGCAGCATCTTCAATTGATGGATGACCTAGAAGGATTGCCTCCAATTCAGCTGGAGCAACCTATTAAAACATTTTTAAGATATTAGTAGTAAAAAGATCATTTTGCCCGCTGAAAAGGCGGGAAATAATGAAGCCCGATTTAAAATTTGGATCCAACTACGACCTTCTAAAGGCCACTCTAGCAAGTGTGACGACCATTAGTACCTGAAAACCTTTGTATTTGATTAGTTCTTTGATCCGATCCACGAGGAAAACATCTCCATCATCATCTATGTATCCGATGTCGCCCGTGTGAAGCCATCCATCTTTGTCTATGGTGAGAGTTGTCTCATACTCATTCTTGTAATAACCTAAAATTTGCATTCCAATCACTTTTCCATATATTTGAATAATAACCTGTACTAGTTGATTTCTGTCACAAATCTGTCGGTATTTAATTATGAAACTTGATTAAATACATATTTTCATTAGTAAATTATGTCAATGCTAGTGATTTTTCTTGTAGCAAGTTATACCGTTCTCACCTTTCATCACACACTTGCTCCGAACACAAATCTCTCCCGGAGTGTTGTTGGGAAGCGAAATCCCCGTCTCAGGATCGACGAATTTCACCTCCAAATTAGGAAGGATAAATCCCACAGAATTCCTCTTTGCAACTCCATGGTTCACATTCCCATGAGTTAGAGTTATGCAGCTATGTTCTGTCATTCCATATGCCTATATACAACACCAAATAAACATCAAAAATTTCTTGAACTAAAAAAAAACTAACATAAAAAGGACACTAAAACCCCTTCATCACCTCTTGCACTTCAACCCCTGGAAACTTCTTCTCAAACTCATTCAAGATTTCAGGTGCAAGTGGAGCTGCAGCTGTCATGATGGACCTAAGATTCAGCTTTCCAAGATCGAATTCATCGACAATCGGATTCTTTACAAGCCCCAGTATTATGGGTGGAACAATGGGTGCAAATGTGACCTGATGAGTGATCAGGACACTGAGAAACAGCCGGAGCTCGTACCGCTGCATCACCACCACCTTCCCCTTGTTTCTCATGGTGGCGCAGCATATTCCGGTGAGCCCGTATATGTGAAAAAATGGGATCAAACCGAGCACGGTTATCTGCCCTATCAGTTCAGGGCCTACACTGAACAGAGTTGAACACAGATTAGCCACCAAGTTCTGATGAGTCAGCATCACTCCCTTTGATACCCCTGTTGTGCCTAATGTTCATAAACATTGGGAAAACTGTTAGTACAACTTCAAGATTCTAAGTTTTTCGCGTAAAATTTAATCACCTGATGAGAATGGAAGAGCACAGAGATCAGTTTGCTTCACTTTTTCATCAATGAAATCAGTGTTGGCTTTGTCAGCTGCTTCCAGCAGTTCATCCCAGTTTATCGTTCCATCGATGAGATCTTCACTCTGTATTATTACAGGCACTCCTAAATCCTTCACCTGATGGGAACTTTCCACGATCAAACACCATATTCGATACTAAAGCTGATGGAAAAATCAAAATGATTGTGAAGAAGTAACCTTGTGATAGGTTGATCCATCAGTGACAATGAGCTTAGCATCAGCAGCTTCGACTTGCTTCTTGATCTCCGATGAATGGCCGTTGGGATTAGCACCGGAGAAAACCCCGCCAGCAGCCATGATTCCGAGGGCAATTGTCGCGTACTCAGCCACGTTGGGGAGGAGCACCACCACCACACGGCCTTTCCTCAGCCCGAGTGACCTCAAAGCCTTGGAAAATCTGCCAACGTCTCGTCTCACTTCCTTGTAAGTGTATCCTTTCCCGGTGACGGAGTCCACCACCGCCACCTTGTCCAGATACAGCTCTGCATTCGCAAGCACGAATTCCGGCAGGGTCATGTCTTCTGGGACTTCAACTGGAGGATATTTGCTTCTGAAGATGATCTCTTCATGTGCCATGTCTTTAGCATCAGTTCCCATGATTGTCTCTTTTTTTCGAGTCTGTGTAGATCGATTCACCTTCAGCTTTTTATAGCAGAAAGTTTTGCATCAGTTGTTGATCATAACAAGCTTGTGTGTAAAATCAGTGTGAGCTTAGGTTAGGACAAATCTGAGGCTAAAATGTTGTGATCAGCTTTGATAGGTGAGATTTTGTTGAGATCAACTGCTTCACTTCACTGAATCTGTACTTGATACAAGAATTAGTTACACTGCAATTCATTCCTACACAATTTTCATGTACACTAAATGTTTTTCATCCATTTGTAGCTTAAGTATTTCAACCAATTTACTGCAAATTTGTCGTGGTTGTATGTATTTTACTAAAGTATAGCATCAAGGTACAATATTCTTCGTGTGACATTTCACGCGAAAAATTCATTTTACGTCCACTTAAAAAGCTACTGTTCGATTTTCATCCATTTATTTTTAGGGTTTCAAATTTAGTCAAATTAATTTCAAAATCGCTCAATTTTAGTTATTTGGGGGCGATTGAGATGCAATCACCCCCAATTTTGAATTTTCAAGCGAATTGTGCTGATGTGGCTTATCGGAGTGGCTGATGTGGCTCATCAGAGCACACGTGATATTTCTTAAATTGATATTTAATTTCAATAATAATTAAAAATGAAAAAAAAATGAAAAGGGCGAGTCGGCGGCGGTGGAGTCGCTCGCTGCCGGTGGGGAAGGAGGTGCTGGGTGGAGTCGTCGGTGGAGAAGGAGGTGTTGGGTGCTGCCGCCGGTGGGGAAGGAGGTGTTAGGTGCTCACGGCCGCCGCCAGATGTTCTTCTTATGGATTTGCTCACAGCATGGAATTCTTCTTCTTCCCTAAAATTTGTTCACGGCCACCGCCAACTGCAGATCCCTCTCCCGCCGTCGCCGTCGCTGCCGCCGCCACCGCCTTCCCCTATTTTAACCAAGGCAGATCCCTCTCCTTTCTCCGCCGCCGGATCAACCGCCAGTGGATGGGATCCCTTTCCATTTCTTTTTCATTTTTTAAAATGTATTTTCATTTATTAATTATTATTAGATCTATGTGAAAATTAAATGGTGTTGCCACATGTGCTCCAAACAACACATCATCTGAACACAGCCTGGAAAACAATTGGGGGCGATTGAATGTCAATCGCCGGTAAACTGACCGGAAATTCGATTTTCGACGGCCAAAAGACACAAATTAAGCGATTTTGAAATTAATTTGACTAAATTTGAAACCCTAAAAATAAATTGATGAAAATCGAACAGTAGTTTTTTAAGTGGACGTAAAATGAATTTTTTCCGACATTTCACCAATACATACACACAGGGACAGACCCACTTGGGGGCCAAGGGGGCACTGGCCCCCCTTGAAAATTTTCAAAAATACAGGGGTATAATGGTCATTACACTATTTTAAATAAAATGAGAAAAAAAATTTGCATGATTAGTTTCTGGCTTTTCTGCATCACTGCTTGTCAGCTTTTGAATGTCACAATGTGGACATTACTTCTTAGAGTCCACGACCCAAAATACCCCAATTGATATAATTGAAACCAAATATACAAATATATCATTCAATATAAAATAGTTACAAAAGTAACACAAATTATAACAGATTATACAAAAATACCACAAATTCTAAAAAAGTAATTGTGTAAGCAACTTTTTCAGCCACTTTTTCAATCACTTTTTTAGTTTACACATTCACATGCACCTTAAATTTTGGATTTTAGTTAAAAAATTATGAATTTTAATTTTAATTAAAAAGTAATAGAATTTAATTTGATTTCATTAAATTTTCAACAACCAAATCAATTTAAAATTGAATTACCCTAACCTACTTCAATTTACACGCCCCTGCCCGATTCACTCTCTCATTTATTCTCAAAATTTCTTCCCCTTTCTTCTACCTTTCAAGACCCTTCTTCAAATCCATCAAAATTTTGCAAAACTTCTTGAGGAAGCTCTCGATTTTCTTCCCAATAAGTAGATTTGTGATGGGTGACAAGGTTAGTTTTCAAATCTCACTTTGCGGTTTTTGTTAGTGGTATAAAGATTTGTTGCTCGTTGAGAATGATTTGTTAGTCATATAATGAATTTTATAAAGTCTCTCGGTTAGGGTAATATCATATTATGGGAATTCTCTCGGTTAGGGCTTGGTTAAATTTCTTATTATTGGCTAGTATAGTCCATGTCTCTCGGCTAATGTTGCTTCTAAGTTATACGGGACACTAGTTAGCCGAGCAACTCTTTGGCCATTAGCCGACCAACTAGTGTCTCGGTTACTCCTATAGGTGGCTCGGCTAAGACTCAAATATTAGGGTAATTTCATAGAGTCTCTCGGTTAGGGTAATTTCATATTAGAGTAATTCTCTCGGTTAGAGCTCGGTCAAATTTCTTGTTATTGGCTGAAATTATTATTAGCTAGTTTAATTTCATATTAGGGTAATTCTCTCGACTCGGTTAAATTTCTTATTATTGACTTGTTTAATTTCATAGTAGTGACTCGGTTGATTCGGTTAGGGTAACTAGTATACTTTATTTTTAATTACTGGAAAATGAACTTAAATGTATTTTAAATTAATTAGTAGCACGTTTATATTTAATGAATGGAAATTTTATTTAATAAATGGTTTGTATATTAATTAAATATATTAATAAATTTGTTGGAGAAATTATCAATTAAATTGTTTATAATTTCTTTATTATTTTTCAATAATACCACTCATATTCAATCGTTGTGCATGTAGCTAGTGTGGGCCCGTGAGAATCTACAGGGACGCACTATCTACATAACCGGATATGTTCGTCTTATTGCGCCACGACGTAGGACCTCGGTGTCTGCGTGACTTCATAGGGACGGTTTTTGGACACTTTCTGCTATAGGACACTGATAGAGAGTCATGTAAGGCTTTTCTACATGTCCTAATGACACATGAGGTGCGTGGTGGGATCATTCCTGCAGATAAGAGATGGTTCCATATTGGCCGAGACCGTCACCTTTGCCGTTTTTCGAAGAGAGAGTTTGTGTTGATCACTAGGTTGCGGTTTGGTGATTCGGCATTTGACCCGTGTGGAGATCACCAGCCAGCTGAGGGCACTTTATACTATAGAGTTCACGTGGATTCGTCACGCGTGACTGTGGCTGAGATCCTATCTGGATTCAAGGCTGGAGAATTTTCAGACAATGCCCAAGACACGCACAAGATTGCAAAGATCCTGATATTGCAGTGCATATTACTTGATGTCGACCCGAGACAGTCTGTTGTTGAACCGTGGATTTGGGAGATGGTCGAGCATGATGACTTATGGGAGAGTTTTCCATGGAGTAAGATTTCGTCCAGGACCCTATTACGACACATGGATAATCTCCCGACAGACATGCCCCAGCGCTCTGAAGTGCCTCATTATCACTTTTATGGTTTCTCGACAGTTCTACTGGTATGCTTATTTGATCATATCCATTTGAAATTGATGTTGGTAATACAATTTTTTAAGTTTCCACCAATTATGTAATACTGCCTGTTTTGTTAAAAGTTATGGGCTTTAGAGGCGATCCCAATCACATGTACATTTGCGGGGCGCAGGCTGGAGATGGATTTGCACATGCCTCGATGTTAAAGTGGTCCCTTATGAGGTCTGATATTGATGTCACTTATATTCTCGGACTGGAGGTATCGGCAAAACCATATTATAAACGGCTATTCATGTTTTATTTCATATTCAGTGCATGAAAAATGATTACTAATACACAAAATCGTTTTCTTTTGTAGGATATTCAGTGTTTTGAAACTCTCCAATCGATGCCTGATGAGTGGCTCCAGCCATACTGGAGAGGCTTCGACATGGTCCAAGACGTGGTGCAGTGGCCCGTAGACAGACTCCTCGACAAAGACAGACTGTTGTTGATGAGTCGAAGCCGAAGATTGACCGTTCTTCCACTTCTCATGCTCCCACTACGAGCAGAAGGTCGACTACTCGCACCAGTAGGGTGACTCGGAGGTAGACGGTTGTGGAGTATGATCCTATTCCAGCGTCGCTGATTGGGCAGAGGCTTCCGACCCCTGATCCTCCACAGGACGGGGGTGGTGACTTGTAAAATCATATGTGCATATATGTGGATCGGAGATTTGATGCGCTGAGTGATCAAATCTGTGTCGTTCATGAAGAGATAAATGCTGAGTCTGAGCGGCTTCAAGAATATATGGATAGCTGGTTCAGTTATGATTCCTACGGTACAGAGGATGTGAGAGAGTCCTATCACAGCCGTTTCTATCCAAATGAGCCGACTCAGTAGGGATATGATCAGTCTCATACAGGACAGTAGTGGGATCCTTGGCCTGCATAGGGTGTACCTGTTACAAAAGCGACTCCAGTAGTATGGGAGACCTGTGCACCTTTTACCGAGGCGACTCCAGTTGAGCAGGTTATCCCATATGACCGAGCATGTCCTTCACCTGTGTCGTTCCAGTACGAGAGCACGGTCCAGACTACTCCTGTTCCTGTTGTTAGGCCAGTAGCTATCCCTTCCACCAGTATGGGGGTCCGTACTATCAGAGACAGGGTGCCGTCTCATTACGTTCGCAGTCCTTTTCTCGCCGGTGATAATAGAAGACCGGTCGTGGCCTTACGCGCATTAGAGGAATATGTTATGGGTGATGACACAAAAGTTGAGAAGTACATTCTCAGTTGCTAATGTTTCTTTCCAAATATTTAATTCATCGTGTTTTGGTGTCAATATGAGTTTTTGGTCTGCAGGCGAAACGTCGGGGTTGGGGAAGCTGTGGGACCTGCTTGGTTCAGGCACTTCATGAATTGTGACTTGGAAATGGACTTTCAGGTTTCTTTTTATATTTTGTTATATACATTTGCTAATACAATGTGAATAAATTTTGTTAACCAGCTTCATTTCTCGTTTATGATAATAGGAACTGGATGCGTACCTAGACATTTTACAAAATGATCCAGAATTTGCAAACGTGGAGTTTCCAGATGAGAACCATGGGATTACACAAATTGTGGACATGTGTTTCTGGGTGAGTTATCTTTGATTCTTGTCGTCGAAATTTATTACTAATCTTCCTTTACCATGTTTTGAGTGACTAACTACATTGAAATACATGTATTCTCAGATGACTTGCAAATAAATTTGGGAGGAAAAACATAAAGGTGAGTCTGACGAGGTGAAGTACATTTGGCTGAGGGAGGAATTCAGTGTCGAGGATATCCAACGTCTTGTACCATACGCACTTGATACAAAGCCGAAGTGGAGACATATTCGACCATGGTGGGAACTGAAGATCGGCGTAAGTCCCAGTTTAATTCCTTAACATAAATAATAAAACCATCATTTTTTACAATTACAACCTGTTGATTTGTGTAATTTGTTTCCAAGTGCTTGCTATCTTGAACCTTGATGGTCATTGGTGTGTCTGTAACATTTACCTGACCAGAGGCACAGTTGTCTTAATGGACAGCTACAAGCATAAGTACAACCAGACAAGAGAGACTTTGCGTTTTCAACACAATGTGCTTACGTCGTCTTCTGCCACCGCTGTTGGATTATAGTCGCTTTTATGAGCGGAATGAGAAGACCGACGACCCGACACCTCGGTTGCTTCGGCGAGATGAGTTCGCACTTTCTTCGATGAGTCCCGAAAAATGTTACAAGCAGAAGGATTCTGTGTCTTGTAGAGCTTAAGCACTTTTGGGCGTAGAGATTATGATGCAGTGCATTTTTCCCAAACCCACTTTCAGACAGTTCCGTGGAATTAAGAACGTCAGGAAGCAGATGTGTCTGACAATGTTTCGATACTCCACATTTTTCGACACTGTTGCAAAGGATTTTCTTGATGATTGATCGGTTGTGGACTAAAACATTTATTCCTTCATCAAACTGTTGTTAATTTAATAGTAATATGTCATCAAGATTAATTTCATTTCCAATACAAATACATATGCCACTATTCTTCATGAATATTCTGATTTGTCAAATACATAGGACATTTTCTCCGGGTGTGTGCCTCTGAACCGCAAACAAAACATTTCTTCTTTTTTCTTGTCTTTAGTTGAGGTATTGTGGTGTTGACATCATCGGTGTCAAGCCCATCTAGGAATACATGTGAACTTTGGGAATGAACTCCAATACAAGTCACCCTATTGTGGCCCGGTTGACCACAACGACCGCATGTAAGACTTTTGCGAGGATGATGCATCGATTGTTCGTCGGTGGAGGATATACGCCGCGATTTCGGTCGACCGGCCTGTTTTGGTTGGTTTGGTGCAATACAAACCTGAAGTGTTGTGGCATCACGTTCGTCCCACTCTTATGGCTCGAGAACAGACATAACTTCAACGGCCCACATCCCTCTCAACCATTCCGTCGTGTAGTACGGGGAAACATAATCTCACTGATTCATTTGTGAAACTGTTGGAAAAATAATGAGTGTGTGATTTCAAAAATTAACAAAAGTTACTGGCTTGGGAGAAGAAGATGGACCTGATGGCAGCACACGTATGCGAGCAAGACATCAACTCGCTCTGGAACTCCATACAGTTGCACAGACATTAACCCATATCAACAATCCACATTTTTCTTCCATCTGTGACCTTAAATTTGCTTCTCCCAAGCCCATGGACCTCCATTTGTCTCCCAAGCCGCGACAACTCGATTAACCTGTTGTGTACGGACTTCGTCAGAGGGTGTTCCCTCTCGTTTGCCATCTATCTCCTCTCAGCAAACCATTTCTCCATAATCCGTCGAGCGGCTTCCAAGAATGAACAAACAGGTAACTTTCTGAGACCATCTGGTGTCTTTCGTCTTCTTTAATGTGGAAATTGCTCCGAGGAGTTGACTCTCGTTCAGGGCTTTCATGTACCTGTATAACAACATGACATAGTAAGGGTTGGGTACTAATGTGAAAAAAAGGCCTCTTGTGAAAAAGAACTTTGTAGAAAACTTATCTCTCGAATTCTACAGGGTCATAACAGTATGCGGCTCTATGGAACAGTCCGACCAAATGCCCACCATACTTGGCCAAATTTTGTTGGAGATGGTAACAACATAGTTCATGGGAGGCCTCTGGGTACGTCTTTGCTATTGCATTACCAATGCTTACGTGTTGATCCGATACGATAAGTAGGTCATTTGAGCATCCGAATGCTTCTCTCACTTGCTTCAAGAATCAGGTCCACGACTCATCATTCTCAACATTCCAATTCCTACTCCAAGGGGAAAAATTTGATCATTTCCGTCTTTTGTCACTGCAACAAATCCAATACCCTTGTACGAGTCTTTCAAGTTACAACCATCAACTACTATAACAGGTCGAGCATAGGTTTGAAATCCAAGAATTGATACTGCCAACGCAAAAAACACGAATTTGAATTTACCATTGCTTTGTGTTTCCAAGGTAGTGTATGTTCCAGGATTAACTTCCTTCAAGACTTCTAAGTACAGTGGAAGCATACAAAATGACTTTTTCGGATCGTCGTGAGCTGTCCTCATTGCATGTCGTTTACAGTAGATACGACCTTGTAGCTAATCTTCAAGCCATGTAGATTGGAATTCTCCATCCGGACATGATTGACGAAGTAGTCACCAATCAAGGTAGATGGAAGTCTGCGGGGTGCACTGTTGTTCAGGTCATACGAACAACTGTGAGGCAAAACAATCTTAGAAATTTTCCAAATACCATACTTCCCGGTGGCATGGAGCACAAATGGACACCCTCTGTGATTGCATTTAACAAACCATCTATGTTTGTCCGAATGATCGACACAGTATTCCACTTGATTTTCCAAATGATAAAATCTGACTGCATTTTTCAAATCGGACTTACTATTAAAAGTATATCCTTTTTGCATACCATGTGGAATTATAACCTCTTGGGATACTGGTTCTTCAAATGCTGCTACATCGGGAATATATTATTCGGGTCTCAAAATGTATTCACAGAATTCAGCATATGCCGCTCGCTGCTCTTCATCCAACGCTACATCATCGACTTCGTCTAACTCGAAGTCGTCTTCTTCATCTAAAACAAAATGATGAAAAACACAGTAGATATTAATTAGATATGTGCAAGAATATGATAATACACAAAAAATATTTATCTGATCATCAACATCTCTCGTATCGGGTTCTCCATGTGCCGGTTCTTCTGTTGGATTGACTTCACTTTCGTCACACCTTGGGGGAGGTATATTCAAGTCAAGAAACTCAAGATTATTGTAGTCAACACGACCGCATGATGATTCCCATGGTGCCCACGGTTCATTTGAAGACGGACCGGCATAACTAGAGGGAATATCTCATTTCGAACAAAAAATTCGTCGTTCTGAAGTCCAATGGGAACATTTGAAGATTCGAATTCATGTCCAGTAGGATAAAAACTTTGGTTGTCTTCTTCATCTACCTATGAACCTTGTTGTTGGGGATAAGACGACTCTGCTGATAATCCAACATCCATACTCTTCAAGGAAACAAAAACCATCAAGAAAGAATTATTCGTATAGAAAACCCGTTCCAAATCGGAATCATTCTTGATCTTTATCTTCTTCAATCTTCCATTATTTTCGATCAGTGTATGAATCAAATATCCCCAACAATTCATATCAGCACAAATGATTCCATGAATGGAGGTCAATAAATCTCAATAAGTAAGTCTTTGAAGATAAATCAACTCTTGTGAACCATTGACATATTGAATACCTTCCCAATGGTCTCCGAACCAAACCGCAATCGAGAAAGACATTTCTTTTTTATTTATCTGAAAAACTTTAAGTAAATAATTAACAAAATATGTAGATATATAGGTGGTTTACTAAAATATGTTATTTAAATAAATACTTAACAAAATATGTAGATATATAGAGTGTGTAATATCCTAAAACACACCATATTATCACCAATAGTTTTTAATTATACATTTTTTGGTAAATTGACCATTAATTCTTACTTCCTACTAATCAAATTTTCTACTTTCTTCTTTATGAACACAAATTATAATTTTCTCTCCCCAAAATGTCTTTATATTACCTTCTTGTTCTTTTTATTCTTAATTATTATTGTTAATTTATTATACCTTAAATTATACTCCCTCCAATTCTTTTTATAAGTCTTCCTAAGCTCCTTCACGAAAATTAAAAAATAAATTTTCTTCCCAAATTAACCTTAATTAATACTCCAAAATTTTTCATTGAATTAAATACTTGGAAATAAATATTTGGAAATACTTGGAAATAAATATTCTTTGAATTTAATTAATGAAGAAGTTGAAAAAGGCATAAGGTCATTATTGGTAAAAAAAATTGAAAAGACATATACTTTGAATATAATTCCAAAGGTTAAAAAGACTTATAAAAAGAATTTGAAGGAGTATGTGATTAAAGGATTAGATGGAAAAGATTAATAAATAATTTTTGCATAAATTCTGAAAAAAGATTCACTGCAGCAGAAGATGGACAAACCTATATAAAAATATTTTTATAAAGTTATTAGTTCTTATATTGTAATAATGGTAATCAATATTTAAGTTTTGGTGAAAATATAGAAAGAATATATCAAGCATTGAGTAAATGAAGGACATAAGAAGAAATTTTTTTCTTTAAAAGTAGGTGTGAAACTCATTATCAAGCTCTTAAACTTTCAAAAAAATATAATTTCAATGTGTTTTACTTAGTTATTGAAATTTCAATTTTTTTTTTTAAGTAATCTCATTTTGTTTTACCAAGTTTCATGAACATTTAATTAACTTCAACTAATATTTATTCTATTTATTTTATTGATAATAAAAAGATATTATAGAAAAAATACGTCCTAATTTTTTATTTCATAGACTTGGACCTCCCTGACTTGAAATCTTGAGTCTGTCACTAATACACGTATACATGTATTTGCCATGATTGTGCCACCGTAAAAATCCGTGAACAAGTGATGATATGCATATCAATTTGATCTTTTTTGAAATTGCATCATATTGACATCTGTAACATTATTTTTTAAATCGACTAATCATTTCAGCTCGATCGATAAAGAAAAGTAAAAACATGTTTCAAAAAATAATAATAACAATAGTAATGGATCATATTACTCCTACTCAATTTCATATTTAACTAAACTCATTTGAACTAAAACCGATAACTAATGGTCAGACAGAGTTCAATTGAAAATCTAAACAAACTTCCAGATATTCAAATTAGTTTTTATTCATTCACACTATTCTCTCAAAACTCTCAAAAACTCACACTAGACCGTCACACAAATAGTTTTTGTGTAATAATTCTTATTACCCATGAATTAAATCATATCCACAAATTTTCTCACAAATTACTAAATGTGAATTATGTGTTGACTCGTCTCACCAAAACAAAATCCTTCACAAGACATATATAAAAAGGGAGAAAAATTCGTACAAGCAGAACCCACCGACCAAAAACACGCATCAAACTCATTAAAACCCTGACAAAGCAAAACTCATTTGAAAACTCAATCTCACTCCAACATCTTCTCATATATGATCTTCAAGATGAAATGAAATATAAAACATGAATATTTCTTAGAAACGGAAAAGGGGAACTATTCCCTCAATAGTGTAGGATCCATTTGTGATTTCTCAATAGCAGATGTAATAAAAACATACAGCTCTTTAGTCTCAAAATAAGGACTGAGCAACCAACAAAAATATTTGGATAACCAGAGAAGAAAATCACTGTATGCTTCACAGTATGGCTTCGTCTCGAAGGAGTCAATTGAACTGTCTTATGATTCATAGCCATCTCACTTATTAGTTATTACAGCTTTAAAATTTTTGATTGACCAGAAAATTTTACAAAACAGTAGTGAAAGCAAATGGGAAAAATCAGAATAGTAAATGGAGTCTGCCCGATTATGCTTCATAGGCACTGAAATAAATGAAGGAAACCAAGTAAAAGTTCCAGTTTGAAGCAAGAAGCAAAAAGGAACCTAGTAACGGAGCCAGTAGGTCCTGCGTCGGAACCAGTTGTAGTCCGGCAAGCCCTGGATGGGCCCTACTGCACTAATTGCAACATCCTGCAACAGAGAACATAATGTAAATAATTGAATGTATTCTTGAAACCATAACTCCAATAAGATACTAGAGCAATTAGAAATTCTGAAATTCATCTTACTCTATCAAAAATAAATCGGTTTGCAACACGTTTGACAGTGCTAGTATCGACGGCGTCTATTCTGGCGAACAGCTCAGCATATGGGATTCTTCTACCATATGTAAGCAACTGCAAATACAAAAAATTGAAGTAAAAAATTACTTGAAAATATCGTGTCAGCCACAGAAGCTATTAAATTATAAGAATAAAAATATAAAAACTTATATAATAAGCAAAAAGGACTAATTCAGGATGGTTGAACTTGACCAATTCATAAAAACCCTCAAGGTTTCATACTAATTATAAACCTAATTCGATTTTCCATCCCTGTTGAAACATAATATAAAATGCACAAGCTTTTGTAGATCAAGACTGGTCCACCATCAAGTTCAAAGGGCACCTCAACACATAACAATAACTGGTATGGGTAATTTCCCCCAAGTTCCTCAAAGAAATATTGTAGGTAAAGCGGGTCCATGATGCAGAAACTGATTCTAACACACCTTTTTTCTAGTGATTAGTATGAATTTACCCATCATGAGCACTCGTTCATCTGATCCTACCAATTTGTGAAACACACTAGACCACTGTCCAGGATGAGTACCAAACCAGTTCATTAAATGTTTTGCAGAAGTGCAAACAAACTTCTAAGACCAAAGAGATACATTACAAGGGTTAACATGCAAGCAAACCTGTTTTTTCTTTAATTTTTCTTTTTTTTTTTTTTTGTGGGGAAGGCCATTGGTGCCTTTGGGAACCACAACGACAATTGGTGAGTTAACACTAGACCCTACTGCTAAACCAATAATGCTGATTCTACAAGTATTGCACCTTGACTAGATACACACAGGGTAACATCAGAGGAAGTTGTAGTGATGCATGATTGATAATGAAAAACAGATGAGATCATCTGATTACATTTTTGGCTGACCCCACCAAGTCATAACCACAGCACGAAAGGAAATATATACAGTAAAGGATGAGCCCAGCATCAAGTATTATATAAAAGCAGTTGATGAGCATATGCGCACATGCATTTGGTATATTTGGTGACCATTGACTGTGCACGCTTTATCAGCATCCAACCAGTATTGGTATACTAAAACATACCTGACGTCCAATATCTTCAGCAACAGGACTGGTTCCATCAATGTGCAGCAGCAGAGAAGATTTCAACTGCAACAACATTGGTGAGTTGAAGTGTCTCAAAAAAAACAGAATTCACACAAGAAATGAAGTTAGCATGACCAGCATGCACTATTTTGGTGATCCAATGTTCCAAGTAAAAACAATTGGTCATAATTGAATTAAATGTAAACCAACTTACTGTGAATTAATTAAATTACCTGATTACGAGCACGAATCACATCAGCTTCTGATACTCGGTAACATAATTTGGTTATCTCATACATAATTGCATATGCCAAATCATCCAAGCAACCCGGCTGCAAAACAAATGGCAGAAGTAAACATCTATCTGTATAGACTAAAACTTGTATATGTAGATTTTAGTGAGCCATAATACAGAAAGTTCAACACAAAGAAGCACTAATGTATCAGCAGCAACATTAATAGGCATCTTACAGAGCAATTTCACTGATAAATCCTTCTCCTCTAGAACCTTATCTCAAGTAATAAAAGAAAGGCCCAGATTTCAGGAGATTCTCAGAATAGACGGTTTTCATAAATAACATTTCCAAATAACGATGAATAAAAAATCTGAGAATCTGAAGCCAGAACTCAAACAAAACATGCAAAAATAAAACCAGAAACAAGAGGTCAATTCCCCCCCCCCCCCCCCAACACACCACACACACATTTATGTATGTGTGGAGAGAGAGAGAGAGAGAGAGAGGAGTTGGTACTTCCTCTAATGGAATAATTCAAACCAAAAGCACATCCAGCCTCTTATATATCTAAAGGGGTGGACACCTACCTTAGCAACAGCATATACACCAAATAAGCCGGTGTCTTTGTAGTTTGTGTTGAAAGCCATCATGCTCTCTGCTATTTCATTGATCCCAACTCTCTGTGCAAGCTCAGAGCTGCATTGCAAATTCAGAAACAATTAATGAACATGGGTGCATGTGAACAAAGCACCATCAGTATGTAATCTGACAGATAATCACCCCATATGCTTTCCACCACCAGCATTTTTATTCCAAGAACCCAGCATTGACTGCATAACCATTAAAGCAATTGAATCTGGATCTGTCCAGGAAGCCCCCTCAAAAGCAACCGCAAATTGGGCAAGTGGAATGTCATCATCAAGCATCCTAACCTACATTTTTAATAATGTAGCTAGAAGTAAGATTATGGCACATGGTTTCTACAATCCAACGACAATAAGCATACCTCTGAGCCTGTGAAGATTGCAGGTTCTTTAGTAACTAACTCATTTGCTGTTGTTGGATTTGATGACAACTTTGTAAATAATTTCTTCACTTGTTCAACGAATTCTTCATGTTTAACAGCACCAGAGGCAACAACCACCTAAAGTACAAGCCAAAATGAAAAAAAAAAAAAAAAAATACAATCACACTAACAACATAAAGAAAATTATTAACAGAGACAAGAAAGCATGCTAATTAGCTGGCTAGATAATGAAGAAATGCCTAATTGTTGATTGATTACCGTTCTGGGAGCTGTGTAGTGGGTAGATATGTAGTTCTGTATATCTTCTTTGCCAATTCTCTTGATATTTTCAGCAGGCCCTAGTATTGTTCTACCCAGGGGTGTATACTGGAAAGCTGTGGCATGCAGGTGATCGAAGATAACTTCTTCTGTTTGTCCTTCTACCTACAATCAGTTAAGAACAAACACCATAGTGAACATGGTAAATAAGAGTATTCACAGGGAATTCAAAAGCAAGGGAACAACAAATAATTCATGAACAGATGCAAACAAAGATTGGTTTTATAATAAATCAGGAGTCAGAATTATCAGACTGAGAACAAGTTCAAGAAAACATTTTGTCCACAAGTATCAAAAAAATGCTTACATTTATCATAATTAAACATCTCGGAACTTTTTCATCATCACAGAAGTTGTGAGCGAAGAAAATAAGTATATCATATTAAATCACAACCTTCAGTAGCTACTTTTAAATAAGAATCAAAGGTAATTCGGAATCAAAAAGTGAAAATAAAACAATGCGGAATCACAAATTTCTTCTAACATAACTAAGTGATTAAAAAGACTTGTAAATAAATTTCTATCCGCAACTCCCTACAAACTGCAACCTCATTCTCCTCACTATTATTATCCAAAATATCAAGCTTAACAGAATCTAATATATTTCCCAAAAACAAAATAACCTTTAGTCAAATGCAAAAATAAAAAAGTCAGCATGGAAACAAATACATAAATCAATGATCAAGCTACAATCTTAACACATTCAAAAATCAACGAAGACTAAGACCTTCTTAACAAAAGCAAGAATAGACAATAAAACAATGATTATACTACAACATTTATACCTAAAATTCATCCAATGCCAAAAAAATTATGAAATTTAAAAAAAAAAAAAAAAATACCTCCTCCATCTCCCGAAGAATCACATCCCTCTCCCGAGTTATTCTCTGCTCATCAAACTTCGAATTCTGCAGAATATCAGATAAAATATCCAGAGCATTGGGCACATGCTTATCCAATACCTTTGCGTAGTATGTTGTCTGCTCCCTAGAAGTATAAGCATTCAAATGGCCACCCATATTCTCAATCTCCTCCTCTAATTGTCTCGCAGTTCTCTTCTCCGTGCCCTTAAATATCATATGCTCCAAAAAATGAGCTGTGCCATTGGTTTCGTCACTCTCAAACCTCGATCCAGCGTCAATGAAAACACCAACAGTGGCTGTTGTAGACGCGAGACTCGACTCGGTCGCAATACGTAGGCCATTAGGAAGCGTTGTGACCCGCGTAAGTGGAGCGGAGAGGATTTCAGTGTGAGAGTCCACCGTCGGGTGAGGGGAGTTGTACCGGAGAAAGCGAGTGTCCGGATTTTCCAGCCTTTTCAGCTTTTCCTTAACGGATTCGGCCAATCGATCGTAGATCATGGCTGTTGGAGGCGGCGGAGACGGTAGGGAGGCGTCGGGGGAGGTAGCAACGGCGGTGGAGAGAGGTCGGACAACGGCATACGTATTAATAGGTTTCCGATTCCGGAGAGTAAGGTTTATCAGCTGACGGATCGTCATGGCCGCGGCTCCGGTAGCGGTGGCGGTACCGGTTGTTGAATTTCTGCTCTGTGATGATTAGGGTTTCGTCGGAGAAATGATGTAAAGTGAAAAAGGGTAAGAAATTTCTATTACAATTTCAGTACTCCAAAACTTAAAACGCTGTCGTTTCGGTCCTCCTTCAATACGCGGACTTAGGCCCAAGATATAAAAGTTGGCTAACGGGCCAAAGCCCAAATAAAAGCAGTCCCAAACAGGCCTTCAGATAGTGAGCCAGTTATATATATAGCGCAATAACCCTAATTCACATAAACCCTAATCGATTCCCAGCGACCTGCAGCTTCGCGGCTCTCAATTTTCTCAGGGCGACGATCTCGTGAGCAGCACGTGATTTGCGACAATGGCAGCGCCGGCTAGGACTGTGAAGGATGTTTCTCCTCATGAATTCGTTAAAGCTTACTCTGCTCACCTCAAGCGCTCTGGCAAGGTAAATTCGGTTTCCTGCAATTTTTTCATTGTTTTGGGGGTTTTATTTTAGAGTATGAGTGGAGATGATTCTGTATGAATGATATATGCTTTAAATTGTTAAATTATTGCTAATTTAACAGAAATAAAGAGTTCAGCAATTGATGAGGATACTGTTGTTAAGTTTAAATTTTCGATAATTGAATAAATGATCGAGTGTAGGATTTAAAGTAACTAGCTTTTACAATATATTAGTTTTGGTTAAATGTAGTTAATTATGTGTTATTAAAACTAAATGCAAAAAAAAAAAAAAAAAGCAAAATTGTGTGTGGTATCTGTTTGAAGGAGTTTCGCCTCTTTTATGTGATTAGGAGTTTAGGATGCAGTTTAATATTTTCAGTATTTTTCCAACTGTTTAATCACTGTGTTTCAATCTGTTAAAAATAAAATTAGATGGAGCTTCCTGAGTGGACTGACATTGTGAAAACTGGTGTCCTCAAAGAACTTGCTCCATATGATCCTGACTGGTACTACATAAGGGCTGGTAAAAATCTTTTTCCTTGTCTCTTTTGTTCAACGTATGTGATGTATTTTGGTTTTGTCTACTCTGTCCCTATACTTGATCCAAACTTATATTAAATCATTATGTTATGTGTTTATATTAGTACAGAATAAAGGATTGTATCAATTACTGTCTCTCAAAGTTAGTGTTGATGTTAAAGTAATTATCTTATTAAGATGATGTTCTTTAGTTGTTATTGTATAGTCGTATACTCGGATTTCAATATAGAGAGGTATTTAAAGATTTAAGTTGTTAATGGACGGTGTGCAGCTTCCATGGCTAGAAAGATATACTTGAGGGGAGGCCTTGGTGTTGGTTCCTTCAGGAGAATCTATGGTGGGAGCAAGAGGAATGGAAGCCGTCCTCCTCACTTTGGCAAAAGCAGCGGCTCTGTTGCTCGTCATATTCTTCAGGAGTTGCAGAATATGAACATTGTTGAGATGGAACCAAGCGGGTTAGTTCTTGATTTCTTATATGCTTTATTTTCTCATCCCACCTGTTCCAATCTTACATGAGAATGAGTGGTACTTCTAAAATTGCTATAAATTACAATATATGTTTTGCTTACAGTGGAAGAAGAATCACATCCAACGGACGAAGGGATCTTGACCAAGTTGCTGGAAGAATTGCTGCTGTTGCTCCATAGAGTAATTATGTTGGCCTGTCTTTTTGCTTGCTTGTTGAGAATTTTCTCAGAGGAAAATCTTATTTTGGTTAAAATATCAGCATGTTTTGATCAAATTTTGGCTGTTGAAATTGCAACCAGTTTGGACTAGTGAACGATATTTTAATGTGATTTAATTTTTCAACAATATGTACTCTTCGGATTCTTTTCCTTTCTAGTTGATGAATGCCCATGGCGAAAGTTTTTCAGTTGCTATTTCATGTGAAATGGTGGATGCTACCATTGGATTGAACTTCATTGATTGTGATATAAGTTCATTTTATATGCTTACATAGTTGTCTATGTGTATAGTTGGACTATGATAACCTATATTGCAGTCTTTGAATATCATCGATTGTAGAATAAGTTTCATCGACACGTACATCACGTGTGTACGGGTAGGCTATACCTCATTGAGAGGAGGTAGTTGAATACTTAATTCTCGAAAGTTTTGAATGATACGTTTTGACATTGCACTTCAAAATTTTCATTTACTCGAGATTGAATTTTACTTCTATCTTTTATTCGAGGCTTTGTAACATGTTGGAGCAAAAACTAACAAAAATATATAAGAGAGTAATGTAGGAAATAAAATGTATGAACAATATGATAAATATAAAGTGTGACAAATGAAATATAAAGTGGGGGAACTTGTTAAAAGATTTCAAAGTTATTGAATACTCCATCGTACTCTGTTTAAGTGTCATTTTCTGTGCATGATATTCTGACTACTTCTAGCTAATAATCCAGAGGTTTTTGATCCAAAATTTGGAAGGAAAACAAATTAATCCTAAGACCATTTCCAATGTACTATTCAAAGTCCTCCTCAAACTCAAATTGTGGAAAATTGTTGCTCCAATGGCAACTCAAATTTGAGTTTTTGAACAGTAAGTGGCAAAATTTACCACTTAATGTTCACTACTCAAATTTTTTTTAAACCATCTATTTTCAAGCTCAAGTCCATCTCCTCACCAAGATTCTTCTCACTCTCCTCCGCCTCCAAGGATGCCGCCGTCGCCGTCGATGACCTCCATTTTCAGACCTTGAGTTCCCACCAAAAACATCAAGTTCGTCTTTACATTGACTCCCTTCTCCAATGGAACCAGGTATTGTGAACAATCGGTTACATCTTTAGATACCGTTTTTGCCTTAATGTGTTGTTGATTTCCTGTGAGTCGTTTTGGGTTTGCAGAAAATGAATCTGACGGCGGTGAAAGAGGAAAATGAGGTGATGGAAAGGCACGTTGAGGATTCACTGGCGATTATCGAAAAATATTTGATATTAAATAAAATTTGAAAAATGAAAATTAAGAATATTGTAGAGAATATTCCAATTTAAGTTTAAAGGATTGGAGATAGTGGCAAATTTGGTGGCAAAATCAAGATTTGAGTTTGAATTTGAGTAAAATGGTTGGAGATGGTCTAAGAGACTAGATTCCTATTGAATTCTTAAATTTTAGGTAAAATTCAAATGTTTAAGTTGAAAATTATTTTAAAATTTGCGAGTGATTGAGATAATTTTGGAATAAAATAAAATAAAAGTATGTAAAGATAAATAATTATTATAAGGAGTTTATCTAAAACGATACTTTTCTTAAAAGAAAAAAAGTCTAATACAATACTTCAATACATTTTAACTGTTGGTTTTTCTTTTTAATTAGCTGATTTTGATAAAAGTGGATAATTTTTCAAACAATAACCATGCAAAAAAACAAACGAATCATCATCCATTAACACAGCAAATTGGAGTTGCTATGGCCATCAATAAACCACTGTTTTCTTGATTTCTCAAAAAAATTAAAAAATAACAAAGCTATTTCTCTGTAGTTTGTACAAAATTGCAACTCTCTGAAAACTTGTTTAACTAAACCTTTACAAAAGGTAAAAAATTATGATGAAAACATAACCAAGATTGTTTCCCTCATCCAACCAAGTCATCTACAGACATCTAACTTTTGATCTTCTTATGTTCAGGTAACCGTAGTTTGGGTTCTTTTGGTACAGTCGGGTGTTTGAAGGACCTGATTGATACGAACAAACACAAACACGAAAATAATTTATCAGATATGTTAATACTTTAAATTCTTATTGCGGCATAAGTTTGTTTATATATATGGAAAATGGTGGCATTACTTACTTTCTTGGAATGAAGGGCCTGTCGAAATATGGCATGGGTTGTGCTTTTGGGACGAGCTCCTTTCTGAGTCTCCTGATTTCTTCTTCTTCTGCTAGCTGCAGTAAAACGAAACACGTGTTGAAAGGAAGATTTGAAGAATCAATTGCAGTAACACTATTGATTTTTTAGTTATAGTTTGCAGTTTACCCGTTGCTGTCTATCCATTTCCATCCGGTACTGTTCGACTAGGTTCAATTTCATGGACACCTTAAAGACAAAGAAACAGTGATATATGATAGGAGAAAATGACAATGATTACTGAATAGAGATCAAGAAACGATTAGTTTAGACAGACACAGAATATATCATTAAATGTTCAGATTTTGGTTGGTTTCATGTGATCAGGTTTGGTTCAACTAACGAATTTTCACTGATGAAAGAGATTTTCTTTATAGCCTTTCGGGGAATGAATCAACAGACAACAGATATCCTCTCTATGCTTTTTCTGTATGAGAAACCAGGCTTCCAACCAAAGGTTAACTTTTTCAGTCTTTTCTAGTCATAGACAAACTTCAGCCCTTTACTTCCACTTTAAGCTAATTCACATATTTTTATATGTTTTTCCACTTAAGGTGGGAAATTGGAAATATGCTCCTGTCTTGCATATTTTATCTTAGTTTAGTTCTTTAGAAGAGAGATTAGTTTCTTGATTTTCTTTAACATGAGATATCTCTTAAACAACCCCCCCCCCCCCCACCCAAACCGTTACATTATTATATCTATGCAGTTTATTATTATTTTTATTCGTGGTTGGCTTGTTTTGCCATGGGCTTTGAGACTATAAGTATTATTTTCTTTTCATGATTTGACATTGAGAAATATTTTGAGTTGAGGAAGCTGGTTTGGCTAGGGCACAGTGTTCTCCATGAGAATTTACGTTCCACTTCCTTGGGTATTATTCTGTGATCTTCCCCTTGCCTCCAACACATACACTTACACAACCACCCTTCACCGCCCCTTCTTCCTTTCTCACCCTTCATACACTTTCTCTCAATGTATTTTGGAAATTCAGAGATATAGTTTACTAATATTTCATAAGATATGGAATTTAATGGGTTTCCTTAACAAGAATAGGTAATACCTGATGATCAAATTCTGCACGCTCCATAGCTCTTATATCGCTGTGCAATATCAGGTTGACAGGCTTCGTGTTTTCTTTAACTGGAGGCTTCACCAGGATCTATACACACCACGAACCAAATTGCTGAACATATTTAATGTGGTCTCATATAATGATATGCATGGTTGAATACAAATGTTTATTGGCAAGCGACAGTGACAGAGAACAATGAGCACAACAGGAGAGCACTCTCCAAAACTTTTATTGATATATATGTTAGTGTGCTCTATTGTGCCTGTATTTCTCAACAACTTTGTTCATGTCTAATAATACCCAGAAATATCGGATAGCAATCTTTCATTCAATATAATTAAAAATTCCAAGTGCATAATTTACACTATATGACTAAATTGATAAATATTTGATATGATAAATATTACTAGCTCAGCTGATTTTTCTAGCATGTCTAAAATTGCCTATACATGCAATTATCACCTCTCACGAACTAGCATCATGATCAAATTTATTCATACAATCTTTATGACTATAACTTCTAAATAAGAGTTGAAAAATAAATCATTTGATACGATCTTTATGACTATATCTTTATGTTACAGCTAGATGTTATAGTATCCATCCAAACATGATATGAACAATCTTTAAGTTATACGATCTTTATGACAAAAACTTCAAAAATAAAGCAACGTGATATCAAAAACCAAAAGAAAGCTTTATATGCAGTCTAATGAATTATATTGAAAAGACTTTACCTCTGGTTCATCTGTTGTCCGAGGAAGACCTTGAGCTATACACATCCGCAATTTTTCCTCTTCCTCCAATTCTTTTTGTAACTTCTTCAGTAATTCTACCTCCTTGTGTCTTCCTCTTTGCTGCAGTAGCATCATCAGTTGCCAAAATCAAATTAATTTCAAAAGAGACAGAGATAACCAAGCATGAAACTGTGGGTTCATTGGTGTCATATTTCTGATGTCAAAACTTTGATGAGATATTCGGTGGTCAAGCAAGCATCCAAGCATGCCCTTTACATATCACACCAGGCTTCAACACAATTAGTTAATGGTACCCTTATGACCCTATAAATGATCATCTTTTTGTGACTTAACTACCTTGCCAATTCAAGATCAAAATATCTGAAATGGCATCTTTCCTTACTCTCTTCATCACTAATTGACATTACCTTAGAAATAAGCAAAGACTCCTTTCGTTGTCACATTTGTATTAGATAGACTAGTTTAACAAATATTAACCATGTAAAGGAGATTCATCCTTATTGGAGATATTGACAAAGAAATTGAAGATACACCATCTTCTTAGTTGTTTTAAACTTGATTTCGTGTATCAACTATTGTGATATATTTCCTTCTCTGTAGATTATAGAAAAGATTGTAATTGTACCTAGTACAAGAGACATGGCAAAGCCTATTCATCTAAACCTTCTACAATTCCCATTCAATTAATCAGAAGTGAAGGTTTCTACTTTATTTTCAATGGAGAGTCACCAAGATCCTCACTTAGAATAGCCCTGCAAAATTTAGCAAAGATACACAAGATATGTCATACCTCAATACGTTTTATACATAAAAAATGCTTCCTGAAGCTCATGTAGCTTCATCGCTGTGGTTAATTCGAGTCATCTGTAGTGGCTTGAAATGCACACGACTAAGCTATTAGAGCATTAGTCTAAGGCTCGTGTTTTCGTACTTCAATAACAAGAGGGCAATTATCTCCACAAAGTATTAACGAGGCTATATGCAGCTAGCCTACTAAATTTTTAGAAATTATTTCAAAGACTAATCTTAATTATTTGTCCATTTTTAAATGCATAATTTCAATCTTGCAATTAAAAATATCTCAACACCACAGCTAGATGCTAATCATATTTATTATTCACACGCCACAAAAACACTGGGATAGAGTGCTGAAAGATTTAAGAACACCCACATACACAAGAATTAGATGTCCAATGAGACAAACCTCTGTTGTGAGCATGAAAGGCTTTTGAAAGGTTGCTTTCTGCTTATGTTGCTTCCTTTGTCGTCTGATAGAGGTTCCAGATGATTCAGTGCTCTGCATGATTCAAAAATATATACATATATATGAGATCAACTAAAACTATGGAAACAATATTTCAATGATAAAAAGAAATGCAGGTAGTAATGCTCACATTTCGCCTGCTCTTTTTACCACCGGCAGAAGTTCTGCTTGAAATACTGAAGCTTCAAAACCACGAAGTTCAATTCAGAACCAAAACATAAAAATTCAAACATAAAACCATATGAATAATGATTCAAATGCAATAATTGCTGTCCTCGCTAACCTTCCTTGGCTGCTCTCAAACGAATGAGAAGGGTTGGAGTTCAGACCTAAGCTCTCTGATGTAAGGAACTTGGGAGATTGCTGCAATCCAGGCAATGCCCATTTCATCACCTTCTTATTATCCCCATCTTCCTCCGCCTCTTTTTCTTCAGAGTCACTGAATTTCGGTATCATACGGAGTTTCTCAAAAGCCTTTACCAAATGCATCACTCTTCCAAAACCTGACTCTGGCACACTCTCTCTTGCCTCCTCCATTAGCCTATCCCTACTCCTTTTCAAATACAGTTCATCATTTTCAACATTTCTCTCCTTTTCTCCTTCATCAGCAATCCCAATCCCAGTGTTTTCACCACTGATGTTTTCTGTGTTTCCATCGTTCTCAAATCCGTCATCACACTCCCTCACACTATCAAAACCACCCTCATTACCTATTTCATCACGGTTTCTGAAAAAATCGACATGAGAAGCCCTCAAACTATCATAAGCCACACACAAACACTTTGATTTCGCAGTCGCCTTCTTACACTTCTCACAGGCGACAACAGCGGCCGAAGAATTCACTTCCTCCTTCCGCAAGTTCCTCTTCGCCACGACAAACTTCCTCTCCCTGATCTTCTTCCTCGGCGAAGGAGAGACCGCTTGGTTGAGATCACCCCTCCTCGAACCGGATTTTTTAGCGCTGCTTCCAGATTTGATGATCGATGGTGAATGACAGAGCTTCAAAGCAGGACTCGATATATTCGGATCAAAATTCTCGAAACACTTCAGATTTTCGTTCAGTTTCAATCGATTTGAACGTAACTCTCTCTCTTTCGTAGGAGTAAGTATACCTCCGGCAAACTTCGAACTCGTCTCCATGGTGAGATTCACCGGAACTAAGAGAGCGTTCGATCACAATGTAGTTTTCATCGATTGAGGGTTTTAATGAGAGAGAGAGAGAGAGAGAGAGAGAGAGAGAGAGAGATGAACGTTGAGATTAAGACGCTGTGTTTGTAACGGCTAAATCCCTCGCGCGATATATGGAGCGTCCGATAATATTGTTTGAATCTTCATGCAATTTTGATTAACTTTATTAATTATTATAATCAGTTAAATTGAATTCATTTATATGAATCCAAGCCCAATATGACATACTAAAAATGCAAGCCCATTGGGCTGAGGTCCACCATTAGAATTTCATTTTTCAAATTTAACATTTCTTGATTAAAATCGTAATTTAATAGAGCATTTGTCATACAGCTCATGATTAAGTTTGATTAATGTTCGTTTATGTTCATGAATATTTCTAATGCCTGTTTAATGTTCATTTATTATTACACATTAACATACTTATTATTCAATAATTTACTAAAATAAATATATAGAGTTTTGTAGTCTTAATAATATTCATTTATTTTACATATTAATTTTTAACTTTTCATTTCGAATAATTGCTAAACATGTTCGATTATTGAAGAAACGAATACAAACTACTTTTTTTGTTTGAGTTTTGTTTGAGTTCGACTTGTTTACAGCTCTAACATTGATTCTTGTGGCTTTGATCCCACCTAAATGAGCTTCAAATTACTTAGACGTCTAAATTATTGGTTCAATTTGTAGCAATTGAAATGTGAACCTAATTCTAAATTTTATAAATCATATGAATCGCATGACATACATAAAATCTTGCACTGAATAATATTAATCATACATAATTAATAAGTTTAGCAGAATAATTCAAGTTATGAACATTACTTCTAATGATGTTTAGAGTGCTATAAATTTAAGTTTTATAATTCATCATGTTGCTAGTAGAACTTAAAATGGACTTGAATTCTCAATTCTGGTAATTTTAAACATGTTGACTTATAAATTCAAGTCAGGCTTCAATTTTTCTTATTTAAATTTCCAAGTTTTAATTTCGATTATAATTTTCAGAGTGCATGTAATGTGTGTGTTTAAAGATGCAGACTAGTGGCCAGTGGGTTATTAGTGAGCTATAAGAGATGGTAGTATTAGTAATACATGCATAAGTATTCGTTTTATGATCCTCGTGAATCGATATAGCAGTTTACATGTTAATAAAAGTATTTGTAATACATGTATAAATATTCGTTTTGTTGTTAAAAAGAGTATATAACATTTATTACTACTATTTTTATGATTATGTTAACCTGTGAACTGATCGATATTGACCGATGATTATGTTAATCGACATTCACATGCATTAACTATTATTGATCAACGCACGTTGACATGATCATATGATACACATTGAGCTCGACTTCATATAAAGAATTAAATTTCATGAGCTCGATCGGTCGATCTCATATAAAGAATTAAAGATTTATGAAATCTCATATAAATTGTTGCGGCTAACGAACTTGGTATCTAAAAAGATATTTTGATCAAGAATTTGACTAATTTTTGAATGTGTTACATCAATAATAATATCAGTTAGGCGACCGTACAATTGGGCAATATAATTGTTTCAAAGAAAAGAAGACTTTAATCTAAATCTATTAAGTCAACAAATTGATTGATACCACTGTTGAATACGAAGTCAAAATAGACTATGCTTTACGAGAATTTTGAAGATTTTTTTTTTCATATAGTAATATCATTCAAAATATCTTTGAGAAGGTACAAATAATAAATAAATTCGATTACAATTGAATATTATTTGGGTGGGATTATTAGGACATCTTAATTTTACAAATTTCAATTAAGAAAAAGTAAACATGTGATCTCTCTCCCCTTCACTTTCTCTTTCTTTATCATCTTTCTTAATTCTTTCTATTAGGTTCTTCCTTTAGATTTATTGATGAATGAAATGCCACTATAACGATGAATATTTCACAAATTAGTTAAATATATGAAAATCGTGTAAAAATATGTAAACAACAGTCAAACCTGACTAGCACCATTAGTAAACTTTTTTTTTTTTTTTACTAAAGAGTAAAATTGGTGTATCTTTTTTATTGTTTAATTCTTTTAATTGAAATTTATATAAAATTGTGGGGTTTAGCAAGTAATACATGGGGTGTTTTTGTCCCACTCATATCTTTTGATTAGGTTTTATATGAGATCGTCTCACGAATCTTGTTGTCAGATGGATCAACTTGCAATCCACACTTAATAATAAATCATATATGGATCTGTAAAAATTGGTTCAATTTATGAATAATAAGAATTCATTTCATGGAACTATCCGTGAGACCGTTTCACGTAAAATATTTATTTGTTGAAATAGGGTTAAGAAAGTCTAATGTTTATAAAGTATTGGCCGGGTTTTATGAGATGTGTGTTATGTGAAACGGTAAAAGTACTTCTACAATGTACATAGTGCATGCGTTAATGATGAAGGTGTATGCATTGTGTGTATTTATTTTGCTGTCAAATAACAGAAAAAGAAGAAAAAAAGTACTGCTACAATATAAATGTTTTTAAATATATAGTTTGAAAAAAGCATGAAATTGTTTTTGTTTTGTTTTGAAGGCAATAAGATGATGGTGACTTAAATATCACTCAAAGACATGTTTAGAGCCCACAAAAAGCTGCATTCGTAATTCTCAAGTTATAGATCCCCTCCTATTAATGCTTAATTGAACTTCCACAACAGCTACACCTCATTCATCTCCTTAAAATACAATTTCTCAATCTTAAAATAAATTTCATTTTTCACCTTTTATACACAATTAAGAAGGAATATTGTAAAAAGTCTGATACACCCAAGTTAAGTTCAATTAATAGTCTTTCATCTCGTAACATTTAATTTGGTGTGAGCAAATATAATATCTTTAGTATATTATATGTAAATATGTTTTGAAATAAAATAAAAAAACAACACTTATTTTGAAATTGAGGTAGCATGTACTACTACATCATTAAGTACCAATAACATAGATTTTTATAGCTGATTCCCTCTCTTTTGAATAACTCTTCCACCCAATCTTAAATCACTCAATTATGAAATGTAAATCGAGGGATGTTTGAATGATACAAAAAGATTAAAAGTCAAGACAAACTTTCACAATATTTCAATTAAAATATATTTCACGGGAGATTTGGATCGAAAGATTTCTACCAATATCATCATAGGCTTCACTAACTCGATTGTGCTCTTGGAACACTAACCACCTCTCTTAGATGGAAAGATAGAGGTTTGATTATATTTTTTTATTTTTATCCATATTATTAATTTATAATGAAAATAAAGTGTGAAAGATATGTAAAACACAAAACCTCATGTGAAACGGTCTCACAGATAGTTTTCATGAGACGGATCCTTATTACCCATAAATTGAACATATATCCACAAATTTTCATATGAATTACTAAGCGAGGGTTATGGGTTGACCCGTCTTACGAAAAAAGATCCGTGAGACGGTTTCACATAAGAGTTACTCCATGTAAAATGCCAATTTCTCATCTCTAATTTTTATTTCCTGATTTAGAACTTTCATTTTTACACTTCTCTTTATTAATTTTTTTTGGGACGAAACTGAGCAGCATGAATTCAGATGGAAAAATTAGTCAAAGAAAAAAAAAAAAGAAGAGAGGGACGAAAGTGCTAAATTTTGGAATTAAATGAACTAATTAGTAAAATTGCCAAGTTAAGTAAAACACACTTAAAGTTGATAAAAACACTATTTTAAGTTCTCAAAGTTTGTTGTAATCACATGCTTCTTTGCTTGATTGCGAATCACCAGCGATTCTTGTCCCCGTTCAAAAGGGTATAATTGAGAATACACAAAGAGTAGTTCTCCACTACATGCGCAAAAAGAAGCTGAAAACGTGACATCTGCTTGTGCACCACAAATTCAGCGTAACGTACACCTTTTGATCCTGCGTTACTTCCAGTGGTGCATGCACCTTCACGTTCATCTCAACACCACTAATTCTCCACTTCCAAAACACTAATAATAGTAATAAATAAATTCATTCTAAAATAATAATAATAATAATAATTATTATTATTATTATTATTAATTATTATTATTATTATTATTATTATTATAAATAAAATTAAATAATTACTAGATTGGGTCAATCTTTTTTTTTTTTTGGTTAGCCAATGTTTAAGATAAAAAAAAAGGTGGTAATGATTGATATTTTTACTTTTTATTTATTTATTATTGAGTCATTTTTATGAGAAAATGAAAAACAATAAATATTAAAACACTGCTTATAAAGGTGATTATAAAATTTATTCATAATATTACAGACTTTATTAAGTCAATGATATTGTGTTGGATCAAACAATAAAGAGTTAGTCTCCTGTATAACTGGTGCACATACAATTCGGATCGGATTCGGGTCGACTCGAATTCAAGTACTTTTTTTTTTTTTCTCACTTCAGACTGTTACATTTATGTTGTATCGGTGTGACCTTTATGTTATACTACCTCCATCCCGGTCTAATTTGTCTACTTTGATCGGGCATGAAGCCTAAGAAAATGCAATTGACTTTGATTGGATGTGTTAACTTTATGTTTTTTGCACTTTAATTAGACAATGGATTAGGGTAAGGAGGGAAATGTATGGGTAAGGAAGAAATTTTTCTTTTGCCATTTATGGGTTGGCAAATTGGAATGGGACAAACAAAAATGACAAGTAGGCAAATTAGAACGGGACGGAGGGAGTATAAGTGTGACCTTTATGTAAAAATGTAATGACCTTTATATACTCTAACTTAGAAAAAAAAAAAGAATTTTACATTCTGAAGGTCATAATATTTGTACATAAAAGTCACACGAATTGTACATAAAGGTCACAACAATACAGCATAAATGTCTCAATATGAAGCGAAAAAACCTGAAAATTTTCATTTTTTTCTAAGTTACTGAACATAAAGGTCATAACATTTATATATAAAGGTTACACTTATATAACATAAAGGTCACATCCTTACAACATAAATGTAACAGATTGAAGCGAAAAAAAAAAACCCAGATGACCTAGATCCGGGTCGGGTCGCCCCAATTACATCAATCCAGATCCGTGCATCTGGTGTATAGGAGCATTTGTGAACACTAAATCACATGATTATGATTTCATCGAAGTCCATCTATATTACTATGCATTTGAAATTCAAGAATGGAAAATATATTATTTTTCCTAAATAAATATACGTTCATATAAATTTTCCTTTCATTCGACTAGTGATTTAATTCGGTTTTACATATTGAAAACAAAGGATTTGTATATCTAAAAAATATAAGTTTTCGAAAGTTTTATTGCCAAATTGAGAATTTAGATCCAATATTTCTGAAATTGAATCCCAATTATCATCAAATAATCAAATTATGAACTTCAACTCACAATTGATATTGGATGTTCTAGAAAAACTAATATTCAGATCATACCTATTTATTAATATATAGTAGATATTACAAAAGATTTCAACAATGTTAATATTACCAAAATAAAATAATATCTGTATTATTATTACAATATAAAAGGTTAGTTAGTTTTAGGACACCGACATACTTCAAACGTGAGATTCATATAATCTAATTTTAGTTTATTTTCATACAGATTAAGTAGTCAGAAAAAACAAATTACACCAGCAATCTTCCTAACATATTATTATTTAATTAATAAATATATTATCATCATCATCAATTAAACACAATTATGCATTTTAAATAGAAGATGTATTAGTTAAAAATGAAAAATATAGTGATAAAAAAATGTAGAAATAATAAAGTACATTTTCTTTTGAGCTTTAAATTAAAAGCTACTTTAATTATCAAATGCTCCAACTTTTTGTTTGATTAATGGTATTTAAATTCTCAAAGAATACATGCTTTTGGATCTGATTTTAAATAATTTTATTTTTACAATCTATAATATTAATCTTCTTTAAAAGCAAAAAAACACATGCAAAACCTGTTTAAGGGTAGGGGTAGAGTCGTCTTTTCAGTAGATGTCTGTAATGTAGTCAGGGGTATTTTGGTAATTTAGGTGAAGTCCACGGAGTAGATCTTGGAAAGCCAACGACTATTTAAGGAGCTACCCGCTCTCTCTGCTTTCAGCAAAAATCATTTCGCACATTTTTCATATCACACAGATCTCTCTTTCAGAAATCTCAACGCGCAATCAAGAGGTAAAATCCTTCATTTTTGCATTCGAGTTTATGCCTAGTAAATCTTTTGCTTTTGTGTGGAAATCTGCGGAGAAAACTGTGTCGGTGGATGTGGATTTGTACGTGAATTTATGTATACGTGAAAGCTTTTGAGGTTTTGTTTTGCGGATGGAAGAATGTGGATCAAGTTTATTCATTTATTTAGGGTTTAATTTCTGTCTGCTATGTCTGATCTGAAGCAGAGCTGCGGTGGACTTTGCGTGGTTTTAGTGATTCATGTTTGAACTCATTTGATCTCTCATTTGATGCTTAATTCTGGTGTTAGTTGTTTGATTGATCGGGTTTCGTTAGATCTACAAGAGTTTTTTGAAGTATGCCGTCTGATTTCAGTGTTTGTTAGGCTATGATGTACGTGAACTGGAAGTTTTGGTTTTGAGCTTGTTCTGTCCGAGCTGGCGGTGTGAGTGATAGATCTGTTTAGGAATATTTTAATTTGACTTGAAGACTTACTGAGTAGTGTATGATCTCTGTCTTGTAATATCTTTTCGACCTTTAGGTGTAAATGTTAGTTATTTTGAATTCATCTAATCAGATCTGGTTAACAATATGCTCCAGAGTAATCTGTATCTGTAATCATGGATTTTGGGTTTTAAACTCATGTTACCAGAAATTGGATAGCCATTTCTTAGTAAGGCTCTATTCAGCCTAGTCTCTTTAGTTGCTCTTCTTCATGCAGGAATTGAATGTTTTTCAGTGAAGTCATTATGAATCTCCATCATGGTGCCATAATAACTATGATGGTGAATGACTGCTGCAAAAAAATTCTGCTTTGTTTGGCAAGATAATTTCATTTTAAAGAATGCTGTCAAAGCTAGCTGAGTTTCCTGTAAATAAACATATGATATCCTAACATCTAAATGCATATTACATTCTGGGTGTCAATTTGTGTTTACATTGCCATAGAAAGTAATATGATATATTTCTTCGTGTAATTTTTTTAGGGCAGCAAAATAAGGGGAAGATGGTGAAGATTTGCTGCATTGGAGCAGGGTATGTGGGAGGCCCTACTATGGCTGTGATAGCACTCAAGTGCCCTGAAATCGAAGTGGCTGTTGTTGATATTTCTGTACCTCGTATCACTGCCTGGAACAGCGATACACTTCCCATCTATGAGCCTGGACTTGATGAGGTAGTGAAACAGTGCCGGGGCAAGAACCTATTCTTCAGCACAGATGTGGAGAAACATGTCTTTGAGGCTGACATAGTATTTGTCTCAGTGAATACTCCCACCAAGACTCGGGGTCTTGGAGCTGGCAAAGCTGCAGATTTGACATACTGGGAAAGTGCGGCCCGCATGATTGCTGATGTATCAAAATCTGATAAGATAGTGGTTGAGAAGTCTACAGTTCCTGTTAAAACGGCCGAGGCCATTGAAAAAATTCTTACCCACAACAGCAAGGGAATTAATTATCAGATCCTCTCTAACCCAGAGTTCCTTGCCGAGGGAACTGCAATCAAGGATCTTTTCAACCCAGATAGAGTTCTCATTGGAGGCAGGGAAACCCCAGAAGGGAATAAGGCAGTTCAAGCACTGAAGGATGTTTATGCACATTGGGTTCCTGAAGATCGCATCCTCACCACTAATTTATGGTCTGCAGAGCTGTCAAAGCTTGCTGCAAATGCATTTTTGGCTCAAAGAATCTCATCAGTCAATGCCATGTCTGCTCTCTGTGAGGCCACTGGGGCAGATGTGTCCCAGGTGGCTTACGCCGTTGGAACGGATTCAAGAATTGGTCCCAAGTTTCTTTCCGCCAGTGTTGGCTTTGGTGGCTCCTGCTTCCAGAAGGACATTCTGAACTTAGTTTACATTTGTGAGTGCAACGGTCTTCCTGAGGTTGCAGAATACTGGAAGCAAGTTATCAAGATTAATGATTATCAGAAGAACCGTTTTGTCAACCGAATTGTAGCATCCATGTTCAACACGGTGGCCAACAAGAAAGTTGCCATCCTGGGTTTTGCTTTCAAGAAGGATACTGGTGATACTCGAGAGACTCCTGCTATAGATGTTTGCAAAGGACTCCTAGGGGACAAGGCCCAATTGAGCATCTATGATCCTCAGGTCACTGAGGACCAGATCCAGAGGGACCTTTCAATGAACAAATTCGATTGGGACCATCCCCTTCATCTCCAGCCAATGAGCCCCACCACAGTGAAGAAAGTTCATTGTGTTTGGGATGCCTATGAGGCAGTTAAGAACGCCCATGCTGTCTGCATCCTCACTGAGTGGGATGAGTTCAAGAACCTCGATTTCCAGAAGATATATGACAATATGCAGAAACCTGCCTTTGTCTTCGATGGAAGGAATGTAGTCGATGTGAATAAGCTCAGGGAGATCGGGTTTATTGTCTACTCTATTGGCAAGCCACTCGATGCTTGGCTCAAGGATATGCCAGCTGTTGCTTAAATGCCTAGTGTTGATGAGGCGCCTTTGGTTCAAATCAAGCGGCATATTGTGAAGCAGGCATCTACCATTTATTCAATTTCTATATCTTTTTTGGGTCATTTATATATGGAATCATTTTTGATGTTTGTCACTTCTTGCTCTTTTAGTAGTAAGGACTGAGGATCATCTGTGTGTTCCTATGTGCGCTAAAATGCTTCTTCCTACCTTGTATTGATGATATCACTTCTATCTATTACCTATTTTCTTCACTGGACATGATATGGCCTTTTTGGTTGTGATGTAAGAAAGTTTTAGAAGCTATTGTTTTCTCAATGCTTTATGGTATCAACTGTTTTTTTTTGGTTCTCAATATGTGTCATATCCATCTTTAGCAGTTTGTTTCTTTATTTGTGCTTTGATAATCTCATTCCTTTTTTAAGGCTTGGAAAGATAGGTTTGTTATCAATTATATATCTAAAACATGATGACTATCATTCGAGACCTAAAAGATGAAATTATCATTCACACAAGTAATATCATGTTTGTCATTTTTATTTTTTCTAGAATTATTAAAATATACAATTCTTCTTTTACTTTTATTTTTCCCCTTTTCAAACTGTAATTAAGGGTGGAAATAAGTTGGATAAAGTTTGACTGTTTTTGTAATTGGTCTAAGTTTGATTTGTAAATATGAGGTTTAAATCTAACCTATTATAGATACTAGTTGGAGTAGGACTTGGGTACCCCGGGTACGGATCTTAGATCCATGCCCCCAACCCAACTCGGATACACTATATATAATTAAAACCCTAATTTTTCATTTCATCTTCTTTCTCCTCTTCTTGCACCTTTTCTTTCTTCTTCCTCCTTTTTTCTTCTTCTTCCACAACACCTCTTCTTCTTCTTCCTTCTTTTTTCTACTTTTTCTTCTTCTTCTTCTTCTCTACGCACATTCCTTCTTCTCCATTATTATTCTCCGTTCTTCTTCTTACTTAGATATTTTAAGCTGTTTTGATTTTGCTTAATCTGTTTTTCTTGTTAATGAATGGATGATAAAAGGGGTGAACTTCCTTTAACTTGCAGATACCAATAAATGTGGGAAGAATCCGTGTGACGAAAATGAGATTTGCATAAATAGTCTAGGGGGTTTTAGGTGTTCTTGCAATAAGAGATATTCTGGAGACGGGATGAAAAATGAGAATGGTTGCATTGCTAAAAAAATGAGGAAGAATATGATATAAATCGTTGTTTTATTGTTTAGAAATATTAAACTCACCATACAGTAATGTAATACCTATAGAGTAAATATGTAATACCTATAGAGTACACATGTGATACCTATTGAACAAAAATTCGAACAAATAATTCATACCTTAATTGAGTTAGTTTGTAATACCTATAGAGTATACATGTAATACATATATAGTAAACATGTGATATCTACACAAAAGTAAAAACAAATAATTCATACCTTTATTGAATGAAAACATGATACCTTAAGAGTATACATGTAATACCTTAAGAGTATACATGTAATACCTATAGAGTAAACACATAATACCTATCATTAAATCTCAAGAAATATAAGTGTAATATCTATAGGGTATATGTGTAATACCCATAGGCTATACATGTAATACCCATCACTGAATCATCAATTAGGTAATCAGGTGTGTGTGGGCAAACACCAGATTTGCTATGGGCGCGCGTGGAGGTGCATGGGCGCACGTGGAGGCTGCCCACGCACCGGGTTAGATCTGGGGGCACGGATCTAAGATCCGTACCCCGGGTACACAAGTTTCTGCCTACTAGTTGATCATAAAACTAAAATATATATTATATAAATATACTATATGTTCCTATTTTTATATAAAACTAAAATTTATATATATTATACAGATATATATATATATATATATAATAACAACCACCATTGTTACATGTCAACTCTCAACAACTTAAAATATAAAATTAATAATTATATTAATATCTATTATATTATAGTAAATAAATGTATGAAAACACAATCTTTCTATTCTCACCTTAATAATTTATTGTGATTTGAAAATTATGTTAAACTTATTATTAGATGGAACCTCTCCTTAAAAGTTGTCACACTCAAAATATATCTATATATATATATATATAAAGAAGACCTTCAATAAAAATAGCAATAACTAATTTTCCCTCCCAAATTCACATACTATAAATGGAAAGAAAGTAGTTACAAGAAATTAAATAAATCAAAAATAAAAAAAATTATACTTTTAAGGGTTGTGGGGTCCACTAGGTTAGGCTATACTTATAGGTAGGCAGATTAGTATATTTTATCTTTTTTTCCCTATTTCATATAAATTATAATATTTAAATTAATTATTTTTTATTTTAGATTTTGTTTTAGTTTACGAAAAATATAAATTTTATATTTACATTTTGGTGCAAAATTTAAGAAATTAATAACAATGAAAAATATTTTAGTATAATTGTTTGATATATTGAACTAGCTACGTTATTAATACATATCAAAATCTTTTAGTTATTTGATGAGATTTATATCTTTTCTTTAAAGATATCTATAATTGTCAATGCAAAAGAATTATTTACTAACACATTTGTTGTAGGAATCAAAAAACATAATAATATATTAATCATGATACCTATATATATATATATATATTAATCTGTAACATGCACAACATATCTTTGTGAAGTAACATATTTATTAGACATCAATTATCGTTTACAATAAATGTTTCTCAATACTAAATTTGATTCAATTTATTTTAAGTTACAATATTAATAGGTACGTTTACAAAATTGATGTTTATTTAACAACCTCATATTTCAAATATAAAATTTAAAATTCATTGTTAGACATATATATATATATATACACATTTATATATTATGTTTGTTTTTTAAATTATAATATTATTTAAGATGTGACACATTAAAGATACAAAATTAAATTCTTATTAATATATAATTTATGTTAAGATAATATTATTACATTATAGTATTAGAAATTTTAAAACTAATCAATTATATATTACAAACCGTGCATCGCACGGGTATACTACTAGTTATTAATTATATCAACTAATTAAGGTAAGTTGATTACTTTTTTATTTAAATTTAATTAAGAGTTACTTTCCTGTGCACCAGTTGCACGGATCTGATCTCAGATCCGTGTAACTGGGCCGCGCGCGGGCTGGGCTGGCCCACCCAACCTGCACCTCTTTATGTTTTTCGCGTGTTTTGGTCGTTACCTTCACGTCATGTTAGTGTTACCTTCGTATTATGTTAGAGTTACGCGTTATGTTAATGTGACCCCATCTCCAGATTTCATACTCTTAGTTTAAAATCACTGAACTAAAATAATACGAAGGTAACACTAACATAACATGAAAATAACATTAACATAACATGAAAGTAACATTAACATAACATGAATGTAAAAAAAAAATGTTAATCATACCTTCATGTTATTTTAGAGTGACCCTCAAGTTATGTTAGGGTTACCTTTATGTTATGTTAGTGTTACCTTTATGTTATGTTAGAGTGACCCTCACGTTATATTAGGGTTACCTTCGTATTATGTTAGTGTTACCCTCATGAGGGTATGACTGCCTGAAGTGAATCTTTGTGGGTTTGAGCGAACCCACAAGACGCGTGGGGCGCGTGAGAGCACGTTGGGACGTGTGAAAACGCACGTCAGAGGCGCGTGGGGCGGGTCAACCCGGGTGCATGGATCCTAGATCCATGTAACAGTTGCACAAAATATTTTGTCTTTAATTAATTATACTAACTAATGATCATAATACAATTCAGCATGAGATTTTTTAATATTATACAACAATTAATATTAATTATAACCAAACAACGTATATTCTTGAAATACTTTTAATTCATTTCGATTTAAGAAATTAGATAAAAAAAATTCAAATAAAACGTGCTAATTTAAAATATTAGTGAAACTTCTAAAATTATTAATTGATAAAACTGAAATATTTTTTTGCAATAGGTTATAGATATAATTGAATATTTCAGATTTGAATTATTTATAATAAAATTGAAAATAAATGAAAATTTAAGAATCTCTATAATACTTAATATTAAAAAGTTATACATAAAAAAGTACAATAAAAAAGGTAGTATAAGAGTTGAATAATATGATAAATATACCTATATATAAACTAAATAGAAAGCATGTGCATTCACTATTCTAATACATCATATGTATTCAAATAATATATTATTCATAATATAATTTTTATGAGTAGTGTTTTTGTACACCAATTGTACATGCAACTGGGTCCACAAGTCGGTTTAGGCCTGACTCAAATTATTATTTTCTAATATATATATATATATATATATCTATACTATACTAATAGCAAAATGTTTGGGAAAAATTACAAGAATGTCATTTTTCCGCCCGTTTTATTCTTTGTCCTTTTGTCCAAGTGTTAAAATGTGATTGAACATTGATTGTATTTTCTTTCTTATTTTTTTATTTGATCATTATTATTAGTTATTTTAATGTTTGGCTTGGAGGATACTCTTCAACAATTAAATAATATTATAAAGTAGAAGTTATGATTATGTGTATAGTCTATAGATATTTATAGACAACTTTTATTGGAGAAATCAATAGAATGACTTGCAACATACTCTTTCATCTATAAAATAATCTATATCTATATTCATACTATATAAAATGTCACATAAATTTGTGTAAATAACTTTTTTTTTTCAAGATTTTATTTTGATTTTCTAAATTAATTTAGTAATTTTGAATTAAGCTTCCATCTCAAGCCATTGAAATCAAAATTTCTCTCAAAGTCATTGTCTTATATAAAGAATGTTTATTCATTTAACAATACTCACTTACCTAGCTTATACAAATCAACAAAATTTAATAAATTCTTTTATAATAATAATAATAATAATAATAATAATAATAATAATAATAATAATAATAATAATATATTATATTATTATTATTATTATTATTATTATTATTATTATTATTATTATTATTAAAAATTATTTCAAATAAATAGAACTGCAAATTTCCCGCCCATATTAAAAATTATCTGTACTATACTAATATCAGGACAGTTGGCAAATTATATAACAAGACGCGCGACGCGCGGGTACGCTGCTAGTATATATAAAAGTAAGGTTTCCTCTCTCCAACCATTGACAAGTGGCACTCTCCAAGAATGCCACATCAATTTTACCAAAAAGTATCTTCACATTCTTTTCTCATGACTGCAAAGAAATGGATAAAAAAAAAAGGTCTTTCTCTCCCACCCTCTTTTTTTCATAACTGCAAAGAAATGGAGGAACCAATCGATGGTTTCAGAGATGAAGTCCGGCAACTTCACCCCAGCCATGAAGACTACTAAAATGAAGTGTTTGCAAAAATCAGTTGGTCAATATCCTTTGTCTCGAATTGAAAGTAGGTTCAAATATTTTTGAAATTTCTCTTAACATTTAATTTCAAATTTTGAAAATGTAGGTATTTTTGTTTTCTCGCAGATCAGATTCGGAATAACACCAGAAATAATAGGAATTGAGAATGAAGGATCAGAACAAACGATCGAGCAATTGATCAAAATAGAGTACATTCAACCTAAGTATATTTTTCTTTTGAGATTTCATTTCATTCTGTGACATATCACCAATTAGTTTTTCGATTTTCTCAATTCATACATCCATTAACTTAATTGCCTGAACTTTTGTGCTTTATATTCCACAATGCACTATGTGTAGAGGGAGGTTGTCATATTGCTTAGAATTGCATTAATGTATTTGTCCAGATTAGAACAATATAGCTAGCTAGGGTGGTTGTGTGAACTTGAAAATCCTTGTAATCCATACAATTTTTGTAGTATTTGTGGACTAATATTTACAAAGAATTAATATTGGTGAATTATTGTGATGGCTTTCGATACGATCATCATATATAAAATGAAGTGTTAATTAGTGATTAATCTATAGTATGGAATGGTTAATCTTATTTGATGTTGTTATCCTTGATATTAAGTAAGTATATATAGAAGAGATACCCAAAAGCAAGTGTTGCAAATTATATACAATTTCTTCTAAATCTTTCTAATTTTATGGATTATATTTGAAGTCTCAAGATTTCTTAAAGGTTGTCAAGAAGGGATAAAAGTGTAAATTTATAAATGAGTTTAATTTATAGATAACAAAAACAAGTTTCACGATAGCTAGCTATATATAATGACTCTTATACAAGCTCTTATGTACATACATATGCAACTTAAAAAATAAATAAGTTACGAAGGAAAATGAGTAAGACAGTCAAAATTTTCGAATCTATGAAAAAAATAGGTAAAACCATAATTCTAGCAAAAATAATTAAGCTCAACTTCAGATATAAAAATTTACATGCATTGCTAACATAAAATTTTAAAGGAATAAAATCTTTATAATACCAACAAAAAAAGAAAAATTCAATATATAGAACAAAAAATGGCTCCCGTGCTTAATTTCCTGGTTTATACAATAGATTTTGTATTATATGAGTATAATATTTTTTATATAAATACCATATTCTTTAGACTATATACTTAGATTTTTTTCCAGTATAACAAGTAAGATAATATAGCTGAAAGCTTTTATATTATAACTAGCATAAGCCCCGTGTATCACATGAGTATTTTAATACTAATTACGAAATTTAAAAATTGTTATTTATAAAGAAATTTAATTATTATTATTTATCATTAATTAGTATGAATTTAAATTTTAATTGTGTGAATTTTTTTAATTTTCAATTAATATAATTGCAAACATCAACTTAATTAAAATGTTTGTCCAAAATTTCATAATTTACATGAATCATAGTTATTAACACTTTATTATTCAATTATTATTATCTCATTAAATGTTCCATTATAATAGATTATAAATAATAAATAAATTAATTGAAAATTAAATTATAATTAAATAGGATTAACCAGAGAGTAACATGTGTCACTCTTGGATATAGATATAGATATATAGTATAGAACTCGTGTAACACACAGGATTACAAAAATTAAATGTAATTTAGTAAATTTATGAGGAAATTATTACTTATATAAGAATATATATATATATATATATATATAATACACAACGTTTAATTTAGTATAAAAACAACACGTTGGGTTTTGAATACCCCTTGTACTCAAGTAATAAAATTTATCTGACCGATAAAAAAAATCATTATCTAATTGTAAAAATATATGTTGATAATAAAAGAATATGATTATTTTTTCTCTATTATTTAGAAAATTAAATATTGTTATGTCTATTATTGAAACCCTCAAATTTTATTTTTGATAAAATGATAAAAAATGAAAGTCAAATATTTTCAAATAAATTTCATAATTTATTTTAAAGCATATATTCACAAAATTATATGATCTTATTATTACTTAACTTGAAACGTTTGAATAATTTCTTTTAGCCAACCCACATTTATTTTGTTTTTCAATTATTTATTTATTTATATTTTAGTCTAAAATTTTTAAATTGACAAATTTCAATTTATAAGTCTTTTATATAGATATGTGTTACTTGAACAAATTTAGCTAAAAAATTATATGTAGTATATTATCAACATTAATCTAAGATATCATTAAATAGCAATATTAATTAGCTTTAAATAGATTTAATTTATAAAAAGAAAAATTAAAAAGAGAAAAATTGGTGGATTGACAAGTGTCCTTCATGGTTGTTCATTTAGTATAAATAAAAGATAGATAATTTAACACTTATGTTATATAAATTTAATATTTATACATAAATATGATAACATTTATGTACTTAAAGAATAACTTAGAAGTTGTGTTAATATAATAGAAGAGTTATGTTAATATAACATAAATATTACATTATTACAATTTAAAGGTTTAAAATGTTTAAAATGTTAAAATTATATACTTAGACTTTTTAATGTAATATAAATTCATAATAATATATAAAATATTAAACTATCAAAATATAAAGGTCATGCGAACTTAATTAAAAGGGGAAATTACAAAATTTAAGCCGAACTATGATCACTTTTGCACTTAGAAACCGAATTTTGAAAGTTTACTGTATAACGGTCAACCTTTGCGAATTTACCACATGACCGTCAAAATGTCATTTCCGGCGGAATATGCTCCGAATATGCCTAAAATATTCACTGACGGTGAAAGAATATTTAGAGCATATTCAACCGGCGATGACATTTTGATAGTCATGTAATAAATTCACAAAGGTTGACGATTATTCAGTAAACTTTCAAAATTCGGTTACCTAAGTACAAAAATGGTCATAATTTGACTTGAATTTTGTAATTACCCTAATTAAAATGTTGTGCGAACTTGACTTTTTGTTATGTGATTATAACAAAAAGATTAGGACGTAAAACTAGAATTTGAGCGTGAATTTGGGACACATAACAAGGCGTATTAAACGTGAAAATCAGTTTGCATGAGTCACGAAACTCATGAACCACCTGTGTATAAATATCTTTATTATTCGAGAAAATATTTTATGCAACTGGTGCATGGATCCTATGGATCTAGGATCCATGCACCCGGGTCGACCTACCCCACGAATATTTTTTGCATGGATCTCACGTGCATTTTCACGCGCTCCAACGCGCTTCCACGCATCTGGTGGGTGCGCTCAAACCCACCAAGATTCGCTCCAAGCAGTCATACCTTAACACTAACATAATATGAAGGTAACACTAACATAACATGAAGGTTAGTCTAACATAACATGAAGGTATGCTTAACATTATTTTTTACCTTCATGTTATGTTAGTGTTACCTTCATGTTATATTAGTGTTACCTTCGTGTTATTTTAGTTCAATGGTTTTAAACAAGTGTATGAAATCTGGAAATAAGGTCACGCTAACATAACACGAAGGTAACACTAACATAACATGAAGGTAACACTAACATAACATAAAGGTCACGACCAAAACACGCAAAAAAGTAAAGAGACACGGGCTGAGTTGGCCCTCGCACGGCCCGGTTGCACGGATCTCAGATCCGTGTATCTGGTGCACAAGAGAGTCACTCTTATTATCCATGTCCTAAAATAAAAAGGTAACTGTAGTAAAAAAGATAACTTAAAAAAAGTGTTAGTCTCCTGTGCAATTGGTGCACATACAATTCGGTTCGGGTTGACCAGGATCCACGCATTTTTTTTTAATTTTATTTTTTCGCTTCAGGTTGTTATCTTTATGTTATATGCGTGTGACCTTTATGTTATATAAGTGTGATCTTTATGTACAAATGTAATAACATTTATATACTCTAACTTAGAAAAAAAAAAGAATTTTAGCAAAATTTAACATATTTACCTTTATGTAATATTAGTTGCACCTATATTCATCTTAAAAATGCGCTGAATTTTGAAAATTTTCATTTTTTTCAAAGTTATGGATCATAAAGGTCATAATATTTGTACATAAAGGTCACAAGAATTGTACATAAAGGTCACAACAATACAACATAAATGTCTCAATTTGAAGCGAAAAAAACCTGAAAATCTCCATTTTTTCATAAGTTACTGAACATAAAGGTCATAACATTTATATAAAGGTCACGCTTATATAACGTAAATGTTACATCCTAACAACATAAAGATAACAGCCTGAAGTGAAAAAAAAAAAAAAAACTCAGGTGCGTGGATCCAGATCGGGTCACCCCAGTTGCACCAATTCAGATCCGTGTATCTGATGCACAACAACATTTCTAAAAAAAAAAAAAAAGTTCATATGGCATGTTTTACCAATCTGACCAATTAGGGTAAGATATTCCAGTTTTTTACCTTCGAAACCTCACAGTGAAAAGGGGTTGAACTTTGAAGCCCTGTTCCAAAAATCATCAAATTCAAGACCACAAGTAAAAAGATTTCTACCACAAAAGCAGATGGCATCTCACCACCACCACCACCACCACTGCCACCACCCCTCCACCGCCAACCCTCCCTCCTGTTACTGCCAATGTTGCTGTCCAACCTACACTCCATGCCACCATCACCTTCCTCCTCCGCCGCCGCCGCCGCCAGATTCCCACCTCCGCAGCCTCCCCCAATATCCTCAACATTTTCAAGAGCACTATTTGCGAGAAGAAACCGTACCCCACCCCACAATCTCCTCCCTCCTCCGCCGCATCGCCTCCCTGGAGTCCGCCCTCCGCCGCCGTTCATCCCACGCATCCCCTTTCCAATCCCTCCGTGACGCCGCCGCACGAACAATACAAGCCCACTTCAGAGCCTTCCTGCTGCGCAGATCAGTAACCCTCCGGCAGCTCAAAGACCTTGCTTCCATTAAGTCAACCCTCGGGATTCTCAAATCTTCTGTTTCTGAAAAAACCCACTTCGATTATGAAGTTATTTATCATAAAGCTACGAACTTGCTTACCAAACTCGATACTATTCAGGTAAAAAAAATAAAATAGTAATTTCAAGATTTGCAGTTTTTGTATTGTTATGAGCCTAATGTATGTTGGATCTGTTTTTTTTTTGGGTACTGTCAAGGGTGATGATCCAATGATTAGAAATGGGAAAAGTTCTTTGAGCAGAGAATTGAATAGATTTTTGGATTTTCTTGAAGGGATTTGTGTACAAAGAAGAGCTATTTCAATTCGAAATTTGAGGCAGATTGGCAATAATGTGAAACCTAGGTTTTCTAATGGTGATAATAGAATTGGGAATGTAAAATCTGGGAGTTTGAAAAGAGCTAATGTGGAGAAATTAAGGGGTCTTGTTGAAAGAATAGATAGATTAGCTGAGGAGCTTGAAGAGGAGGAAAATGAAGCAATCAAAAACACTAATAATGACTTTATGATAAGAAAGCTCGATGTTTCCACAAATCGAGCTGGTGGGTTGTTGAAGCAACTTGGCGGGGTTGAGCCGAAAGTGAAGAAAAATGTGACCTTTGCAGAGAATGGCAAGGTTTACAGGGTACTGAGGAGACGTGGTGAGCCGTCTCAAGAAGAATGTAGCAATGATAGCATTGATAGAGACGACTCAGTTGTTGATGATGAGAACGAGCCTGGGGATGAGCTTTGTCGAGAAATGGAAGAAATCGGTGTGTCTTCAAAGGAGGATGTTGAGGAGGACGGTGAAGAAGAAGATTCTTTGATCAGCAGTGATGGTGAAAAAGAGTCTAGACCTTATTCGACAAGGCATGAAGGGGACGACGATGATGATGGCTTCATCTTTTCTGCTCCATTGCCTGTGAAGATGGAAGTAAGAGGTGACTCTTTTGATAAGAAGAAGAAACTAAATAACATATAGTGTATCATTAGTACTACTTGGCTTGAGAAATTGACTTTGAGATTAGTTGAATGGCATTTTGTGATTGCATTTTTTGCATGATGTTGTGTGAGTTAGGAAATAGAGCTTGTGTTTGTTTCCGACGTTTATTAGTTTGTGTTCGTCTGAGACTGTGAAGAACGATTATGTTTATGTTCATGTTGTATGGTCATATCCACTTTGAAATTTCTTTGAAATGTAGAGCTTATGATTCTTTCTTAGTGATCATTGTACTGCATTTGAATTCATCCTTTTAGCTGTTCTGTGTGTTGTATGAATTCTACAGTAAGGCGCAATGTTTTTAGCACATTTAGGAGTTGTAAACGAGTCGAATCAAGTCGAAACCATCACTATCCATGGTTTAAGAGCTTGATTTGATTGAGTATATCATCAAACTTGAAGAAGTTTTAATCATGATTCAAACGAGCTTTTTTAGTTTTCGTTCTCGATTTGGGTAGCAAATACCCTGATTCATTCTTAACTCCGATTGCATTTCAGTTTCTTTTGTTGACCGATCGTATAATTGATATCATAGTGAATTACATATCTATCATTTGTTAAAATACATGTAATAAAACTATTCAATGCTATTACATAACTTTTGTTAAACAATGATAACTAATTCAACAGTGAAGAAGACAACGCAGTTCGATATTTATGTGCTCAAGGATTTATAAAGAAAAATGCTGGTGGGAACTAAAATAGATTTTGTAGATGATGTTAGTGAAACAAACTATAATAAATTTGAGTACTTGAGATTATTATTATTTTTCTGGTTAAACAAAATATTATCTGATTAATAGATTACCTGAGAATTGTCAAAATGAATAGTTTTATAAATGATAAAAAAAAAAGTACAATATGAGTAATAAATATGTCATATTAATTTTAACAATAAATTTAGTAACTGGTTTTGAAAGGAAAAAAAAAAAAAAAGAAAGTATAGTAAGTTGAATATTCCACCGTTTTTATATAGTTATTTGCCTTTTGTGGTGTTTTTTATCATGACAAAAACTCATGCGAGAAGGTGATAATTTCGTGAGACGAATCCTTATCATCCCTGAATGAACCTATATGCACGAGATTTCATATAAATTGTTAAGTGTTGGTTATGGATTGACTCGTCTCACGAAAAAAAATCCGTGAGACAGTCTCATGTAAAACCTAACACCTGCTCAAACTAAAATTGAGAATCACTCTAATTCATGTCGCATGTCCCTATCAATAATCATATCATATTTTACTATATAATGAAAGTCAATAATAAAGATCTGATATCTTAGATAGTAAATATTCAATTTATCATGAGTTTCATACGTATTTCACTCTTTATTTTTGTGGGCACATGTTTTTTAAACTAAAATAAAACCAATTTATTCTATTTACTTTCAAAATCATAATAATTGTACCACTATAATGTGATCAAATTATATATAGTTTCAAAAATGAAAAATGATTAGATTATTTAATTAGGCCTCATTACAAACAAATACACAAACTATAGTCATTTTAATAATTTAGTACTGACTTTTTAGTATTTATAATTTTAGTTACAAAATGAAATAGTAGTTAGTGAATTTAGTGAAAATTAACCAAATAATTAGTACTATTAAGTAAGAGTGTGGATTAAATGATTGCATATTGTTATATTTATTGTGTAGTTAATAAAAGGAGAAAAAAGGGAATATTATTATAGATCGGAAGGGATCATCCAATCAGAATTAAATACATGAAATACTTTCTCTCTCTACATTCCGACTACCGATCCAGAGAGAGAAATTCAATCATCAGCTCTTTGATCAACGGAAAGCGGCAAATTTTTTAGAGAGAGAGAGAGAGAGAGCGAGAGGGCGAGGATTTTGAGCTGCTTCGACATGATGATTTAATTGATGCGTTAATCGAATTTGCAGATTCGTGCATTCATCTGGAGAAGATATTATGCATGTATGTATGTGTAGGAATTGATAGGCAATCGGAAACCCCTAGGGCTAGTGGATTGGTTGGTGATTTTGTGGTGTAGAAATTGCGATGCGGTGGAAGTCACCGCTGGGGAAGAGAATCAGGATCGTTGAATAGCTTTGGTGGTGGATCTGATGGTGAAGAGTTCATTGTCGATTACCAGGAAATCTGCGGGCAGGTTTTATTCGAAGAGTATTAGCATTGATAATATTGGCGGCGGAGGCGGAGGCGGAGGCGGAGGTGGTGGTATTTCGATTTGGAGGGTGGAAGGAGGAAAGAGGAGCATAGTGGCGGAGGGGGGAAGATGCAGCTGCACTTCTCACCTAGCATGAGAAGTATAACGATATCTTCAACCAGCAGCGGAGGAAATGTCAATGGAGGAGGCGGTGATTTGATGAAGATCAAGGTCGCAGCTCGTCACATTTCGTATCGCACACTTTTCCACACCATTCTGATACTCGCTTTTTTGTTGCCGTTTGTGTTCATTCTCACCGCCCTCGTCACTCTCGAAGGTGTCAACAAGTGTTCCTCATTCGGTACTTCTCTTCGTTATCCTTTTCCTATCGTTGTCAATTGATATCTTGTGTCATGATTGATTTTTCAGTGATGCTACTTAGATCTTGTTGTGTTAGTTTATGTAGAGTGGGACTGTTGTGGGTGATTGGTTCTAAATACAACTTGGTTCTGACTTTTCTAGTTGAGATTGATGCGGGATCTAATTGTTTGTTTGTTCAGTTCATGCTGGATTCTTATGCTTTCATTGATAACTGTAAGGCTGAAATTGTTGTATAGAAACTACACATTGATGTGAAGAGATTTTCAAGATGAACAAATTATGAACAGAAAAGTAGTGCTTTTGGATGACAACAGTTTGTCTTGTTTCGGCAGTGCTCTTGTATATGAGATCTTGCTTGTATTCTCATGCTTTAGTTTTGACCTCTTGTATCAAAAGATATTGAAGATCACAATATCTAATTAGGGTGTAGCTCTCAAGCAGTACTAGATGGCACTAAGGATATGTTCTATACCTCTATTCCAGCATCACATTTTGGTCTGCAACTTTATGCATATTCTTATACTGAAATATCTAGGGCAATGTTTCTTCCCAGCTTACTAGAATATTCTTGTGCTTCTTGTTTTCAGTTTTATTTTGTCTTAAGGATTTTATGGTGGCTAGACCACATTCTGATCCATTATTATTGATGATTACCTAAGTATGAGCTCATTGTTGGCGCTATTTTTTTGGTACTTTGTTGAGCTATGTTGCTAGTCGTTTAAATGGTGAATTTGTGCAACAAGCTAATGATAAAATGTTTGGCTTGGTGTACATACCTACATGTGAATGTCATTTTATTACCTGCCATAGTTCTTGGCTTTAGCCCTTCTGTGTGCTGCTTGTATATGTTGCCACGTTTTTCATCTAACTGTCAAGTCATTTGTTCATTCTATAACTAATAGTTTTTATTTATTTGTTTTAATTGATTTCAGATTGCTTAGGGCGGCGGTTGGGGCCTAAACTTCTTGGTAGAACTGATGATTCTGGGGTAAACTTCTAGAATTTTGGTGGTGTACTTGTATTAACGTAATTGCATTCCAGTACAGTATTGGGGGGCAAGTATTTATCTTTAAAATCCTATATAAAAACATTGCTGAATCTCTATTGTTTTTGTTGATATTACAGAAGTTAGTCAAGGACCTTGTAAAGATCCTGAATCAAGTGAATTCTGAGAAAGTCCCTGATAATCTAAAGCTCCCAGATTCTTTTAGTCAACTTGTTTCTGAAATGAAAAACAACAAGTATAGTTCTAAGGAGTTTGCGTTGATTTTGAAAGGAATGGTGAGTGTTCCCTGGTCACTGCCTATTGTCTCTCTCCATAAAATCTCTTATTTATTGCTATAATTATTACACTAGCCTTGTGTCCGCACTATTTTAGCTGTTTTCATATATGTATGTGGTTTGTGAGAGAAATGCTGCAATGTGTTCATCTTTTCTCTTTGATCACCTTACCCATTCCTAAATGCATACCTTATTTTATCACAGTATGGTATTCTATTCGCCCTATTCAGTTTCCATGTTGATCTTCTACGAAAATATATTTAATGAACTAACTATTTAATGAGATCCTATCTTTTAAGGCATTCTAGAATCTGATTTAGAATTATTGTTAGATTTTTTTCCCTCAAATGCCATTCGTCTTTCAAAACAAAACCACAAATCTAACACTGTTACTATCTCCAAATTAGGTGCTTATGGATGAATTAATGTATGGTTATTTTATCATTTAATTACATACTTTTGTTCTCCACTGCACACCTGGACTACACTCTATATGAATATCATAGATGTTTAAGTGTCAGAAAAATGTTCTCACAATTTTCAATTTTGTAGAACAACTGGAGTTTTTGGCTGAAATACTTGCTCTTAAAGTGAAGTTTTCTGCACCATTTTTGATATTGCAGATATTTTATGTTCATAATATGATATGCTATGATGAGATGGAAATTATAATTTGCAGTTGTAAAATTAATCTTCTCACAAATGTAATATGAGTTTGGTTCTTCATAGTAATACGTTTTGATGGCTTAGGAGTTAGGAAAAAAGTATTTTTTTCCCCTTAATTTCACATGGTTTTATTGAGCTACAATTTGTCTTTCCATCTAGTTGATTATCACAGGATAATTGTTTATTGGGCATCCTTACTATTATTTCATGCCTATGAATGTTGATTAATTTTTTTTTTCATGAGAGATTCTGACAGGAGATCTTTCTGGAATAACATGATTAGCATGATCATTATGTATGCATATTTAATATGATTAACACATGTACTGCATAATTGTTGTAATCTTTTGGATTCTCCTAAGCAGCTTTGTCTCGAAATTGATTCTCATAATTTAGAAATCTTTTGGCCCAACAGATGGAGAGGGCTGAACGGGAGATCAGGGAATCCAAGTTTGCTGAGCTAATGAATAAACATTTTGCAGCTAGTGCTATTCCCAAGTCCATTCACTGTCTCTCATTGAGGCTAACAGATGAATATTCTTCCAATGCTTTTGCACGCAGGCAGTTGCCTACTCCAGAGTTACTTCCTTTGCTTTCTGACAACTCCTACCATCATTTTGTGTTATCAACAGACAACATTCTTGCTGCTTCAGTTGTAGTAACATCTGCTGTCCAGTCATCTCTATACCCTGAAAAGATTGTTTTCCATGTCATAACCGACAAGAAAACTTATGCAGGCATGCATTCATGGTTCGCCCTAAATCCTAATTATCCTGCTATAGTTGAAGTAAAAGGTATACATCAATTCGATTGGTTAACAAGAGAGAATATCCCAGTTCTTGAAGCTGTGGAGAACCACAATGGAATACGGAATTACTACCATGGAAATCACATTGCTGGGGCCAATAGGAATACAACCCCACAGATGTTTGCCTCAAAGTTACAGGCAAGAAGTCCGAAGTATATCTCATTGCTGAACCATCTTCGAATATACCTTCCAGAGGTAATTAGTTCTTAAAATATATTATACACACACACACACAAAGTTTTCATTGATGTGTCAATTTTATTTGTTTGAATTTCTTAGCTGAGACTAATCTATGTTATGCCACAATCAATGATAAAATTGTCCTTTAACCTTTGGACAAACTTGGAATTGTTGTCATTATCAGCCATCATAAATTTTTGCCTGGGTAGGTATGGAAGTAGACAGATAATCCACCAGAAAACCGATAATTAGCATGCAAAAAACTTAATATGATCCAATTGATACGATCACATTGAAATAACTCATAATTTCCCCAAATCTCACATATATATCCAGCCTCTTCAGATGAAGCTTGACCTTTTACAATATATTTCGCCCAAGTTTCTGTCAGAAAATTAATTTTTTTATCTTTCAACTGTTATTCTCCATGTTTGATCGTGCTTGATTTTGTCTTTACCTTGCAAGTTCTTCAGTATGAGTGCTTTTCCAGTTAATCTGGATAAATAGTTAGATTGAGCAAATGATCTATGGATATGATCTTGTCATGTATGCTTTCTCTATCTAAATGAGCATAATCATTTCTTGCATATGTCATGCATGGATCTTTAAATCTAGTTGTCTGTTGTCAGAGTACAGCCAGAATTAGAAATTGGTAGCAGGACTATTTTGTCAGATATTTTGTAGTTCTCCCTCTGTCTCTTACTTGTCCTTTCTTAATCAAGATATGTTGTGTTCTTCAGCTATTCCCAAACCTTGACAAGGTGGTTTTCTTGGACGATGATATTGTAATACAACATGATTTGAGTCCTCTTTGGGGAATCGACCTTAATGGAAAAGTTAATGGAGCTGTTGAAACTTGTAAAGGCGATGATGAGTGGGTTATGTCTAAGCGGTTTAGGAACTATTTCAACTTCTCCCATCCGCTTATAGCAAAGAATTTGAATCCAGATGAATGTGCATGGGCATATGGGATGAATATCTTTGACTTGCGTGCGTGGAGAAACACAAATATAAGAGATACTTATCACACCTGGCTTAAAGAGGTATATTCAACTTCTCTTCCTGTATATTTAGTTAGTCATCCTTCTTTATTATAGATTTTACTTTGTTTATTAGAAAGGGATTGCTGTGTACAAGAAAAACAGCTCACCATCTGTGAGATTTGCTGATATTTCTGGCAGCTTTTAGCTGTACTTTTTTTATAGCCATTTCTATGTTAAAACTTCAAATTTATCAGTATGTGCTATTTAAAAGGTCAGGTCCTTGGTATTTATTTCACACTCAGCTCTTTTTAATGCTAAAATTTATTTATTTATTATTATTCTAATTATCTTTTGCAGAATCTGAAATCAAGCCTGACATTATGGAAACTTGGAACTCTTCCTCCGGCTTTGATTGCATTCAAGGGCCATGTTCATCCAATCGATCCCTCATGGCATTTACTTGGATTGGGTTATCAAAATAAGACCAAAGTCGAAGATGTGGCAAACGCGGCGGTGATTCACTACAACGGCCAGTCAAAACCATGGTTGGAGATTGGTTTTGAGCATCTCCGGCCGTTTTGGACCAAGTATGTCAACTACTCTAATGAATTTATCCGGAATTGCCATGTTTTGGAGTAGTTTAATTATTAATTAGCGCAACATGCACCAACGAAAATGATGGAACAAAGGATGGAAATATTATGGATGATAGTCTCTTAGGGAGGTATAGAAATTTGTCAATACTCAAGCCAGAGAAACTCGAGACCTGCTCAAATGATGCTAATCGAAAATCACCCTGCCCCCATTTCCTGAAGAAAATTACATATTTGGGCACGAGAACCATTCTTTCAGTATGTAAAGTAGCAGTTCAAGTTCATCTAAACTATGGTTGGATCAAGCACATTATTATTTATTTGAACTCATTGATGGGGCCTCGCCTATTTCGTAGAGCTTGAAAATGGAAATAATGGTATAAGCGTTCGTTCAGCTATGCATAATGGTGCATGGATAGACCATTCAGATCCAGTGTAAGGCTGCCACTCCGACCTCATTGGCCGTAGTACAGATTATTCTTTTCCATCGACTTTGTTTTGCATTTTCTGTTCAGATTTTGTTGCTAAATTCCGCCCTTTTTATTTTTATTATTTTTTCCATTCCATTTTGCTGATATAATATTTTCTTTGCGATCACTTTCTGTAGTTTATTACAGGGAGTTAGGGGAAAACATAGATTACATGTCGGTATCTCTTCTGTATTATTTGTGCTACACATTTTAGAGATGTTCACATTATTCTTTATCAAATTTTACAATTTGGTCTCAAGCTTTGCTTCATCGTGTGATCTTTTTATCAAAGGCTATTGTTGATTTTATCACCTTTTCCTCCTCTTATTTGACGTTCCCAGTTTAATAAATATGCTAACAACACTCAATCTGCAATGTTAAGTTTTTGGTTCACAAAAATTCTCTTTTGCAGATTCATCTTCATAAATTTTCCTAGTTTGCTTTCGATTATGACTTGATCGAATCAAATTATTTTTAAATCTCTATATAGACAATTCCAATGACCTCTCTTTCGAATCTTGTTGTCTTTGGGTTGTGTTGAGATCAAGTTGATTTATTATACAACATGATATTCCATAGTTAGTTGTATGTAACATTTTTTTTAATCACATAATGATGTCTTTGAGCTTGGGGTCTGAATTCCATCACAACCCATTATTGAAAGTAGCATTTCGTGCTATGGAATAAACCAATTTGTAAATGAATATTTTTTTTACTCATTAGTAAATTAGCTTTTGTGAGAAGTCATATTAAACTGATATTTATTCTACCCAATAAATCAATTTGAGAATTGGAAAACATGTTGTATAGGACTTGAGTTCTAATGTCATAGGTATTAACCAATAAGAACGACTATGAATTTGATCAGTCTATGCTGTAGTATGAAATCATCCCCAAATATCTCAATCTAAGCAAATGAAATGCTAAATGTTACCTACATCAAAAGCTGATGATAGAAGCTTCTAATTCTCTAGTAAATATAATCATTTTGATTATTTTATTTACATTTATCATCATTATCATTCAAATCATGTCTCTGATCTAACATGTTTCAACCAATACCTTACACTGATACACAATAAGAAAAGTTACCCTTTTCTTAGAATCAAATCCACCAAGATAATATTCATAAACCCAACCCATACTTAGATCCGATTTGGTTTAATAATTTATTTAATTTAACCTATCTTTATCAATTTGGATCACACAAGAAAGAGAGTTAAAAATTTTAAAATATAAATGGGAGGGATTTACGGATCACTCGGAAAAGGAGCACGCAAGAATTTGAATCCACAATACATTTCCCATTCAATAAAGAAAACTAAAAAACCTAAATTAACTAATCTAACTACCATCGGTTAAAAGGGTAATTACTTTTACTATTTTATTTCCTTCTTTTGAAGATCGGAATTACTTTTAATAATTTAAAGAAGACTAACAATTTTGTCGTTAGAATATCAATTCATCTCGAGAATTTCCACACTTCCAAGATTTAGGAGACCCCGAAACAGCCTCATCTTTCATTTTCTTTCTCTTTCTCTCTCTCTCTCTCTCTTCTCAAATTATATAATTTAAATGTCTGACTTTTACCGATTAATTAATTAGCATTTAATTATATGTGAACTCGTTTTCTTTTATTAGGATTGATGCATTTCATTCCTTAGCCGCTACTTCAACTTGTTCTTGTTTTTCGTCTTCCTTTTCATTTTCTTGAATTTATTTATTATTTCTTAAAATTTGGATGTAAACGAAGGAAACAAGGAAGGAAGACGATCCAGATCAAGTACGTTTAGTCTTGCAAGATTTTTCCATCAAGAATTGGAATTTTGGGGTTTTTTGAAATTCGATAAACGGCTTGATTCATTAATTTTCTTGATTTTTTGTTTGGGTTTGACTTTTGATTTTTTTGTAGTGGGATAGAAAAAAGATTTGATTTTTTTGTTAAATCTTGAACTAGGGTTTCTGCGAAATTTTCATCATTCTTTTGTATAATTTTTATCTGTATATTATCGGATTTGTTGAGCATCTTTGTGGATATTATTTGAAGATGCATATAATACAATACCTCTATCTATCTGCCTTTTTCTGATTATTATAATTTTAGATTTGTGTATTGATATTTCTGTAAATAGGTAATTGAAATATTGGAGTTGCTGTTAATCTGAAATCATATCTCAGATGCCCAAAAATGGAGAAGGGATGGGAACTGTGAATTACCATGAGAGGCAAATTTCTATAACTGAGTGCTTTATTGGTTTTGCAAAAAATATTATAATTGGAAGTGTAAAGTGTTGGTGTTCTCGTCTACTATAATTGGGGAGACAAATTTGAAGATGTCTGGATCACAAGAACAACTGGAGATCAAGTTTAGGTTGATTGATGGATCGGATATAGGTCCGAAAAGCTTTCCTGTTGCCACGAGTGTCGCAACCTTGAAGGAGAATATCATAGCTCAATGGCCTAAAGGTTAGATAAAGCTTTCAAGTAGATATGAATATGCTTCATTTGTGTAGTTTTTGTCAGTGGATTTTGATAGAACAGATTGTGTATATATGTTGCACTTATGATGGATATAAAGCACACAATTTTAGTGTTGATTCCTTTAGGCTTTGGATATGAAGCACACAATTTTAGCTCAGTTTCTTTCTTGTGTTCGAGTTTAGTTGCATAGTCGAATTTTAAGTTCATTTCAAGATTAAGCTCTTTGATTGAAGTTAGCTACCTGAACCTCATATTTGCCTGCCCCCGTTAAGGAAAATATGGAAATCCCGAGTTTTGGATCCACAACTGCCTAATTCCACTTGGAACAAATATGCCTTGACTTTGCGGGCTATCAAGCATTTTGTTAGCATCAAGGATCGAGTTATCATCGGTCAGATTAAGACCAGAGAATAGGGAAGTGGGGTCCCACTTAGTTTCTCTCATGAAGATGAGAACAGTAGCAAATATTAGTTTCACCTATTGGGATGAGAATTAGAACAATATAACGTAACATTATAAATCTCGTGGTGCTTTTCATCCTTTCTAATTTTCTGGTTCAGTTGTGCAGACAGAAGAGAAATGTGTTTCATTGCTCATTTTCATCAATACTGGATCCAGCTTTTCAGTTATCAGTTTTTCCTTATTGCCCTTTGAAAATCGTTTTGGTGTTTAGTGTGTGCTCCTCAATAAAAGGACACGTGTTCCGATAACTGTAAGCACAATAATTACGACTCCTGAAAGTTTGTATAACTAATTGACTTCAGATAAATTAATGCTTTGGGATTGGGGAATAAGTCAAGATGCATGCTGTTACTTGTCAAGTTCTATGGATTTGCATTTGATATGCGTTACTGATGCCTGTTTCTGAATGGACAGATGGCATGTGTTATATTACGTGTCCAAGATGATCGTATACTTAAAAATTTATCCTTAATAACAGGGGACTGTATTTTTGCACTTGTGTATTGTATCAGCCAATTAAACTTATTCTTGTTCTGGACTTTTTGGCATCTTGCAATTTGCTAGAGATAGAAGAGTTTTTGTGTAGATCCTGTGCGATTCTATTGCAAGAAACTCTGAGCAATGATTGATTCATTGTTATTAGTACCAAAATATTAAATTTCTCCCACAGTCTTATACACACCTATGGAATATGTGACAAGTGGCATTAGTTTTGACATAATCTGCAGTGTACGCACGTATTTTTCTGCATCCTGCACTATTAACTGAGTCTCGAAATAATAATTCAAATAGTTAATTGTTGCATATTTATTGTGTTTAGTCGTTTATCGTATGCTAGAGTTCCTGATATACATACGTCTTTTAAACAGAGAAACAAAATGGCCCACGTACGGTGAAAGACATTAAGTTAATTAGTGGGGGACGAATATTAGAAAACAACAAAACAGTGGGGGAATGTAGGAGCCCCTTGTGTGATGTTCCAGGCGGAGTCACCACCATGCACGTCGTTGTTCAACCACCACCTATGGACAAAGATAAGAAGCTGTTGAGTGATCCTAAGCAGAACAAATGTGGCTGTGTCATATTATGAGATGCCGCATTCTCCATTATTTGCAGGTTTGTATGTTCTTGAATCAGCTTCCTTGAATTCGTCTCATTTGAGAAATGAAAGTTGATCCCCGTTTCGTATGATCCAAATCACAGATGAAGTGCTGAGTTGATAACGGCACAGATACTTGTCATAATCTTGATCCTGAAAAAACGAGTGGTGAAGTTTACAGTCTTCATAAACCATACTTCCTTTTTATTTCTCTTGCAGATCATATTGCTGTAATCATGTCATGGAATAAAAGCATTCATATAGTTGCCATATGTGGCGATTCGTTAATTATTCGTGCTACATTATTAGCCCTCTTGGATGACGATGCATATTCGTGATGTATGTGTTGCAAATTACTGTTGTTCCCTTGAAATGAACAAATGGGAGATCCCTCCATTCTTGAACTGTGATCTTTAAAAGCTATTTTACCAGGTGAAGTAAATTGAGAAATGTCCTCATTGTAAGAGATCATATATCTTCAAGAAACTGTTGTTTCTTGGGATTTGTTTTTCATTCAAATAATTGGGGTTTCCCTTTATTGTCATTCAGTCAAAATGAGGGTGAAATAGATTATATTTGGGGATCTTGTTCAAAGAAGAAAGATGTTGCTTTGCTTTGTCACTTAGATTTGATGCTATGATTTTTGCACAAGGAAACAAGCAAGTTTGCAAATAAATTTAAAGAATCATGTTTGGGCCACTAAATTTGCAGTGTTTAGTCTTTGGAGCAAAAGTATTAAAGTAAATTTCAATGTTTCTTGGTGGAATAAAAGTGGTAGATTTTATTTTTTAAAGTAAAAAGTAGATGAGGTTTTTTTTTTTTTTTTAAAGATCCATATAATCTTTTACCCAAAAACAGTGGAGTGAATTTTAAAAGAAATTTTTTAAAGGGTTTCAAATTACTTTAACTAGAAATATTAAATTCATTTATAAATAAAACTGAGAAATCAGAAAAAAAAAAGACAGCTTCCACTTTTGATTTTACTGAGATAAGATAAGATAAGAAATGTTGTAAAATTAGACTTGCTTCAATAATAATAAGGTTGTGTTTGGATGCTATGGTTGATTTGATAAGATAGTTTGATAATCACATTTCATTTTATATTAAATGAATTGAAATTAATCAAATCACCCCAAACTAAATCTTAAATTGGTATATGATATTAAGGAAATAGAAGATTGAAGAAGATAACTTAAATTGATTTCATATCTACATCTATATATATTCAGACTTCCTGGAGATATATTTCTTGTAGAGCAATCTCTTGTAATTGTATATATGTACTGATGTATCTACATATATCACATTTTTCCTATTCTATTACTATTCCTTTCCATTCAATTTTATCCATAAATTATTATTATTATTATTATTATTATTATTATTATTATTATTATTATTATTATTATTATTATTATTATTATTATTATTATTATTATTAGTTAAATGGAAAACGAGAGACATAAATAAATTTATAAACATTGAAATAAATTCATAAGATAATGTAAATTGATAAGTTTGAGCTATGAATTGGTATAAATGTTTCAAGTGTAGATCTTGTGTAAGATCGTCTTACCGAACTTTTTCGTGAGACGACTCAACTCATAATCCTCAGTATCCGTGAGACCGTCTCACGTGAGTTTTTGTGATATTTCAATATATTTATATTAATATTATTTATTATGGTACCTCTTATTTAAGGAATTTATTTTGTTTTTAAATTATCCATAATAATTATTCCTCCAACCTCTCATAAGCTTAAGTGATTCATTCTAAATGTAACACCAACAATTTTGTTAATTCATAGGCGATAGAGGCAAGGCCACGTGTATAAACAAAAAGCAGGGTGTACCATATCAAGCGTGCACCCACCTGTAACTGTAGCAAAACCCGTCATCGCGAACACTCTAAAAATTAGCAGCTTCACACATGGTTTTCCCTCGAACCTCCCAGAATACTCCTCTTCTTCTTTCTTTAAATTCCTCTCCCATTTTCTCTCTCTTCATTCTCGCCGGAAATCTCGCATTCTGATTCACTGAATTCCGTTTCATGGCTTCTACGGCGTCCTTCGCCGCCCTCCAACTCCATGTCCCGCCGCCGTCCGACACCGCTGCTCTAACCGCCTCCTTCCCTCGCCCACTCTTGTCTGTCAACTTTTCCGCCAAGCCAGGAGCCCTAAGAGCTCCCAACTCGTTGAAATTGAAGCGTAAGGATGTGGCTTTTACTAGGAAATCGGATAAATTTCAGAGGAATTCGCGCTCATTCACTGTACGCTGCGATGGCTCTTCCAGTGGACGAGTGAGTTGATTCTCCTTACTCTCCTTTCCTTTCTCTTCTTTGTTGATGAAGTTTGCGTTTATGATTCCTCTGGTTTTTGTTATTGTAGCAGATTACGCAGGAGGAATTCACTGAAATGGCGTGGCAAGCAATTGTGTCGTCGCCGGAAGTGGCGAAGGAGAATAAGCATCAGATAGTGGAGACTGAGCATTTGATGAAGGCTCTGTTGGAGCAGAAGAACGGGCTTGCTCGTCGTATATTTTCAAAAGCTGGTGTGGATAACACTAGACTTCTTGATGCTACGGATATGTACATTCAACGCCAACCCAAGGTAGTTTGATCCAGTTCATTAGTAGACATACATTTTAGTGATCGTCTGGTTTTATCTATATGTAATGGTTATACATGAGATTAGTTATCTTTCTGTTTAGGTGAGATTCACAAGCTGCAGCTTTCTTTATGATTCTATCTTGCAATTGCATCAGTTTAAGCGGTGTTAATTTAACTGAATGGGAATTTTTGATTAGGCGAAAACAATGTCATCATAGTGGTAGTCTAATTTTTTTGAACAATTCATAATTTTTGTTGATTTACTGATATGTGAGTTGACATGTCGTTGCAAATATGCTAGGTTCTTGGTGACTCAGCTGGATCGATGTTAGGACGGGACCTGGAAGCGCTGATACAGCGAGCAAGGAAGTATAAGAAAGAGTTTGATGATTCATTCCTCTCAGTAGAGCATCTAGTTCTTGGTTTTGTTGAAGATAACCGGTTTGGGAAGCAATTATATAAGGATTTTCAAGTTTCCGAGAAAACAATTAGAGATGCCATTCAGGCCATAAGGGGTCGCCAAAGAGTTACTGACCAAGGTATTAATTTCCTATATTTATTATCATGTTCTGTTATAGATATTTTTGTGGCGTGCCCTATTTTTTTTCTGCGTGCCGCTACCGAGTAATGCACTTTTATGAAAATGGTTAGTATCTTAGGTTAAATCCAGGCAGTTGTTTGAGATGTTTCATGCTATAATATAAGTTTTGCGCTTTTATAAATTCTGCATATTGTTACCATTGTGAATGGAAGAAAGTCGTCCAGTTTGAAAACTATCTTTAGTGCTTCCATCTTTACAGTTCCTAGTCGTGTCATTTGATGAGTCCATGATTCAGACCTCCGAGGATAAAATCTTTCAATTTTCATCGACCATACAAGTAAATTAGTAATAGATGATCTATATTTACTCTATGATAAACCCCACCAAATAGGGCTTCAGCCTTTCCTATTTCTGATGGCTGAATTGTGTTTTTCCTCATTGTTTTTATCCAAAACTTTCAGTAAGTGAAAATTGCAACTAGAGTTTATGTTTCTCTATTGTTATTTTGATATTCTAACAGAAATTTTGAAGTATATAATTTCCTTTATGTAGCTATAAGTTGATCATTAGTTACAAAAACCAAGTTTTTTTTTTTTTTTTACTGAAATTCAAACTACTCATGCTTTTGATTTAAACAGATTTTCATCCTGGCTCTTCCTGTTTCAGCTGACTCATTGGCAACACATAATGATACTAGTGTGATGTTTTTGTTTCTTTATTTATGATATATGTGTTTATTAATAGGGTAGTCATTTTTTAATTTTTAGACATGACAACAACTCTTATCTTTATGTTTCCACAGTTCCTGAAGGAAAATACGAGTCCCTAGAAAAATATGGAAAAGATTTAACAGCCATGGCAAGAGCAGGAAAACTGGACCCTGTTATAGGAAGAGATGATGAAATACGTAGATGCATACAAATTCTTTCAAGGAGAACCAAGAATAATCCTGTTCTTATTGGCGAGCCTGGTGTCGGGAAAACTGCTATTTCTGAAGGGTGAGTTTGCATAGTGGCACACCATAGCCAATCATCAGGTCTTTGCTGAATGCGATTTTCACCTGAATTTATCACTCCATCAAGCTGAAGCATAAAATTAACAACACAAACTGGTTGTTGGTGCATATCATCATGAAGTAACAATTATTGCTGATAGTACAAGCTAGTAGCACTGGGATTAGGAAAAGAAACCTTTTGGAAAAACTGAATGAATATGAGAGGTTTTTCATAAGCAACATGGAGCGAAGTCTCATTTTCTAATTAACTATTTCGAGTTTATGGTTCTAATATCACTCTGAATGGCAGGCTTGCCCAGAGAATTGTACAAGGAGATGTTCCTCAGGCTTTGATGAACCGAAGGGTTAGTGATATTAGATGCAAGATCTGTCCATATTGACATCCATCTCACAGTGCTCTGCGTGTGCATCTGTGAAGAGTTTTTCTTAGTTTTCTCTCATAAAACGACTGATGTTGATGTAAATTCCTTTCTTGATGCAGTTGATATCTCTTGACATGGGAGCTCTCATTGCTGGTGCAAAATTCCGTGGAGAATTTGAAGATAGGCTGAAGGCTGTGCTCAAGGAAGTTACTGATTCAGAAGGCCAAATAGTTCTTTTTATTGATGAGATTCATACAGTAGTTGGTGCAGGTAGTGCTCTAGTTGACACAAATTTTTGCCCTTCATTCTTTGATGGATTTTTTATTTTTGAGAATGTTTTTGCTTTAGTTATCTAGCATGATCATCTATGCATGAAGTCGTTTGCTAATCTCCTAATTTTTGTACATGTATTGGCATGCAGCTGTCACTAATGCATCTGCCTAGTGACAGCTGCATGTTTTTTATTTAAAACTTTCCTATTAATAGCCTTCTGAGACCTTGATATATGGAATTCATGTTCTGCAGGTGCCACCAATGGTGCAATGGATGCTGGGAACCTCTTAAAACCCATGCTTGGTCGTGGTGAGCTCCGATGTATTGGTGCAACCACCTTAGACGAGTACCGTAAATACATTGAAAAAGATCCAGCCTTGGAACGCCGGTTCCAGCAAGTTTATGTTGACCAACCTACAGTAGAAGACACAATCTCTATTCTTCGTGGACTGCGTGAGAGATATGAGTTGCACCATGGGGTCCGTATTTCTGACAGTGCTCTCGTTGAAGCTGCAATCTTATCTGACCGTTACATCAGTGAGCGTTTTCTTCCTGACAAAGGTACAAACTCAATGCAGTTGACTACTGTTATTTTCTTCCCCTATTTTCTTCTCGATTCTTTTTTTGGGAAAGTGGGACCGAGGGTTTCATTCATCTAATTATATTGAAAGTAGCGGAAGTACTGACTCACCTTAGCTTATTCCAATCACAGCTATTGACCTAGTTGATGAAGCAGCTGCTAAACTGAAAATGGAGATTACCTCAAAGCCAACTGCTCTTGATGAAATAGATCGTGCAGTTCTCAAACTTGAGATGGAAAGGCTCTCTCTGAAAAATGATACTGACAAGGCAACAAAAGATAGGTTGACTCGTCTTGAGACAGAACTGTCTATGTTAAAGCAGAGACAAGCTGAGCTGACTGAGAAGTGGGAACATGAAAAATCTGTCATGACACGCTTGCAGTCTATAAAGGAAGAGGTAGGTCATAGGTGCTTTATTCTTAGGAATATTTAGCGATTATTAAATAGGTATTTTGTTGAAGTCTGAGTTCAGCATGATGGAGATTGTTGTTAGTTTATACAGTAATATGAACATCTCAATCGTTTTTCTGAGAGTCAATGAAATTATATCATGTCCAGAGTGCTAACTAAAATTTGACAGATTGACAGAGTAAATGTGGAGATCCAACAAGCCGAGCGGGAGTATGATCTCAATCGTGCAGCTGAATTAAAATATGGCAGCCTAAATACACTGCAACGTCAGCTTGAAACTGCAGAAAAGGAGCTAGATGAGTACATGAGGTCTGGAAAGTCCATGCTCAGAGAGGAAGTGATGGGGAATGATATTGCTGAGATTGTTAGCAAATGGACTGGAATTCCCATTTCCAAATTACAACAATCAGAAAGAGAGAAGCTCCTGCATTTGGAGGAAGAGCTACACAAGCGCGTTGTTGGTCAAGATCCTGCGGTAACAGCAGTGGCAGAGGCTATACAACGATCGAGGGCAGGCCTTTCAGACCCTCACCGTCCAATTGCTAGCTTTATGTTCATGGGTCCTACAGGTGTTGGAAAGACAGAGCTGGCTAAGGCTCTTGCTTCCTATTTATTTAACACAGAAGAATCTCTAGTAAGAATTGATATGAGTGAGTATATGGAGAAACATGCAGTCTCACGGTTAATAGGAGCTCCTCCCGGTTATGTTGGATATGAAGAAGGAGGGCAATTAACAGAGGTAGTTCGCCGGAGACCATATGCAGTTATTTTGTTTGATGAGATAGAGAAGGCTCATGCTGATGTATTCAATGTGTTCCTTCAAATCCTGGATGATGGTAGAGTAACCGACTCACAGGGACGCACTGTTAGCTTCACCAACACTGTAATTATCATGACGTCAAATGTTGGGTCACAATACATACTAAACACAGAGGATGATGATGCGCCTAAGGAGCTGGCTTATGAAACTATTAAGCGAAGGGTCATGGATGCTGCAAGATCAGTATTCCGCCCTGAGTTCATGAATCGTGTGGATGAGTACATAGTATTCCAACCTCTTGATCGTAGCCAGATCAGCAGAATCGTCAGGTTACAGGTTGGTTTTTCTTTTTCGGTGATGAGATTTCAATCCTAGCTTCTACACTTCATCTGGTTATAACATGCATGACATCTCTTGTTAAGTGAAACCATCTAAATTTTCCTCACAAAAGTTGCCTTAATTATTGTAGCCACTAATCATTTCGATGTTGAACAGCTGGAAAGAGTGCAGAAGAGGATAGCAGACAGAAAGATGAAAATCGAAGTGAGCGATGGTGCAATTCAACTTCTGGGCAGTCTTGGATATGATCCAAACTACGGAGCTAGGCCAGTGAAGCGGGTGATCCAACAATACGTTGAAAATGAGCTCGCCAAGGGAATCTTGAGAGGAGACTTCAAAGATGAAGACTGCATAACCGTAGACACTGAAGTCACAGCTTTTGCCAATGGACAGCTGCCTCAGCAGAAGCTCATCTTCAAAAAGAAGGAATCATCAGATATTGATTCTAAAAACCAAGAAGCATCGTTTTCGTCCATACCATGAGAATGCTGGCGCTTCAGTTCTGCTACAACAATCAATTTTCTTCTCTGATTCTGCCAATCAGGTTTGTGAGAGAGAGAGAGAGAGAGAGAAGAGTCTCGTTGTAATGCTAGTACAGAAGTGTGCCTTTTAGCACCACATTGCCATACAAATTTACAGTAATAAATCTGATTTTTTGTTGCTTCATCTTAGTTTGATCCACTTTGATTATTCATACATGTATATATATAAAGAACAAAATGTATCGAGGGCAAAATTTTAAAATGGTCAAGGCTTGCAAATTTCGATTCCAATTCAGTACAGAATGAAAGTCATACATTGTACAAGATAGATCCATGGTCCATAGTAATGGTGGAAAGACAATGGTTGTGGATAGCACCTTGCTAGCATATACAAGAATGTATTTAGCAGACAAAATTCCACCTACACAAAACAACATCAATCTTTTTGTGCAGCATCCACCACAGTGCTTCGATCTTTTATACTTGCAACTGCAATATCTGGCAAATACAAATTATAATAATGTAAGACAGGAGAAAAGGAAACATAAACAAACCATCTTATTCAGAATTGTATCGAGAATTGCAAACCGGAGTTAAAGATGTATATACCTGGCATATAACAAGCTATCACTCTTCCGATGCTTCATCAGTATCAGACAAGGGCAAGAGAGTACAAATCCCCAGCACATGGCCGTTAAGGCACACATAATATTCGATGGAATCTTCGTAAGCACCCAACCTACAGCTAGCACTTGAAGGTATCATCTTTGCAGCCAACATGTTCCACAGTTTTGCCTTACAATACAAGCAAACCTCTGTTGGATGCAGTGGAGCACCTCTCTTTATCAGCAACTTTCTGACTTTAGAAGCACCAAACGATTTGAATATTCCACGAAAAAATCCAACATCACCATCATCCCCTTGGTCAAGATGCTCACATGGATCGGACACATATAGAACATCTGTTCTGCATTGTGGTACAAGAAAGCTTTTTCCTGATGTCCTCGAGAATCGTGTCCGATGGACAAAATGACCTGGGATGTGGCTACTGCTGAACAGCCCGTCTTTGCGAGATCCAGAACAATATACAAGCAGCTTACCAAGGGCTCTCCAGTTCCCATCTACACTATGACTTCCACTAGACTGGAGATCAAGCATCATCTTAGGAGCTCTGGTCTTGCAGAATTCCTTCCAAAGGACTCGTTTGGCAAGATCATCAAACCATTTGCAAGCACAAGAAAGTGTTGCAACCATTTTGGGGTTCCAGTTCAAATGGCTAAAGACTAAGAATATGATATCTTCAGTAAGGTGGCCTTTTGTACAAACACAACTTTGTGAGTGGATACACCGGTATTGCTTTGTGAGGATCATTTTCCAAATCTGGAACTGAACAAGAAATTGTGATAAATATTCTATGTTGCTTTATGGTTCTAGTATCAACAATAAGCAAGCGGTTGTACAATAGAACCTTAACTGGTAGGATTGCATGAAGAAAGTGACATCACCAATAAACAAGTTCAATAAAGCATAATGGCAAATACGAAGAGACATCTTAAAATGAAAAGGATTAAATTAGAAAATATCAGTAGTCAGAACAATAGTACTACAAATAATACCCTAACATGCAGGATGCCTTTGTAACCTATATGTTACGAACAATAAGGGAGGCATATATTGATTTTTCTTTGTGCACTGTAATTGATGTGTATAACTGGATTGAGACCCAGCATCGTAGGTACAATAGTGACAAGGATGTAAAATACTTTCTATCGATCAGTTCAACTGGGCTGGAAGTTCTGAGAGAACCCAACAACTCATTGATCAAGATGTCTTTTTTGTAGTAAAAATTCATCTACAATGGTGATGATCATGTCAAATGACTAATTAATTAAAAAAGCTAAGTAGTTGCCAACCTACTCACTCCCACACGAAAATTTTGAAGATAAATACCTACATGCAAACATGTCCAAGCAAACAGACAAGCACGAGCATGCAAGCTAACACAGATAAAAGAGCAAGAGTTGTACCATTCAACAAGAAGTCACCATATCTGGACAACCCTAAACAATTCTATAGACATAAAAGAGTCTCAATGCAAGGATAAGGATTTTGGGTTCTGAGTGACAACAAGACAAACTTGTATTGAAGCTTAATCTAGTACACGCATAACCAAACATCCCTGAACTGCACTAGCAGTGAGAGAACCTTCAACATAACATTTCTATAAGTTGGTAAGTAGGTAAATTTGTAAAATTTACAATTATTAGAAAATACTGAAAGTAAATTCAAGAAATTAAGCAACAATAGGAAATTTATTTATCAAATCTTACAATCCTAAGAAATAATTTTTTTTTATCAAATTTAACTTACATGCAATGGTAAACACAACCTACATTGATAGCAACGAACTCAGGAACCCAAAATCAAAACCCTAAACTATCTTAGAAGTAAAACCCACTACAAATATCACATTATCATCAAGAAACTAGACATCCCATCATCCTAAAATCAAAACCTAATCAACCGGATTACCAAGATTAAAGAACAAAGAGCTTCATTTCCACGCAAAAGCAAGAGAATAGAAACACTCAAAATCAAACTTTAAATCACGAAGCGCAACTCTAACCTCTGTCAAAACGCAGCTCCCTTTAAGCCTATGCCTGAGCCCAGTTACATGAACAATTAAAAAAAAAGATTTTAGGGATTTGCAAAAGCAAATCTTGAAGCATACAAAATTGGGAAAAACACCTGATAAAGTGCAAGAAATGCAGGTAATTTACCGATTTGTAGAACTAGCTTTGGTCCATTAAAGGAAAAAAAATCCAATCAAGGGGTTGGAGATTTTGTGTTGAGTGATTCTGCAAAGCAAAATAATTCTGGAGTGAAAGGGCTTAGGAGTTGCAAGAAAGAATTTAAATATATCTATGGTATTTGTTAAATTCACCTGGCTGTCACCTAACTCATTAACAAACAATTTTTTTTTTCTATTTCCAAAAATAAAAAATAAAACTAAGAAATCTACAAAATATTGATTTCCACTTAAAATATATTTTGATTCTGAAATAAATAGTGTTCAGGAAATTTAGATGAATTTGAATTATTTTGTTATTAATGAATTAATTAAAAATAAATTTTGAGGGATCGTCTCAATAGATCATAAAATAAAAATAATATATTGGTATTACTAGGTTAATAACAACCAATTTTATGTCTATTATAGAGATTTTTCGAAGTATTAGAAATGGGGTTTGATGATGATGATAATCATTTATAATAAAGATTTGTGTATGAATGTTTTACTTTGTTGTAATTAGTAGATAATATTACTCTCTGTCCAAAGAAAAAAAGAGTCCTACTTCTAATAATTTTTGTCCCAAAAAAGAATTATACTTCAAAATTCAAAATTAGATATTAACTAAAGATCTTGTAATGTCCTAATGTTAATCATTCTTTTTTTTTAAATAACAAACTAAGATGGCTAATTTGAAATTAAATAGAAATGTTAGAGAGATGATCAAAATAAGACTACATTTATCGGTGACCTCCACCATTGGACCATCATATAAGACAAAAAAGTTATATTAAAAAAAAGGAAAAATCAAAAGAAATGGATGACGGGTTGATCTTGTGGTTGGTTGGCCAACCCATGAAACAACCTAGAGCATCACTTCAATATTCATGTTTTATGCAACATGTCACTTTCTTATTGGTGATGATAAATATTTCATGAATTTACTATACATTGGTCATATTGTAGTTAATTTTTATTTAAAAAGAATTGAAACCATTATAATTCATATTTTTTTCTGCTCTATAAATAAAGATCAATATTGTTATATTTCAAAGTACAATTTGAATCTCTCTATTTTCTCTATTGCATTATAATTTGAATTTTTTCCTTTTTTTTTCAAACTCCCAAAATTATTTTTTCAATTTCGTATTTCACGCATCTATTTGTAGTTTGATTAGTTGTTTTTCGATTTTTTTTCTAAACATTGTATTTTAATTTCATTATTGTGTTTTTAGCATATTTTAAGTGTATGATAAAAAATTTCTTTTTATCAATATCGAATTTAGAATATCAAATATTTTTAATATATTTCTTACATAATGATTATATATAATATTCAATAATAAATAATGAGAAAAAAAATTATTTTAAAGGTTGGGTTGGTGTCACTGATAAACTTTTAAATAGTTGAAGGTTAGGTTGAGTTGTAAGTTGTGGATGTGAGAGAAATGATTTTTTTATTAAAAGGTTGGTTGGGTTGGGTTGTGAATAAACATAGTCTAAAAAGATGCATTGTAGAGTAATTAATTTTTCTTTTCAACCAACAGAGAATTAATTTATATAAATGTATCCATATATTTATGTTCTTGTTACTGGAAATAATCTATACTATATTAATATCAGGACAGTTGAGAAAAATTACAGTAATGTCATTTTCCCGCCCAAACTGTCGTGTAATAAAATAATATTAAAATAAAAATGAGTCTACATCTTTCTAGATAAGATAAATAGAATCTTTCTTGAGAAGTTAAATTGTAAATAATAAATTAAAATAAAAATCAATTTACATCTTTTTAGAGAAGTGAATCTTTTTTTAGAAGCTAAATTGTGATAATAAATTTAAATAAATATCAATTTACATCTTTCTAAAGAATTGAATCTTTTTTTTAGAAGTTAAATTGTAATAATAAATTAAAATAAATAAAATAATATTAAAATAAAAATGAGTCTATATTTTTCTAGATAAGATAAATAGAATTTTTCTTGAGAAGTTAAATTGTAAATAATAAATTAAAATAAATATCAATTTACATCTTTTTAGAGAAGTGAATCTTTTTAGAGAAGCTAAATTGTGATAATAAATTAAAGTAAATATCAATTTACATCTTTCTAAAGAATTGAATCTTTTTTTTAGAAGATAAATTGTAATAATAAATTAAAATAAATATCCATTTACATCTTTCTAGAGAAGAAAAACATGATTCTTTCTACATAAGAAAGATTGAATCCTTCCTGAGAAGCTAAATTGTAATAATAAATTAAAATAAATATCAATTTTGTAAGGTAAATTGATTCGATAATGTAGCCACATGATCGCACACTCAGATTCACCTCGCCTTGCCCAACTCGCTCAAGAAGAAATGCAATCTGATAATCGAAAATAAGAACGCAAGAATTACGTGGTTCGATCACTTCCACTGTGATCTACGTCCACGGGACAAATGTAGAACTTTTATTACTCAGAATCAAATCAAGAACAACGAGATTACAATCACTCCCTCACACACTCTATTCAAGAACCCTAGAACTTGCATGTATGATCGTAACTCTCAACTCTGATAGCATGGTGACTCTAAACTACAACTGAGTATACCTATTTATAAGAGGAACAATAGCCCTCAACCAATTTTGGAAACTGCTAACCAAAACCAAGATTTCATTGGACACATATGAAAGGAGCATCCAGTGTCCAATATCCACTCTTGTGAGGTTTGATCAGTGGAAACACAAAGCATGCTTGCACTATCATAACCTCCTTCTACCACGGCTGCTTCTTGCTTTGGTGCTTTGGAAGTCTTCTTCTCAAGGCAATTCCTCTTGAAGTGGCCTGGTTTGTGGCAGTAGAAGCACCTCTTATTTGTCACATCTTCCTCAGATTGCTTGTCTTGATTTGGATTTCTCTCTCCCTTCTTCTTCTGAGTTTGGCCCTTCTTTCCTTTTGATTTAACATACAAGCTATCTCCTTGATTTGGCTGTTTGGTATCTGTAGATATATTCAAGATTTTGGACTTGATTGAAGCGAATACATCCTCTAGAGTTAGAGCAGTAGTCCTTCCATATATCAAGGTATCCCTGAAACTTTCATAAGTTCTTGGTAATGCGTTCAAGAACATTAGAGCCTTATCTTCATCCGGCATTTTTTCTCCTATGCTTTCCAAGTCATCAATCAACTTGGTGAACTCATCGATCTTGTCTCCTATCCTCTTTTCATCAGTGATCTTGAAGGCAAACAGCTTGTTCTTCAAGAATAACCGATTGGCAAGACTTCTTGTCAGATAAATTGATTCCAACTTTTTTCATACCTTTAATGTGGTCTCCTCTTTCAGAACTTCTCTAAGGACCTTATCACTGAGGCATAAGAGGATGGAGCTATGTGCCTTTTGATCGATCTCCATTCTTTTCGCATCAGTCATGGAGGATGAAGCCTCACCCTGATCTTCCTCTGAAAGTGCGGAGGCCACTCCTTCCTTGATCAGTAGTGCTTTCATCTTTGCCCTCCATAAATTGAAATCAGTGTTGCCATTCAATTTCTCGATTTCGAGCTTCGCAGACCCCATCTTCTCCGGCGAGCTTCTTCCCACAGACGGCGCCACTTGTAAGGTAAATTGATTCGATAATGTAGCCACATGATCGCACACTTAGATTCACCTCGCCTTGCCCAACTCGCTCAAGAAGAAATGCAATTTGATAATCGAAAATAAGAACGCAAGAATTACGTGGTTCGATCACTTCCACTGTGATCTACGTCCACGGGACAAATGTAGAACTTTTATTACTCAGAATCAAATCAAGAACAACGAGATTACAATCACTCCCTCACACACTCTATTCAAGAACCCTAGAACTTGCATGTATGATCGTAACTCTCAACTCTGATAGCATGGTGACTCCAAACTACAACTGAGTATACCTATTTATAAGAGGAACAATAGCCCTCAACCAATTTTGGAAACCGCTAACCGAAACTGAACGAATTTAACAAACTAGACTAACAAAACCCTAATTTGAGCTGAAGAACCCTAATTCCCGGCCCATGCACAGCGATCCTTTCCAAGCCCAGTTCAGTTTAAATTCGCCCAGTTCTCAGCCTCCAAAACCCGGTTCCGAACATCTCGATTTATTTCTGAGCAAACCCAACCTACAATTTCTCCACCTTTGGTCTGAAATATACCTGCACACATCTTTTAAAAAACTGCCTGCAAGGAAACAAACAAAAGCTTACAAAATACAGCTGTTAGATAGTACATCTACTATAAAAGGATACTGCACTCTGAAACCTTTATTAGTTCCAGATCTGAACCCGAACTAAATCCATACAATAGCTGAATTTGGGCCATGGCAATGACTTGGTTAAAATATCAGCCGCATTGTCATCAGTCCCAACTTTCTTAGCTTCAATTTCTCCAGATTCCACCATATCTCGAACGAAATGAAGCTTTATGTCAATGTGTTTTGACCTTTCTTGAGAAGTTAAATTGTAAATAATAAATTAAAATAAATATCAATTTACATCTTTTAAGAGAAGTGAATCTTTTTTTAGAAGCTAAATTGTGATAATAAATTTAAATAAATATCAATTTACATCTTTCTAAAGAATTGAATCTTTTTTTAGAAGTTAAATTGTAATAATAAATTAAAATAAATAAAATAATACTAAAATAAAAATGAGTCTATATTTTTCTAGATAAGATAAATAGAATCTTTCTTGAGAAGTTAAATTGTAAATAATAAATTAAAATAAATATCAATTTACATCTTTTTAGAGAAGTGAATCTTTTTAGAGAAGCTAAATTGTGATAATAAATTAAAGTAAATATCAATTTACATCTTTCTAAAGAATTGAATCTTTTTTTTTTAGAAGATAAATTGTAATAATAAATTAAAATAAATATCCATTTACATCTTTATAGAGAAGAAAAACATGATTCTTTCTACAGAAGAAAGATTGAATAGAAGCTAAATTGTAATAATAAATTAAAATAAATATCAATTTAAATCTTTCCGGAGAAGAAAAATATGAATCTTTCTGCAGAAGCTAGACATAGATCTTTTCTAGAGAAGCAAGTACAATGGCTTCCAAAATACTCCTCTCTATGTATATATAGGAATTATGTGGATTTTCTATGCCAAAGAACAAAAGGAAAAACTCTTCTCTTAAGATATTTAACGAGTGTCTTGATATGTTCTTGATGGAGTAGAGGCTTCGCTGGCATGGCGGACTAGATTGAACAACAAGGAACGGGAGCAGGGATGACATGGCGGAGTAGACCGAATGGCGAGGAACGAGAGCGGCGATGGCGGCTCTGGGGTAAGGTGAAGACTGCTGGCGGAATGGCTCCGAGCCAAAGGGTGAGAAGATGTCTTAAAATGCGGTGTGGTCTGATGTCTAATGGTGGTGGAACAGAGAGTTGGAGAAGCAGAGAACTGCAGAAGATGATGGAGTGCAGGCATAATGTTGGCGGCGGACGGAGTGGAGGCTGAAGTTGGCGGCGGTGTAACCGGTGGAAAGGAAATTGAGATGAAGGTGAGAAGAAGAATTTGAAAATAGGGTTTTAAAATGAAATCGTTGGGTGTTAATCTATATATATATAAAAAGAAGACCTTCTCTATAAATAGCAAGAAAGGATTTTCCCGCCCAAATTCACCTGCTATTTCTGGAAAGTTCCTTTTGAATATTTTCAAATATTATAATTTTTATTATTTGTCATTATTACAAATTTTTTGTTGGTCATTTGTTTACTTTTCATACTATTTTATTATTATAATAATTTAATAATAAAATATTATTTTATAAAAAGTTAGAGCTAAAGTTAATATAGGGTGGTTAGGGGCAACTTTTTCTAGCAAAAATAAGAGTGGTTTTCAAGAATATGTCTCTTCACATTCTTGAGTTCTAAATTAATTATACTTATTACAAGCAAATGAAAATTAGTAATTGTTGAGAAAAGAAGCAAAAATGTGTTGACAAATAAGTATTTAAATGGTTTATTTCATTTATACTTTTTTCTTTAATTTACACTCAAATGTCAAAACTTTTAAAGATTACAAATAGTGAACATCTATTTGTAAAATTGTAAAAATACATTTAGAAATTTCAAATTGAATATATATATATATATATAAGAATTTGAAAAAGTTTATAATTTTGAGAACTATAAAAAATCTTAAAAGTAATAAAAAATCTTGAAAATAATAATGTCAAATGAATGAATCTAAGAATGTAAAATCGAGAAATTAAATGATAACGTAATATATAAATTACGAACATATATAAATAACATCTAGAAAAGATATTTCGTAATACAAATATTATTAATAAGTAATTTTATAATAGAGTATTAGTTGAAATAATTAGAAAAAATAATTAATCTGATGATCGTTTAAAGTTTTTAAATTTGTTTAAATCACACACATTTAGAATCTAAAATTTGTTTCAAAATCCTTAAAATAATTTTAAAGCTATATATATATATATATATATTTAAATACATGTTAAATTCTTCAATTAAAAAGTATTGTCAATATTAGTCAAATCATATAAAAAAAACAAACGACAAATTTGTAAGTTAACAACTATATATAATAGTCACTTTTTAATCATAAAGTATTTACAAACTACAAAATTTCTAACATTATATCAATAATAGTTATTGTTGTTAGTACAAAATAATTAATTATGATTTGAATGTTATTAATAATAATATAAAAATATTAGATATTTCAGATCATGTCATATATTGAATATAAACTTTTCAATTTATGACTTATATATATATATATTATGAATATTACTCAATAAATTTATAATATACACTTTTAATATAGAAATATTCTAAATTATAAGTCGTGCAACGCACGGGTGTAATACTAGTTAGATTAAATTCTAAATAATTCAAATAATTGGGCTTTTAATTGGGGCTGACTGGTGCAGAATTGAGTTTTACTCCTCAAGTAATTGGGCTATTGACAGTATTGACAATTTATGAGGGCGGTTATAATTAGATTAATTATTAATAATAGATTTCTCAAAATAGTAAGATTAATTTCTTAGTAATATATTTCTCAAATAATTAGATTTATTAATTAGGTTATTGACAATTTATGAAGGCCAAATAAATAATTAACAACCTTAATTTACAAAAATTAATAAATATATAAGAGTATAATAAAATAAAAAATTATCATGAAAGATGATAAGACTTTACAATATCTAAACATCGACAAATAATATACAAAAATATCTAACAATAAAGTTAATAATGAAAATCTTAAATTTATGCTTGAAAAAAATCTGAAAATTGGCTTAAACTTTGAAAATATAAACCTATAAAGTAGTTTTGAAGTTGTTGATAAAGATGATCATCAACATTATAATACAATTGTTATTTAGAAACTTTTAATCATTTGTAGTATTTTGTAAGATTTGTGATATTACACATTCGTGGATTTCATGTATAATTTTGAAACCATAATTAACTTAATTGTTTTATGTTTATTCTTTATATTTTTCTATGCGGTACTTTTTTATGCATGTACATGTATTTCTGTGTATATATACACACACATATATATATATATATATTGAATACTCATATATTATATGTATTTACGGTTAAAATTTTATTATTCAAATGATTGAATCATATAATAAGACACACAACGAACGAATACAATGATTGAATTATATTACAAGATGTGCAATGTGCGGGTACACTGCTAGTATAGGTAAATAAGGGTGTAAACTTACTTGATATTATAATTTATTTTGATTTGAAATTAATATTAAAATTGAAAAATATAAAACATGAAGAGTTAGTCTCCTGTGCAACTGGTGCACATACAATTCGGGTCGGGTCCGGGTCGACCCGGATCCGCGCACTTTTATTTATTTTATTTTTTAAAATTTTATTTTTTCGCTTCAGGTTGTTACCTTTATGTTATATGCTTGTGACCTTTGTGTTATATAAGTGTGACCTTTATGTATAAATGTAATGACCTTTATATACTTTAACTTAGAAAAAAATGAAGAATTTTAGCAAAATTTGTACATATTTACGTTTATGTAATATTAGCTGCACATATATTCATCCTTAAAATGCATTGAATTTTGAAATTTTCAATTTTTTTTCAAAGTTATGGATTATAAAGGTCATTATATTTGTATATAAAGGTTACAAGAATTGTACATAAAGGTTACAACAATACAACATAAAGGTCTTAATTTGAAGCAAAAAAACCTGAAAATCTTCATTTTTTCCTAAGTTACTAAACATAAAGGTCATAACATTTATATATAAAGGTCACACTTATATAACGTAAAGGTCACATCCTTACAACATAAAGGTAACAGCCTGAAGTGAAAAAAAAAAAATCCAAGTGTGCGGATCCGGGTCGGGTCGGGTCGCCCCAGTTGTACCAATTCAGATTTGGTGCACAGCAACATTTGTCAAAATAGGATGGAAAAGAAATAAAGTGAAACCTTCAAGTGGACTTTATAAAGGTGGACACGTGCCATTCAGCTATTGGTTGTTAATTATGTTGGGTGAAACTTCAAGTTAAGGTGTTGCAATTTGACAACCCTACGACCACTCTAATAATTGGCATTTTTTTCGCTTTCTCAAATGATTAAATATTATTTTAAAGATTGCTAAACAATTCGACAAACCATGAAAAAATAAATAATTTTCTGAATAAATTTAAAAGAAATCAGTTTTGTATCTAATATTACATAATATGTGTATGTTATTACTTATAACATACTATCTATCGTGTAAAGTCATTGAAGAGTGCAATAACATTTTTTTTTTCTATCTTTTATAAAGATAATTTTGTTCATTTTTCTACTGTGATAGAAAAGTAACAAAACTATTATTTATCGTAGAAAAACAATTCATTATTTGGCTTTGTGTATTTGGGGTATTTTCTGTTTCCTTGAGAACCCAGATAAATCTATAATTAACTTGTACGTAAAAATAACAGTATTTGAGGAAAATGTTCTCTCATTATATATGATGGATCATAAACTAAAATGACTTGAGAGACAAATCAGATAATATACAAATTTATTGCAAACATGATCAGCCAAAGAAGCTGACTCCAATTGTTAAAATGTATGAACAAAACTCAAAATATGCAAATTCAATGCCAAAACAAAGACAAAAACTTATATACTCCTGAAACACATAGGGACACAGATATAGATGTTATATTTATACTCTTCAGGTGTTATACATATACTCTACATGTGTTACGTTTTTGGTGTTATACATATACTCTACAGGTATCATATGTATATAAGAGTATACATGTGATACCTGAAAAATATACACATGATATCTGTAGAGTATATATATAACATCATATGATGATTAATTTGGGGACATCGTACCCCCGGGCACACAAGTGTTACTCCAAAACAAATATTCTTCGCATGCCTGTGTTGTACTCAGATCCAATAAATACAAACCAACAAATAATGCAGGAGAGGTGTCAGAAGAGTTATCTCATTGTGAAAACATTCTCCGACAATATTATGTAATAATCTCCCTCACAAGCCAATCCAAACTCGGGTATGCAAAGTACAGAATGAGGAACGATGGAAGAGCAAAGACGAGTGTGATGAGTATGTACAAGGCCAAGATGGCTGCACTAGCAGGTATTGCATATAAAATGATGAGAAGAAACATTATGACCAGTGGAAACTTAGCTGTCAAATGAACGAAGAAAACGAGGGACTTCTTGATGGACAGATGCAGTCTCTCCATGGCATGATAGCTGTTAAAGTGATTACCATCATCGTGACTTGATCCTGATGGTTCTTGATGATGAGTGTATTGCCCCCTCCTAGGATTACTTCCTGTATGGTTTCCTGTTGCTCTCGTGTTTGAGGGATTGACTGACTGATGATCGGCACAGATGCTGGAATGGGATTTCACTCTGTCACCATTCATGCTTTCGAGCATCCAGAGAAGGAAGAAGTTTTTACGAGGAAATTTCAGGGTCCCTCTGTATATCAAACGGAGTGACAGGAGATTGCACCAAGGACAGGATATGAAGAGTGGGAGTTGAAGGGGTAAAGTTGGGAATTTCACGACAGCCCATTGCAGTCCTAAGATGCAGTTTTTGCATAGTGTATGGCCACACCACAAAACATAGGGTATGTTTTCGACAATGTTGAAAGATTCCCAGCATATAGGGCATTCCATGCCCTCGTCTTTGCTAGTGATGGAAGAAGCTTCATCATCTGAGCAATCCATTGAATCTTGTGCAGGCTTTCGAACATCATTCTTTCGCCCTACACTTCCAACTATATAAGTGGATGCACAGTTCCACATCTTGCAGCTAGCTAGGAGCGCTGAAAAAACGAGCGTTTCACGTTCACATCAGATGTTCAGCTCCTAAGAGATCAAAACAAAAGAAAAGGTAAAGGTCATGGTCGTTGAGAAATGTATGAATTAGTATATGTTTTCACAAACAAGATGTCAGTAAGATAGATCACTCTGTTGTTTTAACAAAAACTGTGAAGCCATTTCATTTCCATTGCAAATACATTTCCGAAAGTTGTCTAGCATCTTCCTGCCAAAGATACCTCACTTGCACTCCATAGTGCTGAATGAAAGAATTGAAAACATATTGCAGTATAACTTCTCCATATTAATGGGGAAAAAAACTGTCAAAACTGTCCAAGGCAAAGAATATGTGGCTGTGCAGATGCAGTAAACTCTTACAAGCTAATGGGAAGATCTTAACCTAATCAAGATCAAACATACAACGCTGCAAGACTCACAGTAGCCAATCTTGTAACATGGAAAAACTGATAAGAGCATACCAAGTGCTAAAAACAAAGGGTTGATAAAAATAAGCTCTCATAGGTTCTTGTTCACTGCTTAATTTTCTCCTTTAGATCTAACGAGCCGAGCTTCCAACAAAGATCGTCAAAACGAATTCACTTAAGCAGCTTAGATCTTAACAGTTAACATTGAAAAATTCTCCAGAAAAATCATTTACTTACTCAAATCTCAATAATCAAAAACCAAAAACCACCCATCGCCATAATAATAAACAAACACAATCAAATAAAAAACAATACAAACCAATCAAGCATCGTCAAAATGAACTCACTTAAGTAGCTTAGATCTTAACAGTTAACATTGCAAAATTCTTCAAAAAAAATCATTTACAGACTCAAATCTCAACAATCAAACACCAAAAAGCACCCATCGAACCATATTTCGCCATAATAATAACAAACCAATCAAGCATTAAAAAAAACGAATCTCATTGAACCAAAAGAGCGTAAGAAGACTGAGAAGGAACAATTACCAATTTATCAGGGAAGAATTCATGGAAAAAAAAAAAACCCCTAAATTACCTTAGAATTAAATCCCACACCAAATTCCACATAATCATAATGAAAGCAGGAACCCCCATCATCCGAAAATTGAAAACCTAAATCTATGGAATACCCAAAATAAAGAAGAACGAAAAGCAAGAAATAAAAACACTCAAATCGAACTGGTAAAATAGATTCGAAAATTCAAACCTTAGTCCCAATCGGTATATGCCTCCGAGCTTCAGCAGCATGAACAAGCAAAAGCAAATCTTGAGAGCGTTGGCAGATTTTGCAAAGATGTGCTGTTTTTGTTAAATCCACTGAACTGCAGATTTCGAAGAAAACAAATTATTTCTATTAAAAGAACATACTACTATTTGTTGTCTGAAATTTCACATGGAATATGAATATATATATATATATATATTTATTTATTTGTTGATTTATATAATAGTATTTAAAAAATGTTTCACCTACATATGGACTAAAATCTGGTCTTGTGCTAATTACAACATGAAATATATGAAATAAAAGTAACGTGTTGATATTAGATTAGGTCACGGGGTTGTGTGGGACCAACATATATCAAAAATACATTTTCAGTATTATTTCTTATCAAGATTAATGTCCTAGCAACATGCAGTGTTGCAAGATAGAATTTAAAAGCCAATCTCATCTCATGTGGATTTGCAGTTTGGGCATGATGTTGTATATTTTGAACAAGGTTTTGAGAATCACAATTTATCTCTCTATTCATGTCTTTGTAATGCTTTTGACATCTGAGGTTGAGGAATCACAGGTTGAGGAAGTGAGTGAAGAATTTCTCATGTATGTCTTTGCATTTTTCTCAAGTTTCGAATCTTGATTAGTTTTTAAAATTTATATAATTAATTAATCTTGATTCAAAATATTGAAAATCAATTATTTGAAATAATATAAAATCATAATTTGTAGAAAATTTGAAAATAGATGATGACGAATTCGCGATTTGTAAAATAGAAAATTGAGGAAGAGATGATAAAACATTTGAAATTTTAAAAATTTCAGTGAAGATGTTAGTTGTATGATTTTAAGGTATTAGGTGTCTATTTTTAAAGTATTAGTTGTTCATATAATTAAGATAATAGTTGTATACTCTTAAGTACTCTTATGATGTGTTGGGTTGGGATGTTTGGGTTGGTCAGGGCTATTTAACCTAGACGAACCTATGTTTGGTTTGTTAGTTTAGGGACCAGGTTAAATATAGGTCCGGGTTCAATTTGGTTAAAGGTGGGTACTAATGTAGGTTAAATTAACCCTTCAAGATTCGTGGGTTTATTTAACCTAACTAGTAATTCACCCGTGTGATGCACGATTTATCATTTATTTTGATATTATTTATACAATTTATAAAGGTATAATATAAAATTATTATATAAAAAATTATTCATATATCTTTATTATTTCAAACTTTGTATAATGTAAAAATATAGTTTTCATATTACTATTGAGTTTTAAAGTTGTATTTTTATAATTTGAAAAAAAAAAAAAACATTAGGTTTGTACATTAGGTTTTTAACCTCTGGGGGTACGTTTGTACATGAACGTGCATTTTTCTGTGGGTCTGTGTGGGTCAAGTGATATTTGAATCTTGTAATATCTCCACTCATAATCGTAAGATTACAAAAATTGCAAATGGTGACATTTCTATTATTAGGGACTTCGGTACAATATTTCCATACAGGGTCTCTACCAGCACCAGCTCCACTTTCACTTGTCATTACTTCATAAAAGATCAATCAAATTGCACGCATATATAGTTTGAGTTGGTATTTCTAGTTTGAGTCCAAGTTGCACAGAAAATATGGAAGCAACACATATTCTATATACATATACATAAATACATAAATAGAATACATTAATATATACATCAATATATATATATATATATAGATCAACCCAAAGTAATTCACCTAGTTTCCAAAATGAAATGTAATTAAGACTTAATTTACTTAATCTACACATGTTAACTTTTCCACCACTAATAACAATGAAGAGATTGATTATTCAAGTCAAATCTTATAAGTACTTAGGTTCATTATTCACTTGCACTAGCAATTAATAATAATTAGGATACTAATTACACGAGCAAGAAACACATAAAAAGTAAAGTGAAAAAAAAATAATAACGTAATTTTATGGAAATTGAGAGAGATTAACTTTAAGGATCTAAGCATGTGGGGTGTGAATAAATAAATCATAAATCGTACCAAACACAATTTACATAGCTTAATTAAGATGGCTAGTTAATAGAGTTAATACTAAAATAGTAACCTATATATACACATGGCTGCCCATTTCTATGCTCACCAGATTCTACATATATACAGTGAAACCTCTATAAATGAATACCATTGAGACTAGAGAAAAATATTCATTTAGGCAAAATTATTTATTTATCGATAAATGAATAATTTATTCATTTATCGAATTTTGCTACCATGGCTTGGAGATTTGATGTAACAGAAAAAACAATTGCTAATTGTTTCCGACATTGCAAGATACAATCTGAAGAAATTGATGTTCTCGAAGAAGAAGTTGATCAGTTAGAAAAAGATACAATTCAAGGATTAACAAATATCATTTCTAATTTGCACTACAGACATGTGATGGACGTTGAACATCTTTTGAACTATCCTACAAGAATGATGCAGTTATGGAATTGCCTTACAAACGAAGAAATTATTTAGTCTGTACTAAATGATGAAAATGATCCAGAACCAGATGATAGTGGTGTCACACCAAATGTGTCATCGAAAGAATCCTTCAAGCGGTAATCACCCTATGAAACTAGTTGCTACAACATAAGCAAAATATTCCAGAAGTTTTGCACTAGAAAAAGTTAATGATGTGATGCATTTTGGTGGAAGAAAAAAGCAAACGACATTACACGAATTTTTTGTTAAGAAATGATCTTTTGTATTTGTTTATTGAAATACATGTTTTTTAAGGTATTTATACGTATATATATCTTATGTATTTTAATGATTATTCATTTATATTTACATAGAGCCTTTAAGAATTCTAAAAAATATATTCATTAATGCATTTAACGAGATTATTCATTTACCTCATTGGCCCAAGTCAGGACCGAAGAAAATTATTCATTTGTTGAGATTATTCGTTTATTGAACATTCATTTATAGAGATTTCACTGTATATATATATATATATATATATATGCTTATTTGAATATTATAGCATTGATAATAAAATTCATGCCATAAAATTATAATGATAAAGGGAAACGAAATTGTATATTGCTGCATACATTAATTCTTGATTCTGTTAATAATAAATATTATTTGGGGAAGACTAAATAACTGTAAAGTTTATGAGTCGAAGTAAAATTCAGCAAGTTCTTCATTAATTCACATCATTGTAATTCTAATTGAAAGAAAGAATAATTAACTTAATTGATTTTAGATCAATACATATATAACTTCTCACCTACTTATCATGGCAGATCTTAAATCACTTTTGAAGTCTTTAGTGATAGAGTATATCTCCACTTTAATTTTTATATATAATCAAACAATAATTAACATTTCATCAAAAGCATGGAAAATTAGGCCACTTCATGACAACATAGTAATTGCATAATTAACTTATCATGTACAAAAACTACATACTAATTGAATCACTAACCTTTTGATCTCAAAATATACGATTCTTCTTGATGACCAACAAATCTTGGAGGTGTTGTAGAAGGAAAATTTGAATGAGTAGTGTTGGTGAGTTTTAGACTTGCCAATTTGATTGTTTACTCATTGATATTTGATGACATTTATAGACAAGCTTTTGAAGGTAAAGTTTGAGACAACACTCATGAAAGATTGACTCCTATGAGTCATATCCATTTATGGTATACATGTGAAGATATGATAGCACTATATTTATATTGTAAGAAGGCATGCATGTGAAGATGTGATAGCACTATGTTTGAGTGACAATAATTGTTATCATATGAAAATTTCATGAAATAAATGACAAAAAAAAAAAAAAGCATTTGAATGAATTCTGCCGACACATGAATGCACCGATATTTCAAATATCGGTGAAACCCGTCATTTTCTCCCTACATCTCACCAAAATTGAAACGCGGACAGAAACGAACCGATATATTGGTGACATTTTGACGGAAAAAACAACACCCCGTTCTTATATCGGACATAGCATTTGAGCCAAATATATGGCCCAAATTTGGCGATTTTTTCATCACTGGGTTGGATCGGCCGATTTGCCACCTCTACTCTTACAATTGATGAATGTGGATGCTCGAAATACAGCATATAATCATCGTTGCAAAAAATCTCTGAACAAAAATCTTCAAACGCGTTCAAGATTTGCTTTTGCTCATTTATATAACTCAGCTCGCGGGCTTATACGAAAAGAGAGCTAATTTTGGGACTGAGGTTAGGACTTTGCATCTTAATTTCAAGTTTGATCGAGTGTCTGCGTTTCTTGCTTTTGTGGAAATGAATTATATTTTAGTATGCAATTGATTCAGGTTTTCAAATTGAATGACGGGGATTCCCGTGTTCATTAAGATTATGTGAAATTTCGTGTGGGTTTCTGTTCTAAGGTAGTTTAGGGTCGTGATTTTGGATTTCTCAGTTCGTTGCTATCGAATTCAGGTTTTTTTTTTTGTCATTTTTTTCGCCCATAAATCAATAAATTGTTCTTTTTCAGTCTTCTTACGCTCTTTTTGGTTCGTTGAGTTTCGTTTTTCATGCTCGATTGATATGTATTCTTTTTTATTTGATTGTGTTTGTTGGTTATTGTGGCAAAATATGATCGGATTGGTGGTTTTTGTTGTTTGATTGTTGAGATTGAGTATGTAATTGATTTTTCTGGAAAAAATTGGGTTGTTAGGATCTAAGCTAGTTAATTGTTTACTTTATAATTACACGTACACTTAGTTTCTGAATTGGATTTGGTTGTCCAAGTCTCTGTATTCTTGGCGAGAAAAAATAGACTTGAGTAAATTTTATTAATCTTCAAGCAATTCAAGCTGCGGAAGCTACGCTTTGAATATTTTCTTAGAAACTGTTAAAAAAATGAAAATTTAGACGCCTGCAATTTTGAGACTTTGGTGGCTGCTATGTTTGTTAAAGTGGCACAAAATACTTTGTCTTGGCTGATTAAAGAACTTGTGTTAGTCTTTGTTTGCTTTGTCAATTCGCTACCCCTCACCTCACCTCATACGGTTTAGTCCACCAGAAAGAAGGAAGTCCGGCGGTGGAAAAGAAGCGGCTTTGGCTGGAAGGGAGATGATTAGGGCATCAAATTACCTTATTTCAACTCCTGAGGTACCCTAATTTGTGTGTTCTACACTGTAGCATCAAAATGAGTCTCTTGCTTTTTGTCTCGTTGTATCATTTTTCTTTTTTCAAGTTTGACAGCATGTGATAACCTGTTCATGTTTTCTTGACTTCTTGCTAGTCAAACACCAGCATTTGATATTAGTATTGTAGTGTATTAGGTTTCTTGAATTATTGGCCTTAGGCTTTTTTTCTCTAATTTGTTGTACCGCTCTATTGTGTAGTGAAGTTCAGGATCTGAATTTGACAGCTGCATTTGGAGTTGCAGGTTAACCTTGTGTATAGCGATGCTATTTCTGGAATAAGACCGAAAATCTTTTGTTGTACAAATAAAAGGCCTAACCGTCGTTATGACACGAAGAAACGTGAAATGATACCTCAGAATGTGGATCTTCCACCTGTACTTCCTAAGAATAAGAAGAAGCCATATCCCATTCCTCTAAAGAAGATTCAGCAAGCAGCAAGGGAAGATAAGAAGCTGGCACAAATGGGGATTGAGAAGCCTCTTGAGCCTCCAAAAAATGGAATAATTGTACCGGACCTGATTCCAGTAGCTTACGATGTACTTGAAGCTTGGAAAGTATTAATTAGAGGACTTGCACAGCTCTTGCATGTAGTACCTGTACATGCTTGTAGGTAAAGCACTCAAGTTAGGAAGTACGAACATCTCTTAGCTTTCTTCCATTGGTGATGATTTATTTGAAACTTTCGAATTAATTCTTTAGTGCTTGTCTGCAGTGAATGCTCAGAAATTCACAGTTGGCCAGATTGGTCATGAGATTCAAAACTGTCATGGCTCAACTAGTGGAAGCCGCAAAAGTTTTCATTCATGGATTAAGGCCTCTATTAATGATGTTCTTCTCCCCATTGAGTCATATCATATGTACGATCCATTTGGCAGAAGAATTAAGCATGAAACTCGATTTAACTATGACAGGATTCCTGCTGTAGTTGAACTCTGCATCCAAGCTGGTGTAGAGTTGCCAGAGTATCCTTCACGGAGGAGAACTGAACCTATCCGAATGATTGGTAAAAAAGTGATTGATATGGGTGGTTTTGTTGAGGAGCCTAGACTCTTCCACCCTGGTAGTTCAGGGTCACTGATTATGGACCTTGACACTTATCGGGCCCTAGAACGATTTCCTCCCCCACCAGCACTAGAGGTTCCTGTTATTGCACAGGAAACTGTTAATGCATATGAAAAAGTGAAATGGGGCGTGACAAAGTTGATGAAGAAGTACAGTGTTAAGGCATGTGGTTATTGCTCTGAGGTGCATGTTGGGCCAGTGGGGCCACAAAGTGAAGCTTTGTGGAGAATTTAAGCATCAATGGAGGGATGGGAAGCATGGCTGGCAAGATGCAACAGTGGATGAGGTATTTCCACCAAATTATGTGTGGCATGTTGAGGATCCAAAAGGGCCTCCATTGACGAGTGCACTCAAAAGATTCTATGGAAAGGCTCCTGCCGTGGTTGAACTTTGTATGCAGGCAGGTGCTCGGGTGCCTGACAAGTATAGACCAATGATGAGGATTGACATTGTGGTGCCCGAAGATGAGGAGTCTAGCTTGGTTGCTTAGGAATGTGTTTTATAGATTCTGAGAAGCTGTATATATTATGATGTAACGTAGTAAGTTGTAACTCTTTTATAGTATTCTGAGAAGAGCAGGGGCATTCCGATTGCCATTTTAAGGTGCTTCTTTTGAAGATCAAGCTTGGTTTGTAATGTTGATGTAAGTTGGCCACCATTGAGATAAATACTGGATACAATTACACGTATTTCTATGTTGATTTTGTTGGAGTATGAGCTTTCACTCTCAATAGTCAGTTCTTCTCTGTCAAGGTAGTGTTCTATTGTGTTTGATTAAGAACAAGACCGTGATAGTGAAATCGTGCTAGTCTAGAATGCTGTATCAGTTGCATTGATGGCAGCTGGTGAAGATCTTTTAAGATTGAAAACTTCCCATCATATTGACTAGGAATCTAGGATTCAGTATTTGTGTTGATAACAGTTTCATGTTTTGCCATTTTGGACAGTGCTAGCCTTCATGTCTTCCCGATATTGCTCCTCATGCATTTATGAAAATAACATTTTGCACCTGACCAGTATTGTTATACTAGTAAATGCTTTATTATGCTTCACCAGTTCTTGAGTGATGATTGGAACAGGTAAAAACTATTATACTTAGCCTTCTCTGACGTTGATTTCATAATCATGTCTTTATTGAGAGAAGGTTATCATTAGTTCACTTACAGTTGACTAAATTTATCTAGAGTTCCAATCCAGCTGCTGAGAAAGTCATACATGACAGTGGTTTTACATGGATCTTTTGCCTCAGATTGAAACTTCACTTCTTGCAGTATCATTTGTGCCACATATTGTGCCTTTTCCTATTTTACCCCTCTAAAAAATAATTATGATCATTTGTTGTGTTTGGTTTAGTACAGATAGACTGATTATACTGACATTGTGATTGATGGTATGACAGCAGATGATTCTGTTTCTGAAAGCAAGAGGTCCATGGAGATTGACAAGGTTCGATTTCGCAGAAAGAATACAAGACAGAATGGAGGATAAGTCTGGGGTCCCGTTGGAGGTCATTAACAGGTGACAAGGGAGTCAACCTTCAGTCTGATAATACCTTTCCCTGGAGACTCAGATTTAAGAGGCTAAAAATCCTTGGAGTTAAAGATGGCGAGTGTGAAAGGGAAGAAGCATGCTCGATGTTTGCTTAATGAAAAGAAACAGCAAGCAAACTTGTGGAAAGCAGGAAAAGTAAGGTTTGCCTCAATGGAAACATTTCAAACAGTGATATCTCTCAAACAGTGTAAGCCTTCTTCATGTATTGCTAATTAACTCATGTCTTGTTTCTGAGAATCAGTGCCGGAAATGGACATATACCCTTAAGAGAAGGAATAACTCTTGCGAGTTTATTATATTGCAACTATATGCTACTACATTCTTGAACTTGAGTTCTAACTAAAATGCTAGGATTTACCTATGTGTTGTACTCATATTCTGCTGGTTTGCATCACCATCTATCTCTTAGGAAGTATATGTGCTTGTTCTTCCTTAAATTTGAGACTAAACGGAAGAGGAGGCAATGAAAAATGCGAGTTTTTACAACGGTTTGTCTTATTTTCTGATGCTTGGTTTGGCATATCTGTATGAATACATAAATTCTGATGATTACACTTGCGTAGAAAACGAAATACGCAAGTTTGCATGATATGCTGATAGCCGTTGTGCTCTTGCAGAATGACTTCTCTGATTCAGTTAATACTTGTGTTGATATTTCTTGTAATTCCTGGGTTTCAGCATATTTCGCATGACCCTAGTTTTTTATTTAGCATGCTAGGGTCAAATTATTGAAATTTGAATGAGATATATTTGTCTTGGATATATTCGCAATTTGCAGTTGTTAGATTTCATGTCTTTTTTCCTCAAGAGAAACACTTATATACCCCTGGGCACAACCCGTTCTACTCATCCTTTCATATACTGTTTTTTCCTCCTTAAAACCCTAATTATCTTTTTCGAGATAGTGGTGCAAATCATCTTCCTCACCTTTGATATCCTTCTTCTTACGCTGCAACCTTTCTCACTGCAACTTCTCTTTCCCGTCGTCTTCTTCTTCAGTTGCTGCAACTCCCCTTCTCATTGCAACTCCTCCTCATCCTTTTCTTTTTACCATTGCTAACTCCTCCCCATCTTTTTATTTTTCTTCTTCTCAAATGCAAAACAAACATGAAGTTTGATTATTGTTTTATCGTGTGGAAGAGCTTTTTTGATGGGTCTTAATTTCTTCTTCTTTCATAATTCTTATTTTCTCCACCTTATGCACAATTTCATATTTTGTGATTTTTTCTTCAAATCATGATTTCATGTTTTGAATTATTCTTTTTCTTATTTTTATTTTCAATCTTTGTAATTACGAGTTTATCAGCCCGAGTTTGAAAATGAGCCTGAGCTACTGCAATGGAGCTGATTGGATTAGGGATGTGGGGGCGCCCGGTTTCTTTCGCGTCATGAGCTGATCTTTGGACGCCGAAATTGAGTGATCGGATTAGGGATGTGGGGGCGCCGCTGCCTCCTCAGAAATCTACTGCATTACGAGTTGGCCGGAGAAGGTGAAGAGGGATAAAAGGGAATTGGGTTATGGCGTTTTTGTTGTGAGGTTTCTTTTGGCCTAATCTTAGTTGATGGAGTGGAGCATGGCTTTCCTTCGATGCTTTCTGTGGTTTTGAAGTGTCGATTAACGCCGGAAATTGTGAGAAATTTGGCTGAGAATTCAAGGGTTTATGAGGACATAAATGGAAGGTTTCTTTCTTGAAGAAAAAATTATAAGAGTTTGTTGGAACAAGATTTCAAGTTGCAGTTCTGCTGATGGTGTTTGGAATTGGGTTTTGTGGCAATTCTACCCTATTTCATAATTTCCTTTCATTTTGTGGATTTTTTTAAACTTTAAATGTATTTTAAATTTGCAATACAGTGTAAATAGTTAAATGTAAAGGTTATACGAATATAACTAAAATGTTACGAGGACATCACGAAAAGGTTGGACGCATAACTAATAGATTAGGCATGCATGATTAGGGTTTGAGTGGGTGCGTGAGAGCATTTGTAGACACGTGAAACGTGCTCTTTAAGTGTGAAAATCACCTTTTGAATCATATGGTACTCTAGATTGCATGGTCATAACTCAAAACACTTGATGTACATAAATATTTGTGAGAATGTAAAATAGATGAAAATTTATAGTGGTAAACATGAATTGACATAATTGTCTACATTAAAGTAATAAGAAATGCACTCAGTCCTGGCTATCCTACCCACCGAGAGCACATTAATATGTGTCCAATGTTGACGTGTTAGATATTTAGCATATCAATTTATTTCACCTTCTATACAACGAAGGATGAGATCATTACATTAGTGGTGGACATATTAAAAGCTACCCCGTTAGCATTTTAGCATTTTCCAAAATGCAACCTTATGCTCATATATAAAAGATGTAAAATGCTAAAATTTACGGTCATTTAACACCTCAAAATAATTTTCATACTAAATCAGTTTTTAGTGAAATATACAACTCAATAAAAGAATGGCTATTTTTAGTAAATGTCAGATAAGATGAAACATGCAGAAAACATGTTACACAAGCAATAAAAATGGGGAAAAAAAAAAACAAACAAACAAACAAAGAATGTTATATATAAGAAAATATCCAAATTTTGTAATATGTGAAAAGTATATTTGTTTCTTATATTTTAAATAGTAAAATATGTAACAAGTAACATCCCACCTGTTAATTTATATTTTAACCATTTCAATAATTTTTATTTTATTTTCAATGTTATGCTTCTGCTTCAAAGTTCGTAAGAAGGAAAGTTAAAGTTGATAAAAATCCAAGGGAAAAAAAGTTTTTTAGTCTTTTATGTTTACCTCATTAGATTTCCTCAAAAAAAAAAAATGTTTACCTTATTAGATTTTTAGTCCTCTAACTTTTAATTTTTGAATTTTAGTCATCTATTTTTCAACTGTTGAATTTTAGTTCTCAATAGCTAAAAATATATCCTTTTTTTTAGTCCTTTTACCTGTAATAATATATTTTACTTTTTAATTTAGTTACAATTTCTTTTTTCTCATAAAAAATATAAAAGTTTTCTTTCATCTAACAAGGGTAAATTATTATTACTTGATAATTCTATTTTTCAACTTGTTACAATTGATTTAGAGTTTTGTGAATATGAGAAATATAAAAAGAATTAGGATGAAATTGATACTAAGTAACTAATAATTTATTTCACATAAATTATATACATTTTGTGTCGAAAAGAGATAATACAAAACTAAAAAAATGACATTATTCATATTTTACTAGTTTTTTAAACATGGAGGACTAAAAATCTAATGAAATAGATATAGAGGACTAGAAATCAAAAGTTGAAAGACTAAAAATCTAATAAGGGTAAACATAGATCACTAAAAATCAAAAAATGAAAGTTAGAGGACTAAAAATCGAGGTAAACATAGCCCAAAAACTAAATAATTTATTCTAGTAAACATTTTCTGCATACAAATATTTTGGATCTTATATTGCATGAATTATGATCGGTGACGGGCCTACACTTGGGCCAAGGGGGCACTGGTCCCCCTGAAATTTTAAAAAAATGCAAGGGTATTTATGTAATTTCATAATATTAGTAAAAAATAAATAAAATACATTATCACATAAACCAACACTTGTATTCTTTGTAGGTGCAAATTTTCTTTTATTTTTTATTTGTTTTTCAGCCCATTAAAATGGATATCCTGTCTTTTTTCTTTTCTTTTTTATCTTTCTCACTTTTTTATCCATCTAATTTTTGGATAAAATTTGTGTTTATTCTTTACTTATTTTTTTTTATTGCTGTTGATTTATTGTTATCACTTAATATATTATTATATATCAATTTTACAATACAAAAAGTAAAAGGGATACATTGTAATTCATGTGTATGTGATCTATTTTTTACATTGATCTTGTTAAATTGAAATATAATTAAGTTACTATTTTTTTACTGTTATTAATTTTTATTGTAATATAATATTTTTAAAATGGGTCTTATATGTCAATGAAATTTTGTTCGGAAAAAGAAAAGGTCATATATGAGATCTAATAGCTTGAGATGAGTCAATCACAACTAACACTTCAAACTTCGCATATTAATTTATGATAATGAATTTTGTTTGTGAATAATAAAGATTTGTCTCACCATAACAATTAACAATCACTGAATTCGTCTCATATAACTTTTTATATTTTTCTATTTATTTTTATCCGGACCCCTGAGTACAAATCCTGGGTCCGTCACTGATTATGATGGATTATGATTCTAAATTTGGCTCACGAGGTACTACTATTCATTTATACCATACCATGACTTTATAACCTTGAGTGAGGTTAATTATTAGTAGTAAAATATTGTTTCAAGAAAATAAAAATGTAGTATATGGAGTAAATTCTTTTAAATCATGTACGAATTTTGTCGAGTGCAACATTCTAAAAGATTAAATCATGTACTATATTTATATTATGATATATTTTATAAAATATATAAAACATACCGATTCGGTTATTTCAGTTATTTTCACAAAATCGAACTAAATTATTCAAAAATCAGAACCGAACTGAAATTAGTATTTCGGTTTGGTTCGATCAGTTAATTTGGTTTTAACCGAATTGTGCACACTGTTTGCATGTCAACCAACATCGTGTCTGCAATCATGGTCGGAATGATGGAGATGCCTTGCGGTATCATGGATGTGCAAAACAACATGAAAATCCTTCACAACTGCAAGTTGCAAAATCCAAACATGTATAATACCTGGCTTTGGACATTATTCTCTATTTTGAACATCTGTTATATATATATATATATATATATATATATATATATATATATATATATTAAAGAAATAACCACTGTAGGACACATGTCACTCTAGGATTATTCCAATTTTTCACTCAATTTTTTTAATTAATGCATGATAATTGCTAATAATTTATAACCTATGTAATTTTAAAGATAGTTAATAATAATTTGTACCCTATGAAATTTTAATGATAATTACTAACAATTTGTAACCTATGAAATTTTAGTCAAGATATATATATATATATATATATATATATATATAAGCAGAATATTTTACCAAAAATAACTGCAATAAATATCTCATTTATTAAATATTTAATCATTAATAACTTTCATTTTACATTTATTAAAAAATATTAATATTTAAGGCATTTAATTTTAATTTTTTTGTATAGAAACTCAAAAAAAAAAAGAAGATAAATCTATCTATATATTTCTATACTATAATAATCGAGAAAAAGTTGGAGATATTTATAGAAACACCCTTTTCCCAACAAAAAGTGTTACATCAACCATCTTTTTTTTTATTTTGTATTTATTATTATTTAATCCATTTATTTATAATATAAATATTGTATTATTTTATTCTTATTTTATTAATATTAATTAAGTTAATTTTTATTGAATAATTTCTTAAATGCCAACAATAAATATTCTCCAAACAATAATTTCAATAATAAATATTAATTTGTTGAAGGATACTTGATATTATATTTAATATAAATATAATTAATAAATAAGTGTAACACTATTAAAGATGTGTGTATATACATATATGTTTTTATATATATAATATGTATTTAGTATGAAATTATATGTCATCCTAAGTATTTTTAAATAAATATTTTTAAGTGTCCCGTCAACAATTTTTTTTATTTTGCATTTTTTTGCAACCTGCCTAAAATGTCAATACACACTAAAACATTAAAGGGGATGTCGGTGTTATTCAAAGAATCCCTGGGTTGACGCTTCTTCTCACGAATTGGATTTGAACCAATATTCCCCTATTTTGGGCGGCTCATTAGAGCTCCCCATTCTTAAGTTGTTCCTAAATGTGGAATATGCTTCTAAAACATATGTTACATTGATTTCTTTCCATTTACCTAAGCTTGAATGTCCGCTCATAGCATGATGAAAGTGTCCGATTTTGTCAGGGAAGAGGTCAATGTCTTAGGAGCAGCCAATTACAGAATAACGACATACTTGTGTATGTTATTCCTTAAGACTTCAGTTTCAAGGGGTGCCTTGACTTCCCTATTGGAGATTCATTGTTACATGCCTCAGGAACCTTTCTTATAGACTTTTCTCAGTTTATCAGATAAAAAACTAAACCAATCTATTTAATCTATTTGATTTAATAATATAAATATTGTGTTAGTTTATTCTCATTTTATTGATCTTAATTAAATTAATTTTTATTGAATAATTTTTTAAATACCAACAATAGATATCCAAACAATAATTTCAATAATAAATATTAATATGCATGAGGATAATTTATATCATATTAATAAATAAATATAACATTAGTGAGGATGTGTGTATATACGTATATGAATATATATATATAATGTATTTAGTCTGAATTATATGTTACCCCTAAATGTTTTTTAAATTATAAATATCTCATAATCAAATAAAATTTTCGCCTTTTACTTTACAATTAGGACTTCATATATTTTTATATGAGAGTGCACATTTTGAATTTAGATGGCTCAACTGATTATTTAAATTATATGTTTAGTTTCTAATTATATTGTCATCATCATGATCACTAGCTACTACTACATTTCAATTTTGTCTTGAACTTAAATTGTAATGATCAATGGTGTGATATATCAATTAATTTATGTGATACTTATAATGAAATAATTATTTATCATTTTCGATGTTAAGAGATATTAATTAAAAATGTTTTTCTAATTCAATCTATTTTAAAATAAAAGGTTAAAAGTATATAATTGTTAGTGCTTGCATCAAGTTTTTACGTAAAATTTCTAATTTTATTGTATATTGTTTCAATATATACATACTCACACACATGTATTTAATTTAAGTAATTGAATTTGTTTTTTAATTCATAATTTTTTTAGTTTATTTAGTATATTTAGTTTAAGTGACTGACGATATTAGTCTGTAACACTGATGATAAAAAAAAATGTTTCAACTAGAAATGTTGTGTATAAAGAAGTTTTTAAAAAACTTACAAACTTTTCATGTTAAATTTACAATTTTGATTTGAAGATAATGATTGATGCTTTTGTTTTTAGTATTAATTATAGATTAGTTAATTGAATGTGTATAATATCGATATATATTGTTGTGAATTGAATTATTTTAAGCAAATTTAGATTTTTCTAGTTAAATAATAATAATGTCTTCTATATACTATAATTACTTATACTATATTATCAAATAATTAATATTTACCAATATTATATCACAGGCCGCGCATCGCGTGGGTGCAAGTACTAGTTTTAATATAGGAGTTGATTGTTATTTTGATGAGGCAACACATTTTAATATGTATGAACTAATTTCTAATAATATGATGATTGAAATGTTTGCATAATTATATTTAACACACATACTAAATATGATATGACTGTAACATATTCAATTTAATTAATTTTAATGTTTTGCTAAATGTTTGAGCTAATCTAATTCTCTTTATAGCATGACGAGGTCTTCATTTTAACGTTTGCTAAATGTTAATGTTTAATTTTAATTCAACAAGTTAGACTAAATGTATATAGTAAATTATATGTAAATAAATATAATCATTATAAATTGGGAAAAAATAAATTAAATCATGCATATCATGAATAGAATATTATGTACACATACTTTTTAGGTCATGTGAGTATATAGATATAATTTTAAGAAAAATAAACATTAGTAAATTCACTTGAAAAAACCATTGATTGCTAATTAATATATGTTAATAATAAAACCTTGATGAATATATGTTAATACTAATATACATAAAATTAAATTTAATAGAAATGAGATGTTAATTTATGTGAATGCAAATTAATAAAAAAATACTAAATATATTGTATTTAATTTTACTTTAATTTAAAAATATGGCTAACGTATATGCATATATTACCTACAAATTGACAAGACAAACATTTTTAAAGCCATTTGAATATGAAAATAATTTTCGCTAAATAATATTTTTGATCTAGCATGTGTATTCAATGCATTATTATTTCTTACTAGAACATATTATATTTTTATATTAATTTTTCAATAATATTAATTTAAAAAATCTCGTGTGATACACGAGATATATACTAATACTAGTAGCATGCTAAATAAAAACCCGAGTTCATGCTACTATTGCAAAGATATATGCTGAAACTTGGGAATTTGAAGAACTATCAATATAGGCAACAACTAAATCAGAGCTGTCATTCTGTAAGAGCCATAGTGAATTATCATATGTATTCATATAGATATGCAATAAGAAGCATCAGAAATTAAAGACAAACCGTCCTGAAAACTTGTATTTTTCATCGTCTCCTCTTCCCTTCAGACTAAATTTTTAAGGAAGAACACGCACTCGCGCACACACACACATATATACCTTCTAAGAGATGGTGATGCAAACCAGCAGAATATGAGTACATCACATAAGCAACCCCTAGCATTTTAGTTAGAACTCGAGTTCAAGAACATACCAGCATATATTTGGGATATATAAGAAACTTGCAAGTGGTATTCCTTCTTTTACGAGTATATGTTAATCGCCAGCACGACATGAGTTAATTAGCAATGTGCGGAGAAGGCTTACCCTCTTGGAGGGAAATCACGGTTTCAAATGCTCCAACCAATGCCTTAACCTTGCTTTTCCTGCTTTCCACAAGTTTACTTGCTGTTTCTTTTATCACATTATTGAACGAACATTGACCATGGTTCTTCCCTTTCACATCTTGATGCTTTAAGTTAATCTTTCCAGACAAGATATCTGTGTTTTTGGAGGTTGTCTTGGAATCACACTTGCCATCTTCGATTCCAAGGTTTTTCAGCCTCCTAAATTTGAGTCTCTTGGGAAAGATATTATCAGGCTGAAGGTTGGCTCCCTTTTCACCCTTGATTAACCTCCCAGGGGATCGAGACTTGACTTCCGATCTAGTCTTTCTTAAAGTCCTGTTACTCTTTTTGAGAAATCGAACATTGCCAATCTCCATGGACCTCTCGGATTCAGAAACAGAACCATCTGCTTTAGGATCACTGACTCTTCTCTTCTTAAATTTTAGCCTTATAGGAACTCTATTATCATCTTGACGAATGTTCACCATCTTTCCACTTATGAACTTCGACTTCACAGGCCTACGATGTTTATCTCCACAACTGACCACCTCATCCTTTCCCAGATTCTTGTTGTGATTCCCTTTAAGAGGTTTTGCCTTGCTAATCATCACTGTTACTGTGTTTCCAGAGACACGTTTACCTGCTTTACTGCGAGACAGAGGCTTAGACGATGGTAGTGCTGGAACTGTTGCCATTCCCAGGGTCTTGTTGTTTTCTTTCGTAGGTTGTAACATGTCAATCTCAGCATCATTACCACTGTGCTTGATGCCTTGATCTTCTTCTACACGGAACATTGAAGATGGATCAACATTAGACAAAGATACAGGTGATGAAGGCTTAGCCAGTGCCAGAATGTCTTGGTTCTCTTTCACAGGTTTCAGATTGCCAATCTCAATAGATGTGGTGTTGTCTGAGGCGAACTCATCGGTTTCCGTACCACTGTACTTGATCTCTTCATCTTCTTCTTCATGGGACAACAAAACGGAACTGGCACGAGCCAAAGATGCTGGAATGCCAAGGTTATCAGGGACAGATTCCAATGGATAGTTCTCAGACTCAACCCTATCCATCCTGTTTCGATCTTTCCCAGGAGACAGCAATTTCACACTTGTAGATCTTTTCGCTTTAGGGAACAAATGTGTTCTCATCTTTCCGCCAGTTGGGACACCAACCCGTTTTGACCTCAGAGAAGAGGAATTCTTCATGGACTGATCAAATGTCTCCTTATATGCTATTGCCATCTTATTATCATCAACAGAGTATGATAACTCTCTCTTAATAATATCTGGAGTTTCTAGTGAAGTAGATATCTCGGTGGTTGAATTAGGCGAACGAGTCTTACAAGTAAACGAAGCATTTAGCCTCCGGGAAAGAGTTCTGGCATCCAAGGATTTGGGTGAAAAGGATTTGGCATCAGGAGAGGGCTTCACTATAAGTGAGTGTTTATCCGTCTCTTCAGAAGGCTCGTCGTGCTTCTCTTTCGAGTAAAGCTCATTTAGAGAAGATTTAGCACTTCTTTTTCGTAGGGGAATCATCGCCTTCTCTTCAAATGCATATCTTCTTCCATACTTGCAGATATCATGGCAAGAACCAGTCGAGGCTCGGAGATAATGAGGAATGGTGTCATGACCAGCATTTGGAGAATTCAGTTTCACACCAGAATTCCTAATGGCAGTTTCCCCATTGTCATAGGAACCAAATGATAAACTACGAGTAATACATCCACTATTCAAAGAAGGAATTCTAGCAGCATTTTGGCCTATTTTTATACCGCCAAACCTGTACTTTTCTGGAGTTACCAGTGAGCCATTACATTGTTCTGCCATGCAAATCGATATTCAAAGCTAATTGGAAGACCCAAATCCTGCAACCAAACGCGGCGTTTCAATTACCAGATCATGCGCATTACATACAAACCTAATCTCTTTCCCATCTGGATCAGATTAGGGTTCTAAAGTTGAGTACCTTACACACAAACACACACCAACTGGAAATCTAATTAGGTTACGAAACTGAAAGACAACCATTCTGCATTCACTAATCATCAAAACAATGGAGGTAAACATCATTGACACCCACACATAAGAAAACCACATTCACGAATTAACAGAAATCCAGGAAAAGAATCGCAGAAAATCAAACCATAACAGAGAAAATTCAATCAGCGAACGATCACAAAATCACCACCAGAAATTGATCAACAAAACGGGTAGATCATGAAAGAATTACAACAGAAATCAAAGGTGAAAGTCAAGATAAAAAGGGCGATCGAATGCAGAATGAAAGATTAGGCGCAACCTTTTCCCCAATTGTTTTTGGAAAATGAAACAAATTTTAAAGAAAACAGGTTTTCTTATATACCTGTGCTCTGCATAAGATGTATCATCATTATTTCAATTCATCGCCTTTTTTATTAGAGTTAGTCTTCTGTGAGACCGTCTCACGGATCTTTTTTCGTGAGACGGGTCAACCCATAACCCACACTTAGCAATTTATACGAAAGTTTGTTGATATAGATTCAATTCATAGGTAATAAGGATCCGTCTCACGGAAACTATCCGTGAGACCGTCTCACATGAGTTTTTGCGTTTTTATTAATAACATGAATATATTTATTCTATGTTGCATTAATTTAATTTATTTTCCTCAAGACTAACTAATAAAAAATTATAAATGCATGCAATTTCGGTCTGATTTTATGGATAATTTAATTACATGTTTTCATTCACTTATTTCATCAAAATTATGCCATACTTTAATTTTTTTCCCCAAGATATAAGAGATCATATTTCGAAATTTTGATAGTTGAATGTATAATTGTGATTTATTTGAATATTGATGTTTATTTGATAAATCTACTTAACCTTTAGAATAATACATGTAGACCATCATTTTTATTTTATTACTTTTCATATTAATACGAAGGTTGTATTAAATGAATTTTTCTCAGAAACTATATAATCATAAAAGTGTTTTTCTGGTAAAGTTATAAAAAATTAATTTTTTTTTTTTTAATCTTTGAATGAGATGCCATTAGCTTCTAAAAAAATTTATATCATAAAAAGGATGTTATTTAAATTCTAAAATAAGACTTTATTAAATAAACACTTTCAAGGTAAAAAATAAAAATAAAATAGGCGTGAGTCAATCCACCGACCACAAACCAATGCACATAAGCTTGCTTTTTTGCATGTCTCTCTAATTACAATCTACCGTTTTGGTAGTATGAAATGTGTTGACCGAACGAGTCTAGCTCATTTTAAAAATTCTAATTAAAAGTTGAGCACAAAAATTTATATAAGACGATTTTACAATGAGAGACATTTAATATATCTACTACTAATAACCCACTTCTACATATTTATATGTGAATTGTGAAGTGTGAGTTATATGATCATGTTTTACATAAAATACGTGAAATAATCTCACATAGGACTTGGTACAAATATATTACAACTTGAATCAAATATTTTACAATCAAATGGAGTGGTAATATTGAAATTAAAAATATATTGGAATTATAATCCTGCATATTACTAGTATTTCTGGGCAAATCATTCATCAATTCCATTTTGTCGTTCTCTTCAAATTCAGTGTCGATACATAACATATTTGAGAGAATGACCCACTTTAACACATTTTATTAAATTTTTGTCCAAAACACCACAAAATTATAAGAGTTGACCAAATTACCACATTCCTAAGGGCATCTCCAGCAGTCTGCACTACTTTAGTGCAGAATCTGCACTAAAGTAGTGCAGAAACAGTATTTCATGTCCAGCAGTCTGCACTAAATTTTACATTAAAAAGGAATATTTCATAATATTTCTAATTATTAATTTATTTAATCATATTTTCCAATTTTATTATAATTGATCAACATATTTAACACACATAAACATTATTTAATATAATTTTTGTTTGATATGTTTGGACAATTTCCAAATCTTGGAGGGTCAGGTTCTGGTCTCTCAGATTTTTAGGTTTTTATTGTTACTTCAGTAATTTTATGTTTTCTTGTCATGTGTTTTAATCTGATTTTCGCTTCTTTTAGTTTTTATTTTAATTTATTTAATTTTATGTGTTATTTCCATGTATTTGAATCCTTTTTTTTAGTAATTTTATGTAATTGTTTTCATCTATTGTACTTTTACGATTCATGTTGAGAATTTACCACTCATGTTTATTTAAAAAATTTATATTATCATCCACATCATTAAAATTACCACTCGTGTTAATTAATGTCACTTTTATATTACAAATTGAAAAATTAATACATATATTTCTCAAATATCATAAAACTAATATATATATATAAACAATTAAAAAACAGAAAAAAAAAAGTAGCGCCGCAACAGTGCGGCGCAGAATGTAGCACCCAAATTTCCACATCTCTATTCTAGCGCAAAATTTATCCTCTTGCTAGGAGAAGGATTTTGGCAGGCTGCCGCTAGAATAGCTGCTTGCTGGGCTTGCTCTTATATTTTGTGACCAAAATACAACAACTTGTCCTTTAGTGTTCTGACAACAATGACATGATGTGACTAAAGGTTGTACTTTCAAAGTACTTTTTGTATCATAAAGTAGATTTTTTTTTGTCGTATGTAATAAAGTGGATTCTCTTTTGTTAGTTACTATTTATCCTTAATTTAAATTCACTTCCCATTTATGGAAACACATTTCACAATCGGTAATTTCTCCCTTTCACTCCAAAATTCTCCCTTTTACTCAAAATTTTGCTGAAAAGTTTTATCACCCTCAGTAAAATATTAAGAAGATTTACGTCAAAGAACCGACAGGTAAGTACAATTTTGAAACTTGAATTTATTTTCGCGTACAATATTTCACTGTGTGCAAAAATTGAATTTTTCCACCCAAAAAACATGAATTTTTCATCTTAAAGAAAAAGTGTGTATCATATTTTTCCACGCAAAAAACATGAATTTTCATCTTACACGAAAATCTTCACGAAAACTTTAAGGCACAACACGAAAATCATAAGACATTACACAAAAATGATGTTCTTCCTCAAAATTCCTGGATGTTTTTTTTTACACGAAAATGTGTAGGCACTACACGAAAATATTTACTCATACACGAAAATGATGTCCAGCCTCAAACTTTCTGGATATTCTTTCTTACACGAAAATGTTTAGGCACTACACGAAAATCATCTTTATGCTTACAGGAAAATTTGGCAGATTCTTAGTTGCATGAAGTAATTCCTGTTTCATTTTTTTGACAGTTGAAAGATGAGTTTTTTCTCTGTTGTGGTTTGGTTTGGTGGATATTGGGAAGGGTTAGAGTACAAAAGTGGTTCGAGACAGGTGATTCAACTTTGAAGAATATCTTATTAAGATTTATTTGAATCAATTGATGAAGTTGTGCATGCTGATGAGTGGTGAGGATATGTTATCCATTTAGTTGTGGAGGATGAGGGTAGGTTGAAAAGAATCAAAATCAGGAACGATTCAGATCTTACTAGTTTATTGTCTATGATCGATGACGTTCTTGTTGTTTTTGTTACCTTAAAAAGTAGAAATGTGGGAGGCTTTGGTCAGAACAGCGACGCAGGTGGTCCTTCATTTAATGTTGGATCCTCGTACCAAGAACAAGTATATGGAGATTATTCAAATATTCCAAGTGGGCTGCAAAACGATCAAGCATTTGAAGCCAAATGAAGTATACCGAATGAGAATGATCAGTGAGGACATTCTATGACACAATCTAATGATGATTGATGGCCTTGGCCATTATCTAGTGGTAGGGTTGATTATACAGTGGATTGGGGAATGGATGGTCTTAACTTAAATACGTCTCCAATAGATTGTGTCCAAGAGGAAGTATCACAGAAACAAGATTTTCATGAACATGCATATTATCATAGTGGATTTCATGCTGGTACACATAAAAGTGTAATATTTATAAATGCAATGCATCTATTTCATATTCCTGAATAATATATTATATTTTAATTGATGTCGAATGCCTTTTACACATGTGAACAATGAGCAAGTTGGTACAGGGGACGCCGATCAAGATGCGTATAATGATTTTGAGCTAGATAATGAAGATGCAGCGTTGTTGGACGAGGAGCAACTCCAGGAGCATGAGTCATTTATGACATACATTGGGATGTGGAACCTCGATAATGTTGACGATACCTTTGAGGCACACTTTCAGCCAGAAGGCAGTCACGGGGTCCCCTGTAATGTTCATGGTTTAGCCTTTGCACCGAATTATGCTCCGGAGTGGTTTATCCCTAAGATTTCCTCTGTGGATCAATTTGTTTATTCAGATTCTGGTGCTCATCGAGTTGACGACAGAAACGCTTCACAAAGGATCTACTTTTGGCTCGAAACTTGAGTTGAAGAAAGCAATTGGTATGTACCATATTGAAAATCAGGTTGCATACCGTGTGGAGCATTTTGATAAGTATCGTTGGTTTTTTGAAGTGTGTCTAGAAAAACTAGTCCCTTCGTGATGAATGCTTCTGAAAAATATGGGATTTGGTGCATTTCCAAAATTGTTATCCCACATCTAGTGTTCGTCGGAGTTGAACAGTAGTGACCCACGTCACCCTACTTCTACTTTGATAGGGGAGTGCTTTGTTGATGCACTACAGAAAGAGAATTCCAAAGTCACTCATCGCGACATCATTCAGGAAATGAATGTTCGTCATGGTTTACAAGGTGTCGTACAAATTGGCATTGAAGGCAAGACGACATGCCATGATTAGGGCTTATGAGGATCCTAATTTGTTGTTTTATATGCTTCCATCTTACCTAGAGGTTTTGAAAGCTGCTAATCCGGGGACATACACAACGTTGGAGACACACGGTGATGGGAAATTCAATTATGTTTTCTATGCATTAGCTGTCTCTATACAGGGATTTCAGGGTTATTCAAGACCTGTCATAGTTGTCGATGGTTGTCACCTCAAATGGCAGTATAAAGGTATTGGGTTTGTGGCTATTACAAAAGATGAGAATGATCAGATTTTCCTGTTGGCAATTGGTATAGACAATATGAATGATGCATCATGGAGTTGGTTCTTGATGAATGTGAGAGAAGCATTTGGAGCCCCTGCCTAACTTTTTATTGTCTCAGATCAACATGTGAGCATCACGAATGTCGTTGCACAAGTGTTCCCTGAGGCATCACACGGTTTATGTTGTTATCATTTGCAGTAAAATTTGGCCAAGTATGAGAAGCATTTGGTTGGCCTCTTTAATAGGGCCGCATACTGTTATCATCCTAGTGAGTTCGATAAGTACGTCACTTATTAATGCTTACATTTTAAATATGTTTATGGTCTGATTTTTGATATTTTCATCATGTACTTGTATAATCTATAGGTATATGAGCACTTTGGTGAACTCCAGAATTACTGGTGCTATTGATGCCTTAAGAAAGGCTGATGAAGACAGATGGTCTCGTGTCAAGTGTCCTATTAGTAGGTTTAACTTCATGACGTCTAATGCAGCTGAGTCATGGAATGAGAGGTTAGTTTGGGCCAGAAAGCTACACGTTTGTTTATTTCTTGAGTGTGCTAGACGCATTACAGAGAAGTGGTTCTATGGGCGACGAACCATCGCAGACAAGCGAGATAACACACTGACCAAGGCGGTCCATGAGAGGTTGCAAGATACAATGAAACAAGGGCGTTCAATGCAAGTGGATAAGCTTGGACGTGTCAAGTTCAAGATCACCACTGATAATAAGAATTTCACAGTCGACCTTTCAGACTGTTCTGCATGCACTTGCCAAGTTTTCCAGCTTGACTTGATTCTATGTTCGCATGCATGTGCAGTGATCAGGTAAATTTTTAACATGTATGACTTCAAAGTGTCCAGATTTGTAACTACTTGTACACTTATACCGCCCCATTGTTTATTGATTAGCTACACGAAGGAGTCTGTCACGAGATATGTGCATGAGCTTTACTGGACCTCCTGCATTGAGAGGTATGTGGGGGGGGGGTGAGGTTCTCCTTGTGCCTGACCCAGCCGATTGGGTTATTTCCAACGAGACCCGTAGATTTTTCTGTTTAGCTCCTGATAAACTAAAGCAAGTTGGACGCCCAAAGGGAAAACAGATTCCTTCATCTGTCGAGGGTTCTAGATCAAGACACAGTTTTATCCCAATTTTTGGTTCAACTGATCAAAACACTCCCTAAGTTCACACTGAACAGGTAAGACAAAGGAAAAAGAAAAAGTGCTCTATTCGTGGCTCAAAAAGTCACACAAAGAGAAAGTGTCCGATATACATCGAAGGTCAGCGCTTTCTTGAAGATGAGGAGTAAGGAGTACAATTTGAGTGATTAGTTGATTGTTTGTCGTTTTAACATTTTTTTCGTTTAAACTTTTGAAAAATGATCAATGAGCCACCATGTAACATAATCACAAGTAGAAGTTCTACAAAAATCAATAAAAACATGTAACAGTAGAAGTTCAACCAAAATCAATAAAAATATGTGTCTATGACAGATCTCCTGCTGGATAGTGTCCTCATCCATAGAAAATCTATACATCTGAACAATCATCAATCGTCTAATGGAAAATACGCCTTCAACCATCTCAGGCCTAGGGAACACCTCAGTCATGAAGCTCTCAATCGACTTCAACGCGTAGATGCCACAGCTGGTCAGGTCATCCTGCATGTAACACAAGTGTGGAGAGACACTCTAACATCAATAAATGTACTTGATAAAGACTCACCTGAGCAGAAAGTGTTTGTGATACGTGTGTGGTGGATCTCATGGTGGACCATCTAAGGCACCGAGGAATCTGGTGCCCAGTATCCAGGCGAAGACCAGCAAACGTCCCCGTACAAGGTATCGCCTCATACGCCCATATCTACAGATGGTACACACGTGATATCGGAATTCTAATTCCTTCTAAAAAATATATATTCACAACTGATATCTATTTTTAACTCACCAGTAAGGCAACAAAGAATCCGTAAAAGTGATAGGTGTAAGTCCTGCTCCCTCTCTGCTGTGGAATAGTGAGAGATAACTTCGCCATATGACTTAACAGGGTCAGATAGGAGAATTTCCCCCATGGGAAGCTCTCCCAAGCGTCATAATTGTCGATGAGGCTCCATACCCACATGTCGACAGTGGTCTTCAGTATGTCCACTCCAAGCACGATACAGTACAAGATCAGAATCTTCGCTACATTCATGGAGTCTACACGGCTGCGACGAAACTCCCCTCCAACAAATCTAGCTCGGACCTCCAACAAATCTAGCTCGGAGGTCTTAAATGGTGATACTCCCAACACCGGATCGTACTACACGGTCGTACAACCCACCTGAAGGTAAAATGTGTACCCCAAATGGGTTGAAGTCTGAGTCTCCAAGCCTCAACCCTGTCACAAGAAAAAACTCTCGTCTGGAGAAACGACAGAATCTATCTGGTCCAATAAGAAACCAGCAGTCGCCTGGTAATGCATCACTTCGTCGCACCTCCCGACTCATCAGATAATGTAGAAACGCCTTACACGTCTCTGTATCCGTCTGCCACCGTTAGAAGTGACCGAAACATGTGTCCATGAAATCATAGACACAATCTCCATCCACCTCCGATAGCTCCCTCCCTATCTCGCAAATAATAGTAAGTCGCGTATATCCCTTGATATACGCGAACTGGCGCTGACAATCTGGTCGGACCCACTCCCAGTCGCGCTATATTTAATGAAAATATATGCTCGTTAAAGATTTTAGTGTTGGGGAGAATTTTCGTGTATGCGTATGCCCAACTTGAGTTAAAGTCGAATTTCGTGTAGCACCTATCGCTAGACTTTTTGTGAATTTTCGTGACATGAATTTTTGTGAATTTTCGTGACATGCATTTTCGTGAATTTTCGTGACTCATGCATTTTTCGTGACATCATTTTTGTGAATTTTCGTGACATGAATTTTCGTGACTCATGCATTTTCGTGTAAGCATGAACTCATTTCAGGGGAACCCAGTTTTGTCCTAGTTTCTTAAAAATTTTCGTATATGGATGAATTTTCGTGTAGGTAAGAATACAGAAACACAATTTCCTAAACCTAATTTCAGGAATATATCCATAAATCTAAGCACATATATATTCAAGCGCATATATTCGTGTATTTTCATGTTTACTTTGGCAGTTTTCAATCACATAAATTCAACCAAAAAGAGAGATAAACAAATTTCAAGTACATGTTCAATAAAAATGAGAGGGGGCGGTTTAATAACCTCCATGTAATCAATGAAATATCCACACAATATCAAAAAATTTCGTATGTGCACTCCAAACTTGGCCTCACGAAAATTTCTTAAGTGTTTTTACTGCTTTTTCGTGAGAGAAATTTCAGCAAAATTTTGGTATGTGGTGTCTTTTAGTGGATTTTCGTGACTTAATTCAATTTTACTGCCCTAATAAAGACATTTACTGCGCCCAATCAATGCATAATTATGACTACCACCAACCCTACTTTTTCACCTTTTGACTTGCTTTTTGATAGTGGAGTACCTTTTTAACTAGTCAAATGTGATATTTTGGACACATATGTATAATTTTTATGGTATTTAGATCAAAAGTTTTAAAATTATAATATTTTGGCCCAACTTTTTTAAAAGTGGTAGAATGAGCCTGTTCCCTAACATATTTTCTCAAAATATTATCTCCAAAATAATGGAAATACAAGAATTGAGTATTATGCTTGGCTCTCAGCCTCTCACACGTGCAAATATATATCATACCACCTTTAATAATTGTTTTGGAAGCTTCATTCTTCACATCACCTACGTACCTTGTATCACATCACTCACGTTAAAAAGGGCCCATTTTATCTTCTAGAACCCTGTATATTTTATATATATATATATATATATATATATATATATATATACCATAAAAATATGATTTTTTTTCATGAAATTTATAATTTCATAAAATTTAGTGTTTTATAAAATATATTACCTCCATCCCAACTCAATTTGTCTACTTGTCATTTCGATTTGTCCTAACTCAACTTATTAGCCCATAAATGACAACAAAAGTCAAATATGAATATTCTTATATTTCATCATTATTACAAAAATACCACTTAATTATCTTAAAAGACAATCTTAAAAAAACAAAAAGTCACAAAAATCAAACATTAATATCCTCATATTTCAATTTTATTATAAAATATCACTCAATTATCTTAAAAAATAATAGTCAACTATTTTTTTTTTATATCCGTATCGATCAAAGTAGGTAAGTTTGATCGAGATGGAATTAGTATTAGTTTCCCTAGAAAACGAAAAGAAAAGGAGTGTACGTAACTAGGTTTGTGGTGTACGGAGGTAGAAAAAGACTATTCTGTTTGAAAGGCTATTCACTGCTTTACCACTCCAATTATTGATTTCTCTTTTTTTTTTTCAAATATACTACATAAATTTCAGAATAATTATTTTAAAGTTTTTGTTTAGGACTAGTTAAAAATTTATGAATAAAATTGGAAAGAGAATCAAATTAATTTATAAAAGGTATCATATTATATCTCTAAATTTTAGCAAAGTTATCTTTATAGGTGTTGGGAGGACCTCGTGGTCAACAAGGCTCAGACAGCCTCAAGCCTACACCGATCGAACACAAGGACCAGTGGGAAATAGGGATACTCTCACAGAGTCACAGAGACTCAAGACCCAGCCCAGAAAGAAGATCTCACAAAGAGATCAAGCAAGTCCACAACCCCCTCACCAACTGAACCCTCGGGAAACCCACAGGAAGCCCCTCGCTTCGACTCTCACTCACACGCAAGGATTCAAGCTCGACTCAGTGAATTTAGGGTTTCTTATCTGAGAAGAGAAGAGAAGAAGACAGAAGAAGAAGGAGGCTCGAATGTCGCTTGCACTATGAGCTGCCTCCACTGCAGCCCCATAAGAAGGGGTGAGTGAGAGGAGCAAGAAGCTCAGCAGGCTTCCATCGAGAAGGAGCGATGGAGAAGGAATCGACAGAGACGAAGGGGCGCAGCTAGGGCAAATGAGAGGAGCAAGGAGGCTCCAGCTTATAAGGCTCCGGGATAGTGGGCTAGGGTTGTGATATGGGCTTGGGCTTGGGTAGATATAGGATTAAATAAGGAACAGGCCCGTTACTACTTTGGGCCTATATTCCAACATTCTCCACCTTAGGCCCAAATCCCCCACTGGTCAGTTCGATAAAAAAAGGAATCGGTGTAGAGGGCATCATCATTGCCTTAATACCTGCAAAACACAGTACACAAAGTAAGCAATTGGTGAGAATGCACAAAGCAAAGTAATGTCACTGAGACATACATTATGACACTTAGTCATATACTACAGATTTCAATGTTTCAAGATTTGAATTTAAGGGAGATCAAAATTCAAAGTTTTTAGACAAGAGATGAATTTTTCAACAGAAAGACATTTAGTACCCATATCAGTAGGGTTAAATTCAGAAGCAATTTTTTCCAAATGAATTATACCTTTTTCAACAATATCTCTAATGAAATGAAACCTTACATCTATGTGTTTTGTTCTATCATGAAAAACAGGGTTTTTACATAACTGGATGCCAAATTGACTATCAGAGAAAACAGTAACATTTTCAGATAAGTAACCAATTTCAGATAGCAATCCTTTTAACCAAATAGCTTCCTTTAAAGCTTCAGTTATAGCTATATATTCAGATTCAGTAGTAGACAAGGCAACTATGTGTTGTAGTTGTGATTTCCAACTAATACAAGAGCCACATAGGGTAAACACATAGGAAGTAGTAGACTTTCTATTATCCCTATCATTAGCATAGTTGGAATCAACATATCCTACTAAGTTAATACCTTGTGCAGAGTAAGAGAATTTCAGGCTTACATTTTGAGAGTTTTTAAGGTACCTAAGAAGCCATTTCAAAGCTTCCCAGTGGGTGAGACCAGGGTTAGACATATACCTACTAAAGCAACTGACAGCATAGGCAATATCAGGACGGGTGCTGATCATTAGGTACATTACGGATCCAATAGCATTGGAGTAAGGAATTTTTTCCATTTCAGCAATTTCAGGATCAGTTTTGGGGGACTGATCCTTACTTAATTCAAAGTGAGCAGCAAGGGACACAGAAGTAGGTTTAGCAGAAGACATAGCAAATTTATTCAAAATCTTTTCCATATAGGAGCATTGATTTAAAAGTAATGTCTTAGCCTTCCTGTTTCTAACAATATTCATGCCTAGGATTCTTTTAGCATCACCAAGATACTTCATGTCAAAGTTTTGACTCAGGCTGGATTGAACACAATCAATTATTTTCAAGCATGGACTTATTAACAACATGTTATCAACATATATCAATAAGAAGACATGGACAGAATTGTCCTTTTTAAAATACAAACAGTGGTCAGAAGCACTTCTTTTGAAATTTAATGACTGCATGCATTCATCAAACTTTTTATTCCACTGCCTAGGAGACTGTTTAAGACCATACAAAGATTTTTTCAGAAGACAGACATGATTATGCTTAGAAGAATCAACAAAACCATCAGGTTGTTTCATATAGATTTCTTTATCAATGTCACCATGAAGGAAGACAGTTTTTACATCTAATTGTTTTAACTCCCAATCAAAATGAGCAACCAAGGCAAGCATAATTCTAACAGTTACAAACTTCACAACAGGAGCAAAGATTTCAGAATAGTCAATTCCTTCTTTTTGGGTAAAACCTTTGGCTACAAGTCTAGCTTTAAACCTAACATTTTCATCTTCCCTTTTAACTTTAAAAAGCCACCTGCAATCTACAACAGAACAGTATTCTGGTTTAGGTACAAGACACCAAGTGTTATTGACATGCAAAGAGTTCATTTCATCTTTCATAGCTTTTAACCATTCTTTTGAATTCTCAGATTTTAGAGCTTCGTTGTAGGTTTTTGGTTCACAGCCATCTAAGGACTCAAAGATATTAAAAGCATGTGAGTCAATATGAAAATCATCAAACCTAGAAGGTTGTTTAATATTTCTCCTAGGCCTATCTCTAGCTAGTTGATAGTTTTCCAGATTATTGGTGTTATTTTCATTCACATGATCATCAATCACAGAATTATCAGATTCAAGGTTGTCAGAAACAGGTAAAATAGATTGTTCCACCTTGACATGAGCAGTACTATTATCAGTCAAAGAAGCAGAGACAGATAAGCAAGGAAATTCAGATTCATTAAAGATAACATCCCTACTTATCACAACTTTGAAGCCAGGGTCATCCCTTAGCCAAAGTCTGTAGCCTTTGACACCATTAGGGTAACCTAGGAACACACATTTTTTAGATCTTGAATCAAGTTTATCATTCTTTTGATGCACATAACCAGCACACCCAAAAACTTTTAAGTTAGAAAAATCAATATCTTTGCCAGACCAAATGGATTCTGGACATCTACCATTTAGAGGCACAGAAGGAGACCTATTGATTAAATAGGCTGCAGTGCAAACAGCCTCACCCCAGAACTTCTTAGAAAGGCCTGAGTAACTTAGCATACTCCTAACTCTTTCTAAGAGAGTTCTATTCATTCTCTCAGCAATGCCATTTTGCTGAGGGGTGTAAGACACTGTTTTGTGCCTTTGGATTCCAGAATCTGCACATAACTTATCCAATAAGTTATTGCAGAATTCCAATTCATTATCAGTTCTTAGAATTTTAATTTTCTTCCCAGTTTGGTTTTCAATTAAGATTTTCCAGTTTTTGAAATTTTCAAACACATCAGATTTGAGTTTCAAAAGCATAACCCAAACCTTTCTGGAGAAATCATCAATAATAGAAAGAAAATAAGACTTTCCACCTTGTGTAGGGACACTAGCAGGTCCCCATACATCCGCATGGATATATTCAAGTATATCAGAACATTTAGACAAGTTTGGGGGAAGGGAAGAGGGGAAACTCACTTTATGTTGTTTACCTTTCACATAAGATTCACAAAAGGGTATGCAAGATACTTTATCATTTCCAAAACAGCCAGCTTTTTGCAATAACTCAAGACCCTTATTACTCATATGACCTAGCCTACAATGCCACAGTTGAGTTTTATCTTCTTTTACAACATTAGCAGAGGCATGCATAGGATTGGCAAGACATACATATAAGTTTTTCCTTTTTATAGCTTCTAAGATTACAGAAGAGCCTTTAATGATTTTCATTACCCCATTCCCCCATTTTCCCTCAAAACCATCATCTTCAAGAGCAGCACAGGAAATTAAATTATTGCATAAATCAGGAACATGTCTGACATTTTTAAGGGTGAAAATACTGCCAGTAAAACTAGGTAGGGAAACATCACCTATACCTACAATTTTGCATTTCTTTTCATTAGCAAGGGACACAAAACCATTGTTTACTTCTTTATAAGTTTCAAAAAGATTTTTAGAGGGTGTCATGTGGAAAGTACAACCAGAATCAACAAGCCACTCATTTTCACAGTAAGAAGCAGATAGCACAGTATTAGCATATGGGAGCACACAAGATTCAGAAACCATAAATACATCACCATTGCAGTCACTATCATTTACAGTGGTATTTGTATTGTTAACATGATTATTCTGAACTGGTTCTTTTTTCTTCTTAGGACAATCTTTAATAAAGTGGTTAGGATCTCCACAGTTATAGCACCTTCTATTCTTTGGTTTAAACAGAGGATTGGAAGAGTTCTCAGATTGGGTTTTATCAGAAAAATGGTTAGTTTGGTTGTTGGAAGGCTTGTAGCCCTTGGACTTAGGCCTTTCTCTAACAAACATAACCTCACCTTTACCAACATGATTAGCCTTAAGGTCTATTTCTTTACTTTTTAAACCATTAACCACAGTGTCTAAAGACACATTATCCCTACCATACTTGATAGCAGATTTGACATCATTATAAGAATCAGGGATGGCATTCAAGAGTACAATGGGTGTATAATCATCAATATTTTTATCCCCAGTCTTTTTAATGTCTTGAACAAGTTTAGTAAAGACATCCAGATTTTCTTCAATGTCTTTGCTTAAATCAAGTTTAAATCTGAAAAATTTTTCAAGTAGAAACATTTTATTTGGCAAAGAGTTTTCAACATATAAATCTTGAAGTTTATCCCACAAAGCCTTAGCATTCTTTTGATCACCTACTTTTCTTAACACACAGTCAGATAAGTTTAAGATTATTGAAGAATATGCAATTTCATCCATTTCACTAATCTTATCATCAGTATCAGACTCAGAGTATGTAAGACTAATGCACTTAAAAACACGTTGTTGAACAAGAATGCTTTTCATTTTTTGTTGCCAAATACCAAAATCAGTTCTGCCATCAAAAGGAGCCAGAGTATAGCTAGTCAAGGCAGCCATCACATACAGAGAGAACAACACAAATGTATTACAGAAAGATCACACAGGAAACAAATTCCAGGCTGTGTAGAGCCAAGGATTCCCAGTTCTCGGCACTGATTAATCAGTGGAGCAGGGGTTCACTTGGCAGCCTTACAGAGGTAAGAACAAAAAACAAAAAAATTCACAAAGAATATCAGAAGAAATTACAGCGAAAGATAACCAGAAAACAGCCAGTCACAAAGAGAGCCTAAGGAAACTACCAGCACAAAAAACCCAAACCTGCCCATTCCAAACGGGATCTAATCAGAGGGGTTAGGGTTTCAGCGAAGTACCTGAGCGGACCCCAAAGTATGGGCAAGTCCGACTTACCAAATGGAACCGATTAGGCTCACGTCGAGCGCAGGCGCGACGGGAGGACTGCCAGGGGGCAGAGAACAAGCTCACCAGAGAGTAAGAAGGAGAGAAACAACAAAGAAAACACAAGGGTTAGAGACAGAAAAATAAACCTTAGATCCACACTGGGGAAACACAGAGAATCCCCCATGGATCTCAGAATTTTCCCACGAGTCGTAAGAGACCACGATTACAAGAACCGTGGCTCTGATACCACTGTTGGGAGGACCTCGTGGTCAACAAGGCTCAGACAGCCTCGATCCTACACCGATCGAACACAAGGACCAGTGGGAAATAGGGATACTTTCACAGAGTCACAGAGACTCAAGACCCAGCCCACAAAGAAGATCTCACAAAGAGATCAAGCAAGTCCACAACCCCCTCACCAACTGAACCCTCGGGAAACCCACAGGAAGCCCCTCGCTTCGACTCTCACTCACACGCAAGGATTCAAGCTCGACTCAGTGAATTTAGGGTTTCTTATCAGAGAAGAGAAGAGAAGAAGACAGAAGGAGAAGGAGGCTCGAATGTCGCTTGCACTATGAGCTGCCTCCACTGCAGCCCCATAAGAAGGGGTGAGTGAGAGGAGCAAGAAGCTCAGCAGGCTTCCATCGAGAAGGAGCGATGGAAAAGGAATCGACAGAGACGAAGGGGCGCAGCTAGGGCAAATGAGAGGAGCAAGGAGGCTCCAGCTTATAAGGCTCCGGGATAGTGGGCTAGGGTTGTGATATGGGCTTGGGTAGATATAGGATTAAATAAGGAACAGGCCCGTTACTACTTTGGGCCTATATTCCAACAATAGGGATAATTTGGGAATATAATAATTGCATAAGAATTTAAAACGACACTTAATTCTAAACAAAATTTAGACTTCAAAACAATAAAATGGACGGAGTGTTGGATTGATGTTAAAGTTGTCGGATTAAAAATATTGAAATGAATGAAGTATTTGTAGTTCTTATTTGGAACATGATGGAATTGAGATTCAATATTCTTATTTTCGATTCCTAATTTTTTTAAACTTCAAATTGTTCAAAAATTGTGAAAATTGTAACTGCATAAAAGTTGAGAGAATTGTTTTTCTGAGATGTAATAATTGAAAATTTCATTTTTATCATCTCACATATTAAATCATCATTTTTATGATTTTTTAATTTTTTATTTATATTACATAAAAAAACAAGAATAACATCAAATCTAATATATTTCAATTTTGATGTAATTGAATATTTTTTTTTATCGTTTTGTAGTAGTTTTGGCTATAATAGTATGACTAAAAAGTGGAAGTAAAAATTAAATTTTTTTTTTTTTGAGTTAGAAATATATAAAGTAAAAAATACAAAAACAAGAACGACAACAAACAAAATTACTAAGCATCTGATAATTAATCATGGATCACTATATAAATTGTTATTTCTCGGGTGACGAATCACAATGCGTTGAACATTAACAAAGATAATCACTGGAGTTGTTAAACCAAAATTTTGTATATGTGAAAGGCTTTTTTCAAATAGTACTGTAACATTGAGTTGTAAAAGTTGATCACTTTTAACCACCACTTCATTTTATAAACTTTTGAACTCACTTTTTACAACATTATCTATAAATGTGTATATTGTTATTTGTTTTCTGGGGTACTTGTATTATAAAACAATAGTTACTTAAATAAAATGTCCATCTTAAGATTTAGGGTTAATTATGATCATGAATGATATTGGGGTTTAGTTTTAATTCCAAGATGAACTTTTAATCTGTAGCACAAGAAAATGATAATTTAACATATGTTTCAATTCAGGACATGATTGGATTTTCCTAACTCCAATTGGTGACGTAGAGCCAAAATTCTACATGTTAATTGCTAATATGTAATTTTAAATACGTCATAATCCAAATGTAAATTTATACGCCAATAATTAAATTATACAATTGAACTCCACGTCAGCAATTGAAACCCAAAAAACTCAAACATGTTTTTTTATATAGCAAATTGCTAAATTTAGATGCACTTGATCAATCTCCGGCAAGATTTGATGATGTATCAACCAGAAATATTGTAATATATAAAATTCTTATACTTTATATAGTGAAATAAAAACATTTAAAAATGGGCAAAAACTTATATACCCCTGAGGTACATAGGATCACGGATCTAGGTGTTATATAGTACATGCTCTTCAGATGTTATATATATATACTCTATATGTGTTATGTTTCATATGATTATAAATATACTCTACATGTATCATATGTATATAAGAGTATACATGTGATACTTGAAGAGTATATATATGATACCTGTAGAATATATATTTAACACCATATGATGATTAATTTGAGGGCACCGTGCCGCTGGGGCACACAAGTGTCACTCTTAAAAATGATGTAATAAAGTGCTAAATTACGTATACTTGAGATGTGTTTTTATTCTTTGCAAAGTGAAAAATTAAAACACATGCAAGTCACACTGATCTTGACTTTATCAAAAAAATGATTGAAAAAGTGACTTGGGTTGCAATTAGATAAACTCGAGAATTTCAAGGTTGCAAATGAAAAAAAAAAAAAAATTAGATTGTAAACTGAAAAACAATCATATTTTACACTTCATTTTACATCTAACTCTAACATAAATATTAAAACTATATTATATTTGATATTAAACTAGTATTATATAATATCGTAGTACTAAATAATTAAAACTATCAAATATTATATGACAAATCGTGCGATGCAACCACAATTAGTGCTTCTTTATAAAAGGAAGGAAAATAAAAATCTTCAAAAAATCTAGCTACACACTATATATATATATATATATATATATATATATATATATAATATTGTATGTGGTGAGCCCAAACGAGGCCATCATGCACGATATATCCTACAAATTAGTACGGAATCCATCATGATCATGATTTTTACTACAATTGTCATATTTCGTCAACTTTGACATCTCAGTAAGTAATAATTAATAACTCACACAAATTAAATGTATGATGATGATATGCATAAATAAATGATGCGATGTGATAGATACCAATATATTTAGGTATTATTAATGCAATAAGTTAGTTCAAATAATGCAAATATAATAAGTACAAATATAAATAATGTATGAAAGTTAAGCAGGTCACATGTATATCACAATCTAAATTCCAAGGCCCTCGAACACTGAGTTAACACGTCTCTGAGTTAGTGACAAACTTTCTGGGCCATCACAGCTTGAGAAATCTGAAAGCACATCTTCACCACAATATTCTTTTTTAGAACCAATAATTCATTATCTCTTTTTCTTGTTGGGGTTGATTAATTAATTTCTAGATATTTATTACTAACCACCCCATATATTGTATACAAAATTGGGATATATCATCTCTTTCTATTATAATAGGATCATGAATTATTTTTCTACTAAAATAAATAATATTTTTTTACAAATAAATATAAAAAATGATAATTTTATCCTAATTGATAAGACCTAGATAACATCTTTTATCACATTAATCCATAATCTTGTACTATACAAAGAAATAAAACAATATATGTTTTGTAGAAAATTTATTCAATTTGATTTTATGGTATAAATGTTATATATGTATCATATAAAAATAATGGTAATGGTTGGTAATAGAAAATTTAAACTGGTCTAACTCATAAAAAAAAGGGTTCTTTAGCAAAATAAATTGGTACTTGACAAAAAGCACATTTACTAAAACGAGGGGAGGGCCTCATATACGTACACACATGAATGTGTAATTCGTATTATATGGATCATGAGACTGAATTACATGAGTTGTCCAGACCATGCCATATAGTTCGTGTTGGCTTTGTACACAAAGGAATTGTGGGACTCTTGCCGCATGGATCGTGTCATGAAATGATATACACGTGTGTGTATAATAATACATCTGTTTAATTTACTGTGTTTTCCAGTACTAGTTGAAGTTTAGTAATTTAGTGCTATTTTTTATCCTAGTATCATAATTCCTATATATATAAGAGGCCAATTTAGGATTATGTGTCCGGGCCCGACAGAGAACATGCATGTTCTACCGTTTCCATCCTCCATTAATCTTCTCCACATCCCTTCACTCTCTTGTCATCAATCATAATCATCTTCTTCATCATTGCTACTAGTTAACTAAGATCACTCATTCATATCCATAAATGGCTATCCCTTTTCTTTAACAACTTAATTTCTCCTCATTTTTCAAGTGTTTAAATGGTTTCCCTCTCCCCAAGATGCCTTCTCCAAACCTCCATTTCTCCATCTCAAGGTTTCTTCAATCATTTCATTTAACTGTATATGCAGTTTGTTTGTTATTAGGTTCAGTGTTTTTATATTCCTTGCAGGCGGTTTGGAATATTCCGGCGAGATTCAGTCCAGCCAGAGAGCAGCGACGAAAGCGACGCGGACCCCACCGGCGGCGAGTGCTACGCATGCACTCAGGTCGGAGTTCCGGTTTTCCACTCCACCAGCTGCGACAAGGCTCACCAGCCCGAGTGGGAGGCCACCGCCGGTTCTTCCTTGCTCCCCATAAAGAACCGCCCGGCTCGCCTCGATCCCCGACCGGCCGGCGTGGTGTGGGACCCGCGGAGCAAGCGCGTGCAGAGGTGGAACCGGGCGTTCCTGCTGGCGCGTGGGATGGCGCTGGCGGTGGACCCGCTCTTCTTCTACGCGCTCTCGATAGGCCGCGGCGGCTCCCCGTGCCTGTACATGGACGGCGGATGGGCGGCGCTGGTGACAGTGCTCCGCACTTGCGTCGACGCCGTGCATTTGTGCCATATATGGCTTCAGTTCCGTCTGGCCTACGTGTCCAGGGAATCGCTCGTCGTCGGCTGCGGTAAGCTCGTCTGGGACTCACGCGCCGTCGCTGCCCATTATTTGCGGTCTCTCAAAGGCTTTTGGTTTGATGTTTTTGTCATTCTTCCAATTCCTCAGGTTATAATATATATTCCTTAATTACCTGATCAAATTTTGGTCAAATTTTTATTTATTTTACTCCTCAATCAGAGAATGTAGCAAAATCTTGAATCCAAATTTCAATAAGATATCTATAATAAGAACTGGATTATGTATTTCAATTTGACGTGTAATCTTATATTTTATTATTTTCAATTGAATTAATAATGTGGACTTGCAGGCGGTGTTTTGGTTGGTGGTGCCAAGATTAATAAAAGAAGAGCAAATAAAGCTGATAATGACGATTCTTTTGCTCATCTTCTTGTTCCAATTCTTACCAAAGGTGTATCATAGTATATGCTTGATGAGAAGAATGCAAAAGGTGACAGGTTACATCTTTGGCACAATTTGGTGGGGTTTTGGCCTTAATCTCATAGCTTACTTCATTGCTTCTCATGTAAGTTTAGGAAATCCAACTCTTTCTCTGATCCCGCAGCAAGTTCAAATTGTAACGTTGGTGCTTGCTTCATCCTAGGTTGCTGGTGGGTGCTGGTACGTTCTTGCAATACAACGTGTGGCATCATGTCTTAAGCAGCAATGCAAGAGAAGTGGGACGTGTAATCTGTCGTTGTCGTGCTCAGAAGAGGTTTGTTACCAGTTCCTAATGCCCTCGGGGACTATGGACAATCCTTGTGGTGGTGGCTCCATGGTTATGACTCGAAAGCCCCTGTGTTTGGACGTCAACGGGCCGTTTCAGTATGGGATCTACAAGTGGGCTCTTCCCGTTGTGTCGAGCAACTCTGTTGCTGTTAAGATTCTTTATCCCATCTTTTGGGGATTGATGACTCTGAGGTACTTGCTTTGCTTCATATTTTGATTCAGGACTAGTGATTGTGAATTCTGTTTCGTTTCACCATTGCAGTACGTTTGGCAACGACTTGGAGCCAACGAGTCATTGGTTGGAAGTGATGTTCAGTATTTGCACTGTCCTCAGTGGTCTGATGTTATTCACTCTCTTGATTGGTAACATTCAGGTGATATGATATATCCTCTATCGTGTTGTTGAAATGAAATACATACGAGATTGGATTTGAGAGAAATTAAGAGGATTACGAATCATTGTTTGATAATACAATAGGTGTTTTTGCACGCGGTCATGGCGAATAAGAGGAAGATGCAGTTGAGGTTTCGAGATATGGAATGGTGGATGAGGCGGAGACAATTGCCATCGGAGTTGAGACAAAGAGTTCGTCGCTATGAACACCAAAAATGGGCCATCTTAGGCGGTGACGATGAGATGGAACTCATTCAGGACTTGCCTGAAGGCCTTAGGCGAGATATTAAACGCTTTCTTTGCCTTGATCTAATTAAAAAGGTATGAATCCATCATCTTCTTATATCTATGCATTTCTCGACTTCAATTGTTCATCAATATCGATCGTGTCCTCTTAAGCTCGTCGTCCTACATTTGAATTTGCGCGTTATCCTTTTTCTTTTTAGGTGCCTCTGTTCCACAGCTTAGACGACCTTATCCTCGACAACATTTGCGATCGTGCTAAGCCACTCCTTTTCTCCAAAGATGAAAAGGTAAGAGTGTTTCTCAATAATAGAAGTAGCAATGCTCTTCTACATGTTACTTAAATATTTTATATCACTGATTTATAAGACTTCACTCTGTTACATTGTAATAAGTTGCACATTGCTACATAAGATTTACCCCGGGAAAAAATCCTAGATTCGTCTCTGAACTCATAGCTTTCCTATCTTGTATGCCATTATGAAAACAGATCATACGAGAAGGAGACCCGGTGCCACGGATTGTATTCATAATGCGTGGTCGTGTTATGAGTAGCCAAAAGCTTAGCCAAGGGATGGTTGCAACGAGTCTACTAAAGGCGGGCAGCTTTTTCGGGGACGAGCTTCTCTCATGGAGCCTTCGTCGCCCTTTCATGGACAGACTTCCTGCTTCTTCTGCCACATTTACCTGCATCGAGCCCACGGAAGCGTTTGCTCTCGATGCAAAGCAGCTCAAGTTCATAACCGACCACTTTCGCTACAAATTTGCCAACGAGAAGCTCAGACGTACTGCTAGATACTATTCGTCCAATTGGCGGACGTGGGCTGCTGTTAACATCCAATTGGCTTGGCGTCGTTATATTGAGAGGACGAGACGGGCTTTGGCACATCGCTCGATTAATGACGACAGTGATCGGCGCCTCCGGCAATATGCAGCATTCTTTATGTCAATCAGACCTCATGATCATCTTGAATAAACAGCAACTTTGTTGCTCTGATATTTGGAGGTAATTGAGGCATTTTATTAGACAATGATGTTAAATTCTTTCATTCTTGTTGAAAGTCTCAATGGTTTGTACTATTTCATTAAATGTGATTTCTGTAATTGTTGTATTTGCAGAAATTAAGAGTGGAATTGCACATTTACAAGATCTTTTAAACAATGAAATATCGAACTTCTGAAATTGATTGTGAAGTATAGTAAGCATGAAGAGAACTAACACCATTAATTATATCAGTTAGAATTTAGAACATACAATTTTTATTCTGTAAAATATTACCAATGTGATCACAAACGAAAGAAAACCAACAAGTAGTTTGCTTTCATTCAAGATGATCATGTGACCTTAGGTACAAGAACATAGCAACATACTTCCTAAGCCGATGATCCCCGTCATCGCTGCCACCTCTCTCGGGCGATCCCCCCCGCCTCATCCTCCATGCCAACTGTATATTCACGGCGGCCCAAGTCCTCCAATTGGACGAGTAGTACCTTGCAGTACGCTTGAGGCTAGAGTGCGAATGCCTCTACTGCTAGAGTGCACGTAAATGTTGCGGATGAGACCGGCAGACGACCCCGAAACGGGCGGCGAAGGCACCATGAAATCAGTTCTCTCCAAGAAAACTCCCACTTTCTAACATGCTTGTAGCTACTCTACCTTTGCTGAGGCCTTGACTCCTCTTTGACAATGAAAATCATCCGTTGCACCGGATCACCTTCTGTAATGATCTGCCAATATTTCGTATTTCATCTTAAGTTTCATATAACGTGCAAAAGAGGATCTAAAACTACAAACCTTTCCATGTTTCGAGTAGACTAGAGGTCTGACTCGATCACAAATGATAAGTTCATCCAAATTATGGAGCAATGGCACCTATAACATAACAAAACGTAGCAAATTTGAAACGTCAGAGTCTGGCATTTCAAATTTACATAACGAAGACAAGAAAAACGGAGTGATATATAATCCGACCTTCTTGATCAAATCTAAGCAAATATAGCGTTTAATATCGCGCCTGAGCCCCTCGGGCAAATCTCTAATCAACTCCATCTCATCTTGTCCTCCCATCATCCCCCACATCTGGTGTTCATATTTTCTAACTCTTCGTCTCAAATGAGACGGGAGTTGTCTGTGCTTCATCCACCACTCCATGTCTCGATACCTTAGCTGCATTTTTCGCCTCCTTGGCATCACCGCGTGTAGGAAAACCTTTCCAATGATACAATAGCCACACTTAGCATAAATCAACTCGAAGATTGAAAGAAACATAAAGTAGAAAACAGAGTTATACATGCATAAAAAATTCCTGAATATTTCCAATCAACATAGTGAATAGAAGTAAGCCAGCTAGCACAATGCTTATAGAAAACAACACTTCCAACAATTGACTTGTTGGTTCAAGATTATTTCCCATAGTACTTGTGACCTTCATATGCCTATTAGATTGAAAGATCACACATTAAGTAGTTCAAATTCGTTGTCTATAATTTATAAAATTCATTCGCTGCAGCTTAATCAAACAAGATCTTCTATTCCACTTTAATGTTTCATCTAGTGCTTCAAAATAACCATTCGCACATCAAGTCAAGTATATATATGAAATTATCAATTAACACATGACATTAATTAAACACAACAAAAATAAACTTCTAAATAAATAGAAGAAAAATGAAGCACTAAATAAATTAAAAAATAAAAGAAAATTACTTGAGGAATAGGCACAATGACGAAAAGATCAAACCAAAAGGCTTCAAGAGAGAGCAAATAATGAGCGGCAATGGCACGTGCGTCCCACACGAGGTTACCGCAGCCGACAACCAACGACTCTCTCGACACATACGCCGACCTTAACCTCACGTAAAGGTGTGCCACGTGTACCAAGTCCACGCAGCTCCGGAGCACACTCACCGCCGTAGCCACGCCGCCGTCCACGTAAATGCACGCGCCGCCGACGCACACAGAGAAGAAGTAGAGAGGATCGACGGCCAGCGCCACGCCACGCGCCAGCACGATGAGCCGGTTCCATCTCTGCACATTCTCGCTGCGTCGGTCCATCACCAGCCGCCGCTCCTCCGCACTCCGGTTCTTGTGGAAAACCGGGACTCCCACCTGTGTGCATGCCTCACACTCCTCCGGAAAACCATCGCCGATGCACCGGAAAATGGTGGAGAAGAAGGGTTTGCAGAGTTTGGACATGGTGAGTGGAGAGTTGGGTTGATGAGGATGGAAACTATGCATGAAATGCGAGATTAAATTGGAGCTCATTTTATGGCACGTGGATGATAATCACGATCACCAGCTATATGTCACGTCCACTAAATAAATATATATAATTTTGCCACATTTCTAAAGTTATGATAGTATTTGGTTTGGATCTATGGTTAAATAACAGATAAATACATGTCTAATTGGTTTAGAATCGTCTTCAATTATGACCTTTTCAATGCTTAGGTTGTTTAAATTAAGATAATGAAATAAATCAAACACACCAAATTCATTTATGAAAATGAGATATACATGTAATAGATCATCCGTAAGTCTGGTACATGACTCTAAAAATATCACTAATAATTTAAACAAGGCAAAGTCTTGGGTGTGACCGTCTCACGGATCTCATTCCGTGAGCTAGGTCAACTCGACCTGATAAAAAATTAACGATCAAAGTTAAAGTTAAAAGTCAACGATCAACGCCGATCAATAACGGTCAACGTCGTTGACCTAAAAATATAACATATTATACATAAAAATAGTACAAGACATACATTAAAATATTATATTATAAATGTAGTACTTTTACTTTTTTTAAGGTAATACTACCTCCGTCCCGCTTATCTTTGTCACCCTTGACCGGCACAAATCCTAAGAAAAAACTGTTGATTTTGATGTGATGTGTTATTTTAATGTTTTTGAGTGACAATTTTGTAATTAATGTGTGTTTTTTGAGTGTAAAGTAAGTAAAATGAAAGAAATGGAGGGGTAAGGTCGTAATTTTTTTGTTGCCATTTTTGGGCTGACAAAGTTAGTTGGGACAACAAAAAATGGAAAGTAGGCAAAGATAGCAGGGACGGAGGGAGTATTTTATGTGTATCATGTGTGACAAAGTTTTGAGAAATTATGTAATACTTTTTTATGTTTTAGGTATTACTTTTCAATATATTAGATAATACTTTTGTAAAATATGATGATTTGGATTTGGTCAGAGTGTATGAAAATATGTAATACTTTTATGTGTATTTGATAATACGTTTATATAGATTAGATAATATTTTTGTATTATACACATATATTACATAATATATTACAAAAGTATTACATGATATATAAAAAAGTATTACCTAATGCACATAAAAGTATTACATTATCAAGTATTAGATGATATATAGAAAAATATTACCTAATACACACAAAAGTATTGCATATGTACAACATGTACTAATACTATTGAAATCAATAAGTAATAGTACTTTTGTGTGCAACATGCAATACTATTTAAATCAATAATGTATTATATACACATACTACACAAAAAAATTACTTGATATATAGAAAAAATATTACCTAATACACATAAAAGTATTACACTATAAAGTATTAGATGATATATAGAAAAATATTACCTAATACACACAAAAGTATTACATTATGAGAATAAAATATCATGTAAAACTTTAATGTACAACATGTAACAATTGAATTAATCAACAAGTGATAGTCTCATAATATTGTAATATTTTTTTGTGCAACATGTAATATTATTAAAATCAATAAGAAATACTTTAATGTGTATCATGTAATACTTTTATATGTAATACATATTATTCATTAAAAGTGTGATATGATACATATAGAAGTATTATGTTATGAGAATAAAAGTATTACATTATTTATGTATGACATGTCACACTTTCATGTATGACATGTAATACTTTTTGGCCAACTACGTAAATCGGTGTTGACGGGCCGTTGACCATTGACTTTTGACTGGATTGGGTTGACTCGTCTCACAGAAAGGGATCCGTAAGACGATTTCGCACAAAACTCACTCTTTAAACAAATAATAGTGTATATATATATATATAATTATAGTATATCTAATTCCATCAATCATAGTCTCTAGAGGGGCTAGACTTCGACCTGAACCAACCCAATAAAAAAGACGCACAAACTCTTACTTTGTTTATTAAAAATAAAAAAATTAATAAGTCACAAAATATTAAGAGAAATTAAAGACAAAAATTGGAAAATAAAAGACAAGTTTGCTTCGTGTATATTAGAGGCAGACGCACCATACCTGTCTTAGCAATGATGTTTATGTTCTGTTTTTCAGATTCGGTATTCACGATTGTGATTGATATATATATTAAATTTTGTGTTTAAATATAATATTTAATTAACTATACAACATATACAATTTGAGCCAACCTAGTCAAGATTATGAATTGAGAGTTAAATCTCCCGGATGCCTGATTACAATTCAGTATATGAATTTGAGTTCAGGTCGAATCTTTAACATTGTTCCTTAAGGTCCTATTTACAGATGTGTCTAGAATATGATCATTGGGCATAAAAAATGAGATCCCATGATTTTAGGGTTATACATAGAAAGAAATCAGACATATGCCTAACTATACAAGATATGATATGATTCTCGATGCGTTGCCTTATTTCTGAGGATCATTCGCCCTGCAGCTCGGGTTGTTCTTCAGGTCGGGTCATCTGTTCAGGTCGGCTTTCACACCCTGGTTCAGCTTGATCCGACATGGGTCATTCAACTCGGTTTACTCACAGAACCGTCTAGAAAAGCTGGACAATATTTTGAGGCGTAACGCTTCATTGTCCATTTAAAACAATAGAAAATGCAGCAACAACAACAACAAATATGAACACAATAATAAGTTTCAATTTATTATTGAAAATATTTAGATCTTTTAACATTTTGAAAAGCAAAACAATAATAAAAAATTAAATGCAAGTATAAAATTAGAAGAATTTGGAGACGTGATGACAATCAGTTTGAATTTGTTGTTTCTATAATTTAATAACATGATACTCTTTATTTTATTTCACCATTGAATGTACCTTTAATTGGAAAAGTTACATCAATCAACCACATAATAATTATTTGGTAGCTTGCATAACAAATATTTTGATATTTAATAAAAAAGAGTATTGATTTTTTCATTTTTAGTATCTAATTATAAATTGGTCTATTTTAATATAAAAACTATATAAAAATTGAGCTATAAATATATTATTATCAATTATATATTATATTGAGTATTTTAAATAATACAATTATATATTTATAATATTGGATGAATATTAATTAGGACTCCTTAAAAAATGGGGTTCTAGACGCTCGACCTTCTCGCCCTAACTCAAAGCCGACCCTGCTCATAGCACAGTTGGTAGTGTTTCTACCCTTGTTTTTAGTAGAGTAATCTATTTTGCAAATTGTAATACGATACGAAAAATATGATTAAGAAAATAATCAGGTGTTTAATGATTTGCTGAAAAAAGATAAACAAATAGTATAATACATACATTTTATTTATGAAAATGTTCTCATGACCCTCTAATTTATTAGAATAGTGTTTTTCATTTTCTATTGCAATATCTTTAATATTTTAATAATGAGCATTGTGACTATTAAGTATTAACCAGTTGCAACTTGCACATGCAACTGAACCGCGGGTGGAATCGGGTCAAATATGACCTAGATCCAAGTATAAATAAAAAAAATTAAATTATATCTTTTTAAATTATTTTGTAACCTTTATTTTATATGAGTATAACATTTTATATATTATATTAGTACAATCTTTCTGTATAAATGTTATAACATTTGCGTTATATACTTAGATCTTTTTCAAGTATAAAACATAGTGTAATATAATTGAAAACTTATGTTATAATAATTTACCAATATTTATATTATATTGATATAACTTTTATATACAAATATCATAATCTTTATGTACTTAAAAGATAACATAAGTGTTAAGTTAATATAACATAATGTTAAATTCACTACAAGAAATATGCAGAAAGACAACACAGTAAAGACAACGCTTTCTGTTGTCTTTATGAAATTTACAACGGTTTTTACCAAAAGCGTTGTCTTTCTACATTGGATTGCGCTAAAAGACAACGCAAGTTCGTAGAAAGACAACGCTTTTGATAAGGTGTTGTCTTTCAGCGCACTTTTGCGCTGATAAACAACGCTTTTCTGCAACACTTTCGAGGTGCGTTGTCTTTCAGCGCATTTTTTGCTCTGATAGACAACGCTTTTTGCAACGCTTCGAGGAGCGTTGTCTTTCAGCGCATTTTTTCTCTGATAGACAACGCTTTGTTGGGGCGTTGTCTTTCAGCGCTTGTTTTGCTCTGATATACAACACTTTTTGCAACGCTTTATATGTGTGTTGTAATTTTAGTGCATTTTTCGCTAATATACAACGTCTGTTGCAACGCTATTTGGGTGTGTTGTCTTTTCTCGTATTTTTTCGCTGACAGACTACACTTTTTGCAACGCTTTTTAGGTGGGTTGTGCTTGTTTTCGACGATTTCTACAACCACTTTTTGCTATGTTCGAATGCTATTTTGTATAAGGATCTCTAGCTCTGAATCAATGTGGGGGATTCTTATAATCTTGTTAATTTTGTTAGCTAATTTATATACAAATTTAAAATGTATCTAAGTTTAAATAAGCTAACTTTTTTCATGTAAATTTGACAGATTCTTGGAAACTGAGGAGTAACTATGAAGTTTATGAAGAAAACGAAGGTCTTGATATTGGTTTTGTGAAGGTTCCACTCTTGAATTTTAAATGTATGACTCTATAATATTTTAGTATCGTATGACTAGATGAATGTTGGGACATCGATGTATGATTTGTTAATGTGTGTTTGACATCGATTAAATGTTGAAATATGTTTAATGAAATTTTTTTGTTTATTTAATTATTGAATATTATTATTATACAGGATACAAAATATAAAAAATAATTGAAAATAAAATTATTCAGAAAGACAACGCTTTTAAAGCGTTGCAAAATTGTTCAGAAAGACAACGCTTTTTCCAGCGTTGCACAAAAAAACAAAAACATATAAGACAACGCTTTAAAAGCGTTGCACGAAATACACTAACACATAAAAGACAACGCTTTAAAAGCGTTGCAAGATTTGTTGCAGAATTTCTTAACAACAACGCAATCTGCAACGCATGAAAAGCGTTGTCGTATCCCGGAAAGGCAACGCACTTTGTGCGTTGTCTTTCAGAGCCTGTCTTTTACAACGCTGGATACGACAACGCTTTTTTTCTGGGAAAGACAACGCACTATGTGCGTTGTCTTTCAGCGTTTTTTTTTGTAGTGATTATTACAATATAAATGTTATATTATTACAATATAAAAGTTTAAAAGATATTAATTATAATTTTTAAGTTATATACTTGTATTTTTTTCAGTCATATAACATAGCTTAAAACTTTTATATTATAATAATTTAACATTTATGTTATAATATTGATATAATTTTATATGTACAACTATCATAATCTTTGAGAAATAAAAAAGTTATATTTTTATAGTATAAAAAATAAATTATTTTAAGAGGTTAAGTTATTATAACATAAATGTTTAAGAGATAATATAGATTTGTATTACTCTAAAAAATGTTAAATTACCAGGATATAAGGTTATGCGAACATAACATAAATGTTATGTGAACATGACTAAAAGATAAGGCGAGCATAACTAAACGTTTAGGCAAAATAACTAAAAGGTTAGGATGCGAAATTAGGCTTTGAGCGCAATTTTGGGGCGCGTGAGAACTCATGGAAATGCGTGAAAGAGCGTTTTGAGCATAAAAATCACCTTGCAAGTCATAAATATATAATACCATTTATAATACATTTTTATGGATAGTACTAGCCCAATACACACAAACACACATACACACGCGTACGTATTCACTCACACACACCTCTATTATCTATTTTAGTAATATAAAAGTATGAATGTTTCTTATAAAATATGAATTGTCTAAAGGTATATCGATCATTAAAAAAGATCATTATTTAAGTTTATAAAAATAATTTAGAAATTTCACATTCACATTATGTAGTATATGTTTTTGTGGGGGAAAAATGATAAGAGATGAAAGTTCATATTTGTCTTGTAGTGGATAATAAACCTCTTGTGTGGGGAGTCCATGTGATGCTAATTGCAACTTATAGATTGCAAACTCAAGCAGCAAGAATAGGATATAAGCCGTTGATTTTTCTCTCCGGAAAGAGCTTTGATCTTGTGTTGATGGACATGACCATACCTCTCATCAGTGTACCACAAATATATATTATACCATATGCAATATATATTTTTATGATTAGTAATTTGAAATAAACAAACAAAACACACATACGTGCGCGCACACACGACATACTTATTATTTAATATCTATTACTAATATAAAATTTTAATGTTGATTATTAAAAATTATTGACCTCCACAAGAATTAAAAAGACAAACGTGGATATAAATAACAACCAAATTAATTAGATGTAAGCCCGAGAGTATTTTAATCGTAATTAAATTTTTTGTCTTCTCCTCGATCAATAAATCAAATCCTCTATAACACTCATGTACCACATCTCACCAAATGTTGAATAGATTTTCAACATCAAAACTGATACATAAGCGAGACAGAGATTATGACCACATAATTTGTATTGCTCCACGAGTTTCATTTAATAAATTTTGCCAAACAAATCACATTTAAAACTTATACAAGCGCGAGGGTAAACAGAAGAAAACCATTAAAGTCATTTCTTTTTTTGAAAATATCGATACACTATAATCAAGGTGTTGATTCTTCCTTATTTAACCTCCTAAATTCTTACTTTCATACCTTTTCGTTCATTTCCCACATATCATGCATTGTGTGTTTTCAAAGGGAAATGAAAAGATAAACGGTGGAAGTTCAAAGAAAGTGATAACACACCAAGTAGTGGGATGATACATGTTATTTGGTAGATGATCCTCTTGTGTGAGGTGTCCATGTGGTTCTAGTAAAATCATGAATTGGAAATTCAGACAACAAAAAATGGGAGGTTTCCTCTCCGAAAAGACCTTTGATCTTGTGTTGATGGACATGGTTATGCCTTTGAACGATGGACCACAGATATATATTATACCATACTCAAACAAACACACAAGTGCGTATGCGCACGCACACACATACTTATCGTTTATTTTTTGTTACTAATATAAAAGTTGAATGTTTCTTATAAGATATGAATAGTCTAATATATTTATATATATATATATATATAACATATCATTGTTTAATGTTATAAAATTATGTTAGAATTTTCATAATTAAATAATATTAAAACCACAATTCAAAATTGCATATAATAATATTATACTTAGAATCCTATTAGATTAGGAATTGAATTTATTATAGATCAGATATCCATTTTAAATATTCTTAACCTACACAATCCACGCAAGTTATCTATAAAATTAAAAAACATAAATGGCCTGATATGAATGACAACCAAACTATTTGGACATAAGAGTATTGTTCTTGTGCACCAGTTGCATGGATCTAAATCCATGAAATTGGGCGCTCGTGGGTCGGGTCGGGTAGAATCCGACCCGGATGCGCGCCCAGTTATTTATTTATTTTTTAATTTATGTGGTTACCTTTTTATTATACGAGTATAACCTTTATGTTATATGACTATAACCTTTATGTACAAATATCATAACCTTTAAGTTAATATACTTACTTTTTTCAATATAAAATGTAATATAATATAGCTGAAAACCTTTACTTTATGATAATTTAACTTTTATGTTATGTTGATGTAACTTTTATATATAAATATCATAACCTTTATGTACTTAAAGAATAATATAAAGGTTATGTTAATATAACATAAATGTTGATATTATTATGCATAAATGTTACATTATTACAACTTAAAGGTTTAAAAGGTATTAAAACCTTAAAATTATATAGTTAGAATTATTTCAATCATGTAATATAACTGAAAACTTTTATATTATTTTAACTTAACTTTTATATTATATTGATATAACATTTATGTACAACTATCATAACCTTTGGAAAATATAAAGGTTATATTATTATAATATTAAATTATTATAATGTAAAGGTTAAGTTATTATAATATAAAGATTTAAAAGCTTAAGGTAATATATATTTATTTTACTCTGTAAAATATTAAACTACCATAATAGAAAGGTTATGCGAACATATCATAAAGGTTAGGCGAGCATAACGAAAATGTTAGACGAGCATAACGAAAAGGTTAGACGAGTATAACTAAAAGGTCATAGAGCGAAATTAGAGTTTGAGCGCGTTTTGGGGGCGCGTTCCAGCTCGTTTTGAGCGTGAAAATCACCTTTTGGATCATATGACCCGGATTGCATGGGTCATGACCCATGCACTTAGTGTATAAAAATAATTGTGTTGGACATAAGCTCACGATATCTAAGTGTGTAAGTTTTGTCTTCTCCTTGATCAAATAATCAGACTCTAAGTATTAGATCTCACCAAATGTTATATTGATTTCAATTAAAGCAGTTGTACTATTAAAAAAAAAAAAAAAACTTCAAAACTCATACATAAGCGATAGAGGTTGTGGCCACATAGGAGCCGTACAGCTCCATGAGCTTCATTTAATAAAGTTTGCCAAAAAGCACATTTATAAGTTATATAAAGTGAGTGCAAAAAGAAGACAATCATGAAATTCAATTTTTTTTGTTTCGCAATATCGTTACATTGTATTCAAGAAGTGTTGACTCTTCCTAATTCAACCTCCTAAATTCTTTACTTTCATACCTATTCATTTCCTTCACACACATTTTATAATATGTTTTTCAATGGGAAAAAGAAAAAATAAGAGTTGGAAATTCAGAGAAAATTATGACGAATCAAGTAGAAGAGATGAGGAAGAAATATGTCTTGTGGTGAATGATGACCCCCTAATGAGAAGTGTCAATGTTATGCTAGTTGCACTCATAAATCGCAAATTCAGGCAACAGAAAATGCGAACGAAACTTTGAATGTTTTCTCACTTGTGTTGATGGACATGGCCATGCTTGTCATGGTTTGACCACAAATATATATTATACCATATATAATATAATTAATTTTTAAGATTAGTACTAATTTGACACACAAAAGCACGCACGCACACGCGGGTGCATACACACGTGACACAAAGATATTATCTACTATCCATTACTAATATAAAAGTATGAATGTTTCATATAAAATATGAATTGTCTAATATATCCTTTAAAAATATAATTATTTAGCGTTATAAAATGAATTCAGAATTTTCGTATTTAAATACTTTTGTATTAAAATCTAAACTCAAAATTGTATATAAAAAATATTATAATTAGAATCCTACCATATTTGGACTTTAATTTAATATAGATCTGATATCCTTATTAAAAATTATTGACCTCCACAAAAATTAAAAAAGACAAATGTGGATATAAGTAACAATCAAATTATTTAGACGTAAACCTGAGATTTCTAATTGTGATTAAGTCTTTTATCTTCTCCCCAACCAATTAATCAAATTTTCTATACCACTCATCTACCGCATCTCACCAAATGTTAAATTTGTTTTCAATAAAGGCGATTACAATGTTAAAAAAGTTCAACATCAAAACCAATACATAAGCGAAACAGAGATTATATACGGCCATAGCATTGCTCCATCAGTTTCGTTTAATGATGTTTGCCAAGAACATCACGTTTAGAACTTATACAAGTGCGAGTGTGAAGAAAATCATTAACTTCATTTCTTTTTTTTGAAAATATTGGTACAATATGACCAAAGAGGTGTTGATTCTGCCTTATTCATTCTCCTAAATTCTTACTTTCATACCTTTTCATTCATTTTCACACATAATTATGCATTGTGTGTTTTCGCAGGGAAAAAAAAAGATAAAGGGTGGAAGTTCAAAGAAAGTAGCGACACAACAAGTAGAGAAAGGTGAAGATGATACATGTTTTTTGGTGGAGGATGATCGTCTCGTGTGGTCTATCCATGTAATGCTAGTTGCAACTTATGAATTGGAAATTCAGGCAGCAAAAAATGGGAAAGAAACATTGATTGTTTCCTCTCCGAAAAGATATTTGATCTTGTGTCGATGAACATGATCATACATGTCACCGATGAACCACACATATATTCTACCATATGTAATATATTTTTATGATTAGTAGTAATATGACATACCCAAACAATTAACACACTGGGGCACGCACACAAATACTTATTATTTATTATCTATTACTATTTATTATCTATTACTAATATAAAAGTCGAAGGTGTTTTTATAAAATATGGTTAGACTAATATATGCAAAAAAGAAAAATCATTATTTAATGTTATAAAGTTATTTCAGAATTTTGTTATTTAAATAATTTTATATAAAATCTAAATTATGTTGCATATAATAATATTATACTTAGAATCCTATTACATTAGGATTTGAATTTAATATAGATTTGATATCCCTCCACATTTCATGCACGTTTTTCTTAAAATTAAAAAAGAAAAAGAAAATTTAATATAGATTTGATATCCCTCCACATTTCATGCACGTTTTTCTTAAAATTAAAAAAGAAAAAGAAAATTGTGGATATGAATGACAACCAAATTATTTGGACATAAGCTCGGGATTTCTAATTGTGTCGAGTTTATTGTTTTCTTCTTGACCAATTAATCAGATTCTCTATATCGCTCATGTAACACATCTCACAAAACGTTATCGATTTCAATAAAAGCTTTTGTAATGTTGAAATAAACTTAAACTTCAAAACTGATACATAAGCTAGATAGAGATTGTGGCCACAAAGTAGCTGTACAACTCCACAAGTTTCATTTAATTAAGTTTGCCAAAATAATCACATTTTGTAACATACATAAGCACCAGTGTGAATAGAAGACAATCATTAAATTCAATTTTATTTTATTTTTCTTGGAATATCATTACAATTTATTAAAGAGGTGATGATTCTTCCAAATTCTAACCTCCTAAACTCTTGCCTTTTCTTTTCTTACACACATATTATGCAATATGTGTTAATTTTTGGATGGAAAAGAAAAGGTACGTAAGAGGTGGAAATTCAGAGAAAGTTGTGACAAACCAAGTAGAGGAGGTGAGGAAGATTTATTTCTTGTGGTGAATGATGATCCTTTTGTGCGCAGTGTCGATGTGATGCTAGTTGAACTCATGAATTGCAAATTCAATTAAGCAGCAGAAAATACAAACAAAGCGTTGATTGTTTCCTCTCTGTAAAGAGTTTTGATCTTGCGATGATGGACAAGGCCACTCATGGTTGGACCACAAATATATATATATATATATATATATATATATATATATATATGCCACATATAATTTATTTGTATGATTAGTACTAATCTAACACACACAAACACACTCACGCGCGCATACATATCTATTATCTATTGTCAATTACTAATATAAATATTGAATGTTTCTTGTAAAATATAAAAAGCCTAATATATATATATATATAAATATCATTTGTTAATCTTATAAAATTATTTAAGAATTTCATATTTAAATTATTATATATTAAAATCTTAATTCAAAGTTGCGTATAATAATATTATACTTAAAATCTTATAAGATTAGGACTTGAATTTAATATAAATCTGATATCCTTATTAGAAATTATGTTCCATTACATTCCGCGCATGTTATCTATAAAATTAGAAAATATAATTGTGGATTTGAATGAAAACCAAATTATTTGGACATAAGCTCTGGATTTCTAATTGAGTTAAGTCGATCTTTTGTCTTTTCCTTGACCAATTAATCAAATTCTCCGCTCATATAATACATCTCACCAAATGTTATATTGATTTCAATAAAAGCGTTTATAATGTTAAGAAAAATTATATGTATCAAGATAGAGATTGTGGCCACAGAGGAGCCTATAGCTCCACAAGTTTCATTTAATAAATTTTGCAAAAAAAATCATATTTATAACCTATATAAACGCGAGTGTAAATAGAAGTAAATCATTAATTTTTTTTTGTAATATCGTTACTGATTTGTCGTAACTCTGATCCTTTACCTTTCCGGCGTCGTTCGAAATTCTCCGATGCCAAATTGGAATTCTCCGGCGTCAACGTAACCTGCAAAACAAAGAACACCGGGGGTTTTTCCCGGTGAAGGGACTCCGACGCTCAAGTCAGTAATCTCACAAAGATATTGCTCTTGATTTCAATAATGCTTAATGTGTAAAAATTGTGATTGTGTGTAAATAGAAAAATAAAAGATATATATATACTCCCTGAAAGAGACGTGATTTCTTGGGAGTGGGATGTGGCAGTTGGGATTTCCCCTAAAAACTTGGAAAGTGGCGAGATTCTCGCGATCGTGGGAGTTATCTCGAATTTGAATTAGTTCGTCTGGATTTAGCTCGACATTTTACCTCACAGTTCGACACTTCATCCTGTGAGTCTGATCAGTTCGCTCAGTGTGCGAACATTCTTGTTCGCTTACAAGTTCTCTATTACTTCTTTATTCTGTTCGCGCCGATTGGCCTTCAATTCCGGGTCGGGTTTTTGGGACAGTTTGAATATGGTTAGTTCGACCACATCAGTACTCCCCCCCTTTCGGAGTGCGAACTGTATTCACGCACTAACACAGTTCGCACTGTTGCCCATTATGAAGCTTCTTCAAGAAGCATCGCGTCCCATCAATCATCCTCCTGCGACGTTTTCCTCCATCCCGAGGCACCTTTTCGTCTTTGTCGTTCGATCGAACTACATCCGACGGCTAAGATCTGACTTGTCAGTTTATGTTAATCCCTAGGCGTCACTTCATTTTAACCGTCGGATTGAACTGCATTTAACGGCTAAGATTGTTTCTGCAGCCTCGAAGTGCCTTTTCGCATTCACCGTCAGATCGAACTGCATCTAACGGCTAAGATTTACAACCCTTCGTGTTCGCCGTTAGATCGAGGTGCATCCAATGGCGGAGATCTTGTGACTTTTCAACTTTCCCCAAAACACTTTTTCCTTCTCTATATATACCCCCTCTTTTTTCCAAAAATCACTTCTGCGAAAAACCACTCTTCATTCACAAGCAAGAATCGTCCTTCCCCTGTGATTTTCAAAGTTTCTCAAACAGATCCAGGTATCCTTTCGATCCTTTTGTTTCTCTCTCTCTTCGTTCGTGTCTTTCAAATCTTTCAAATGGCTTCTTCTTCTTCCCCAAAGCGATCTAGGAAGAGAACTGTAGATGAGATTTTTTCTGCTACTAAAGCTACCCCAACACATACTATCCTTCTTAGTTCGCTCATAACAGCGGCGGGCTATTCTATAGTCATTCCCAGTCCCGATGATCGACCTCATCGGGCTCCCGCTGGCTGCTACACGTGGTTTTTAAGACACGTGTCTGTAGGTTTAATCCCTCCCATCCATCCTTTTCTTTTCGAGGTCGGTTCGGCCTATGGGGTGTGCCCCAACCAGTTGCACCCGAACTCCATAAGCTACATCGTAGCATTTTATATGGTGTGCAAATGGATGGGGGTCGAACCGACCTCCGAACAGTTTCGTTCTTGTTTCGTACTTAAACACACCAACCCGTTCCGCTTCTATTTAAGCCCCCGAAGCGGACAAAAACGGGCCCAATTTTTGTCCCCAGGAGATGAAAAAATCAGCTCCTGGGAAAAATATTATTTTTTCGTTCGTGCCCCAAATAACAGAACCTTTCAATCTCTCCCTTGGGTTGAGAGCTCGAACCGAAATGAGCCTGCTCCTCCGAGGGATTTCGAGCTTGGGACTTTGGCAAGGCTATTTCGGAGAGGAATGTTCGACATAGTTCGCATGAGTTCATGCGAACAATTGTTGGCTTTCTGGGGATTTTACCCGAACACGCCAGTTTCCCACAAGTTCGATTTAGGTTGTTAAAAATTTTCTTTTATATCCTTCTTTTTTCAAAACTTATTGAACTGTTCGCATACTAACTATTCGCGTTTTATGTTGTAGATAAAGAAATGAATAACTTTTTCATCCTCGATGCCGGCGTGTCGGAGTCCCAGAGACCTGCCTTTTCATCCGCGGACGATGCAGTGAACAGCCGACAAGCGGCGGCCTTCCGTGAAAAGGAGGAGCGGCGTTTGAAAGAGCTAGCGCCACAAGTCAACCTTGACGTGGCCGAGGATGCCGATGCTCGCCCCTCCAGTTCGCCATTAGCAGCTCGTGCTGGAACGACCGAGGAGATTCTTCTTCGGCGAAAGAAAAAGACACCCTCCAGCTCGCAAAAAAAGGCACCCTCCAAGAAACAGCGAACGGAAGAAGGCACCTCATCCGAGGTTCAGCGAGCTGAGACCGAGCCCGAACAGGCGGGGGCAATCGTTTCAAGCAAAGGGGCGGCGACAAAGGAGGAAGACCGCGAACTAAAAGAGTTCAAAGCGAACATCTCTAAGATGTCGAGCGCGGTCAAGTACTTCGAGGCCATGGGCGAAAAGGCCTTTCGTCGTCGGGATAGGTTGAGGAGCACTCTCCAAGAGAAGCAAACCTTGGAGAGCGATCTGGGCGAACATGCCAGCAAAGCTGAAAGCCTATCCGCTCAGCTGGAAGAAAGGGAGCTGGAGCTGGCAGTTGCTCGCTCCGAGGGGGCTAAAAAGGAAGAGCTTTTATTAGCTAAGGAGCAGTTCGCCGTGGAGCAGCAAACTGCTCTCTCAAACGCGCGAGCTGAGAATCGAAGCTTGCAGGAGAAGCTCGAAGAGGCAGAGAAAAGGATCGCAGAGGCAGAGAGGTCCCGAGCCGAATTCGGAGAAGTCATGTATCAAAATGGCTTTTACCAATTCGCCCGGAGTCCCGAAATGGAGCTGATATCGGAAGAGTTCCGGGAAAGGGTCGTTTCCCGTCTTTGGGACTCCCTTCTTTTCCTGTCCAAGGCGGCTCCGATGGCCGTAACTTACTTCAAAGAGGGAGTTCGGCTCTGCCAGGAGCGAGCAGGAGAGACAGTTCGGTTCGACGTGAACGAACTAGGCCAGGAGGTGATGCGGACTCATTCCATTCCGCCTGGTTGGCGTGGAGATCCGAATGGCGACATCAACGCCAAGTGGTGGTCGGGCTGTCTGGAAGAGGCAATAAAGGAAGTTCTTCCGGACACCCAGCTCGATAATCCGGGTCCAAGTTCGTCTCTTCGCGCTCCTGCCGAACCTTCTCGAAGCCCAACTCCGGATCTGCCGGAGGATATGTTCGATCTTCCTCCAGCTCCGGCTCAACTCACTCCGCAATCATCTCCTGATCGCTCTTAGTCTACCTTGTCATAGTACTTGTATATTTTTTGTAGCTTGTACTTGTACTTTTTTAATGAATCGAGTTGGAATCAAATAGTTCGCGTACTTCCGTGTTTTTCTATTCCTCTAATCGCAAAATTTCGAATGAATTATTTTCTAAGTACTTAGCCATCAAAAATGAATACTTACTCAACGAACTCCGAAGAATCGCAGAATTTCGAATGAATTATTTTCTAAGTACTTAGCCATAAAATAAAAATGAATACTTACTCAACGAACTCCGAAGAGGCTCCTTATTTTGCTTTGAGTTCGATAGAACTTTCTTCTCTTCAATTTATTGCAAGCATTGAGTTCGATAGAACTTCTTCCCTTTGCTTCATTTAAGTCCCAAATAGACTCCTTCACTTCATGCTTATTCAACGAGTTCGAGGGGAACTTTTAGTAGTGTGCTTGATTAGTAAGTTCCGAGGGAACTTCTTCAGTATACTTGATCAATGAATTCGCTTGATCAATGAGTTCGCTCAATCAATGAGTTCGCTTAATCAATGAGTTCCGAGGGAACTTCTTCAGGACACTTGATCAATGAATTCGCTTGATCAATGAGTTCGCTCAATCAATGAGTTCGCTTAATGAATTCGCTTGATCAATGAGTTCGTTTAATCAATGAGTTCCGAGGGAACTTCTTCGTGCTTAATCATTGAGTTCCGAGGGAACTTGTCGTGCTTAATCGTTGAGTTCCGAGGGAACTTCTTCGTGCTTAATCATTGAGTTCCGAGGGAACTGCTTTAGTTCGCTGATCATTGAGTTCCGAGGGAACTTCTTTTTAATACGCTTAATCAATTAGTTCCTAGGGAACTTCAAGTTCGCTCCACAACATGATTTGTAACAGATATGTAAATCGAACTATAAAGACTCAAGGATTTAGCGTGGTTCGGTCAAATCGACCTACATCCACGGAGTATGAAAATATCTCTTATTCATAAATGCAACAATAATTTGAAAAAGTAAAAGGCAACATACTGGAACTTGATACTTCAAGTGTAAAATTTCTTCAAGTGGTTGATGTGCCACGGTCTAGGCAATTCATTTCCTCGTTAATTCATTTCCTCGTTCATTGGTCAGCTCGTAGGATCCTCCTAGTAAAACTTTTGCAACAGCATATGGTCCTTCCCGAATAGCATCTAACTTCCCGATCTCCAACAAGGCATCAGATTGCCTCAGAACCAAATCCCCTACTTGAAATTCTCTCTTTCGAACCTTTCTGTTGAGGGCCGCCTGAATACGTCTTTTGTATAATTCATGGCGAATTCTAGCTTCGTCTCTGATTTCTTCCAGAAATAACAAATCTGTTCGGATTAATGGGACGAACCGAACGTCCAGGCAGCTCCGGGATCAATTCCACACTCATCAATTCGCCTTCTGCGAACTCCACAGTACTTGTGTCATCACCTTTTTTCAGATTTTTGTCCCTTCCACGATCAATATCATCTCCCTGTTCGCCATGGCGCTTGCGTGACTCGGATTGTCGAACCGCAGTGACATAACAACGCCGAGCAGTTTGTTGGTCGCCATGAACAACTCCTACTCCAACCACTCGCTCTTCTTCATTCTCAACTGGAAACTTTATCATCAAATGAGCAGGTGAGATAACAGCAGCATATGAACTCAAGGAAGGTCGACCCAAAATCACATTGTATTGAGAGGGCGCATCCACTATAAGAAAGGTCATCGTTTTGTTCTGCCTCCATTCTCCATCTCCCAAGACCATAGGCAATTGGATTTTGCCATACACCGTTACGGACTCACCTGCAAAACCATAAAGTGAAGTTTCCACAGGTTTTACCTCCACTGTTGATCTCATTTTTCGGAGACAGTCCATGAATATGATGTCCACCGAACTTCCAGTATCTACAAACACCCGTTCAACATTAAAACCCCTATCTCAGCAACAATCACCATAGCATCGAACTGAGGGCTCTGAATAGCAACACAGTCACGAACTCCAAACTCGATCGCCACCTCTTCGAAAATAGAGTGAACTGTATTCTATTCTTGCCTAACAGAATTAAGTCTCGCCTTACGAGCTCTATTAGAATCTCCGTCTGTTGGCCCACCCATAATCATGTGAATAGTGGGTCTTTCTTCTTGTTCAGGTCTAGCTCGCGCTGGGGGCGGTGGAGGTGGAGGTAATTCCTGCTGCTCTTGCCTTATTTCTGGTCTTGGCTCTCTTCGATCATTCCGATGTTCGCGGTTCGATCGATTCTGACGAACAAAATGAGATAATTTGTTCTCCCTGATTAGCCTTTCCAGTTCATCTCGCAAATGTAAACATTCGTCAGTTCCATGCCCATATTCATTATGAAATCGACACAATTTACCGTTGCCGAGAGTAGCTGGTTTCTTCGGATTAGGGCTCCAGGTCGACGGCCACTTCAACTGGGGCAGGTTCCATATTTCCATCAATACCTGTCCGGGGGACATAGTCATGGGCGTATACTGTTCGTACCTCCGCCCTGTCCTATTTTCTCTCAAAGGGGGTGGAGCAAATCTTGTTCGTTGTTCCCCCCCATCTCTCTTTCTCGACGCCTCATGATCCTGTTGCGTCCTGCTCATGCGACTCGAACTTTCTCCTTTCTTCATTCGAACTGCCTCCTCCAAGTTGATGTACTTGGTAGACCTTTGCAACATTTCGTCAAAATTGTTGGGAGTCTTCTTAACCAGCGAAGTATGGAGATCTCCCTCTTTCAATCCTTGAATGAAAGCGCTTACAACCAAATCATCCGAAGCCTCAGGAGCTTCTAAGGTAGCAGCTGTAAACCTTTTAACATAGTCCCGCAAGGTCTCATCCCCTTTTTGTCTTACGCCGAACAATGTTTGGGTAGATCGCCTCTGCCTTCTAGAACTAGCGAACTGATGCAAAAACAACTCCGACAGTTGTTCGAAATTGTGAATTGTCCCATCATTCAGCTGGCTGAACCATGTTTGAGCAGCCTTGGTAAGGGTAGTGGCGAACACCCTACACTTGATACCATCTGAATACCGATGCAGTAGAGCAGTATTGTCGAATCTACATAGATGTTCCCATGGGTCTGTAGTACCATCATATTCAAAATTCACCGGCCGAAAGGAGGCTGGCAATTCATCTTCCATCACCTCCTCAGAAAAAGGATTTCCTCGAGAATTCTGGGGAATCCGTCGAACAGTTCGCTGGACTTCCCGCAGCTCCTTTCGTAAACCATCCACTCTCTCAGATAGTTCGTCATGTCCTCGTTTTTGGCCTCGAGGGTGACCAGATTGGCTTTCCTGTTCATCCATTCGAGATCTGTCGCCCTCTTGTTCCCTTCCCACAGGCATGTCAGTGTTATCCTGTCGTGAATCAACCTTCTGCTTGCCCAAAGCTTTTTGAACAGCAGTCTCTATCAAAGCTGAGAGTTCCTCCGGCGTCAACGTGACAGTGCCGGGAGGATTAGCCGGTGCGGAATTCCGATCCTCGTTTTGTTGCACGAACGGTGCTCCTTCATCCAACCTCCTTCTGGATCCTCTGGTATTCACCATTTTCGTAATCCTCTACGTCTTAAATGCTCAAAGTTACTAAAATACTTCCCACAGACGGCGCCAATTGATTTGTCGTAACTCTGATCCTTTACCTTTCCGGCGTCGTTCGAAATTCTCCGATGCCAAATTGGAATTCTCCGACGTCAACGTAACCTGCAAAACAAAGAACACCGGGGGTTTTTCCCGTGAAGGGACTCCGACGCTCAAGTCAGTAATCTCACAAAGATATTGCTCTTGATTTCAATAATGCTTAATGTGTAAAAATTGTGATTGTGTGTAAATAGAAAAATAAAAGATATATATATACTCCCTGAAAGAGACGTGATTTCTTGGGAGTGGGATGTGGCAGTTGGGATTTCCCCTAAAAACTTGGAAAGTGGTGAGATTCTCGCGATCGTGGGAGTTATCTCGAATTTGAATTAGTTCGTCTGGATTTAGCTCGACATTTTACCTCACAGTTCGACACTCCATCCTGTGAGTCTGATCAGTTCGCTCAGTGTGCGAACATTCTTGTTCGCTTACAAGTTCTCTATTACTTCTTTATTCTGTTCGCGCCGATTGGCCTTCAATTCCGGGTCGGGTTTTTGGGACAATTTGAATGTGGTTAGTTCGACCACATCAGTTACAATGTGTTCAAGAGGTGCTGATTCTTCCTAATTGAACCTCCTAAATTCTTACTTTCATACCTTTTATTTCCTTTCACACACATTATGCAACGTTTGTTTTTGTAGGGAAAATAAAAGATAAGAGACGGAAATTCAAAGAAAGTGGTGACAAACCAAGTAGAGGAGGCGAGGAAGATATAAATCTTGTGGTGAATGATGACCCTCTCGTGAAGTGTCGATGTGATGTTAGTTGAGCTCATGAATTGCAAATTCAGGCAACAGCAAATGCGAACGAAACGTTGAATGTTTTCTCTCCAAAAAGAGTTTTGATCTTGTTTTGATGGACATGGCCATACTTGTCATGGTTTAACCACAATATATAATTTAAATTAATGATCATTTCTAATTTGATACATAGAAACACACACGCACACGTGGGTACACACGTACATGGACACACAAAGCTATTATCTATTATCTATTATTTATATAAAAGTGTTTCATAAAGAATGAATTACCTAATATATCCTGTAAATTGTAATAATATAATTATTCATTTCTATAAAGTGAATTCAGAATTTTTATATTTAAATAATTTGGTATCTAAATTCAAAATTGTATATAATAAAATTATAATTAGAATCCTAGTATATTTAGCCTTAATTTAATATAGATCCTATATCCTTATTAAAAATTACACAAAAACTCATGTGAGACGGTCTCACGGATAGTTTCCGTGAGACGGATCCTTATTACCCATGTGTTGAATCCATTTTCACAAATTTCAATAGGAATTGTTAAGGGTGGGTTATGGGTTGACCCGTCTCACACAAGAAGATCCGTGAGACGGTCTCACATAAGACCCTAAAAATTATTGATCTCCACAATAATTAAAAAAGACAAACGTGGATATAAATAACAACCAAATTATTTTGAACCACGGGAAATGCTTACCGATTACATATTAATTATGTATGAATGTAGGTTTATGAGCCTCTAATATGGTATAATATTTTTTTTTCATGTTGTATTAATTAAGGGAAAAATATTTTAAGTCTCGTAACTTAGACCTTGTTCAGAAAATACCCTGTAATTGTGACATGTCCAACTTTGGTCCCTTCTATATGTATAATAAAATGTCTAATTTAAGAACTTGGTCCATCATCGACCACTTACGTTGACTGATGTGCGAAGCACGTGTCCAAAATTTTGGTTGGAGTCCTTAAATTGGACAATTTATCATACATATCAAAATTGGACATAACATACATATGAAATATTTTCTGGACAAGGCCTAAGTTACGTGACTAAAATTATATTTTTTATTTTTATGATTAGTACTAATCTAACACACACAAACACACGCACACACGTGGACACACAAAGCTATTATCTGTCATCTATTATCTATTATCTGTTATAAATATAAATGTATAAATGTTTCTTCTGAAATATGAATTACCTAATATATCCTATAAAAATATACTTATTTAATGCTATAAAATGAATTCAGAATTTTCATATTTAAATAATTTTGTGTTAAAATCAAAATTCAAAGTTGTATATAATAATATTATAATTAGATTAATCCTAGTATATTTTGCCTTAATTTAATATAGATCCTGGAAGAGATATGGAAAGGAATGATTGATTGTATTGCATTGAGTATACCGTATATATACATGTGTGAGATACATATTTGGGCCAAGCCCATGGGTACACATATATTCTATCTATTCCTCTAACAAATCCTATATCCTTTAAAAAATTATTGTTCTCCACAAGAATTAAAAAAGACAAACTTGGATATATATTTACAACCAAATTATTTAGACGTAAGCCCGAGATTTCTAATTGTGATTAGTTAAATCTTTTGTCTTCCCCTCAACCAATTAATCAAATTCTCCATACCACTCATGTACCACATCTCACCAAATGTTACATTGATTTTTAATAAAGACGGTTACAATGGTAAGAAAATTCAACACCAAAACTAATACATAAGCGAGACAGAGATTATGGCCACATGAATCGTATTGCTCCACGAGTTTCATTTAATATAGTTTGCCAAAAAAATAACATTTAGAACTTATACAAGCGCGAGTTTCAACAAAAGAAAATCATTAAATTCATTTCTTTTTCTGAATATCGGTACAATATATCAAGAGGTGTTGATTCTTCCTTATTCAACCTCCTAAGTTCTTACTTTCATATATTTCATTCATTTCACACATATTATGCATCTTCATGAAATGACATTAATAAAAAAATTCTCAAAATGGGCGTCATGTCATTTTATTTTTAGATATAATATAATTTGCACATTATGCAAAATAAATACAAATAATTTAATAAACATATTAAATAGCAAATGTAAAAAGTTTTTCGATCGTAATCAATCATTCCATTATCCTTCCTAAAATTTATTTAAAAAGGATTTCTAGTAATTGTAGTACTTTTGAGAACTGTGCATTAAATGAAAATCAATGATGACTAGAGTCGGCAATTTGAAACCGGTCTGATGGGTCGGCCAAAATGACCAATATATGAGGTTGAATTGGCCTCTAAAATAAGCGGCCTGAAAAATATCGGAAAGTTTTGGCCCGGTCCAATGACCTGACGAGTTTTATGGGCTCAGACTAATTTGTCTTGTTGGGCTTGCGCTAGCCCAATGACCCGATAAATAAGTTCTTTTGTAATACTTTTTTGTTATAGTTTGTAAATTTTACATGTGATTCAATTTCCTCTCTATCATGTTTTTATTATTTTTTTTTTCTTAATTATTTTTTTCTTCAACTATCATTAACTAGTTTAAATAAGAGTTGTAAATAATTAGAATCCACAAGCAAATTATGAGAATATAATTAAAATATTTTTGAACGCATAAAGAAAGTAAAAAAAAAGGATTAGATCTTGCCCCCACTAATAATTTAATTATATAAAATAAATTAATTTGAATATATAAATGGGATACTATAATTTAAATTTTATGTTTTAAATTATCTAATAGGAAGTTCTTTCTCTATATAATTAATCAGTTTAATAATTTAATTAATTAAAAAATTATTTTAATTTTAAAAAACAATTAGGTATCTGAAACGATTTGGCCCAATGGCCCAAATAATATTGGACCAGGCTTCAATTTTACAGACCCGATAAACTGATGGTCCGACTTGATTTTATCATTTTACTATTAGATTAGGTCGGACCGGACGATCTGATTTGCCAACTCTAATGATGAGCATACAAGTCGATCATCACTTTGGTAGAAAATTAAATGCATATTTTGATCGAAAGGTTCCTTAAAAAAATCCCATATATATAAACTTTATTTTTAGTTATTTACCCTATGCTTTTGCATTTTATTTTTCACTTTCGTACCCCTAATGGACAAAAATGAAAAAGAATATAAAATAGAAAAAATAAAAAATAAAAACTAGAAAATAAAATATTTAAAACATAATATATATATATATATATATATTGAAAGTAATAAAATTATATATATAAAAGAAAGACCAAGAGTGACACATGACACTCATATAATACTCGAATATATATATATATATATTACATGTTCTTTTAATTTCCCCTTTTTTAAACAATTTGCCTTATAAATATATGGGTTAATTGTTAGAAAAATCACAATCTTTACCTATATTGTTATTTTAACCAAACTTTTCACTATTGATCAAAATAACATTATCTTATATATTAGTATGTTTTTCGACTAAATAGTGACAAAAAATATTTATTTTCTATCGATATACAACTTTTCACCCAAGCTTTTTAGTTTTTTTTTTTTTTTTGTCTCCCCCCTCCCATCCACAACCCCCAAAATTATTATTAGTAATTACAACTTTTCGAAAACTGATTTTGGTAATAAAAAAAAAAAAAACATACTAAATATATAAGGTTGCGTTTTTACCGATAGTGAAAAGTTTGGTTAAAATGACAATTTAGACTGAGGTTGTGATTTTATTTGGCTACTAACCCTAAATATATATGTCATTTCAATATATATATATATATATCATTATAAATGTTGTTGTTTGTGTTCGTAAACAAACCAATTTTTATTATTTTTTAATTATGATAACATATTACAATATTTATAACATAATATGTACAACATGTAAATTAAGCCATAAAATATTTTTATAGTATAGATATATGTATGATTGTAAAATTATGTTATATTTTTAATATGTATACATTATTATTTATTCACATACACTAGATATTATTTATTCAATGGTTAAATAATATATTATATTTAATTATATTAACTAAGGTGAATATAAAATTATAAATATTTTTTCCTGCATAATTTATTTGATTTTTTTTCATTTATTAATTCAATCCATTTAAATCAGGGTATTACGCGGGTCTTATACTAATATAAACTAAAATAAATTTCACTACAATAAAAATGAGTATTTGCGACAGCAAAATGTTGTCGCAAAAACCTCAATGATTGTCGCAAGTAACAATTTGCGACACATGTTGACGCTAAATTATTCTCACAAAAGTCTTCTCGTAAATAGTTTATTGTGACAACATTGTTGTTGCGAATGTATTAGCTATTCGCAACAACAATGTTGTCGCGAATAAATTGATTAACATTGCTTTTTTGACAACATATTGTTCGTTTTATTAACATTTTTTGCAATAATATATTGTCGCAAAAACTAAACTTATTACGACAACTTTTGTTGTCGCAAAATATGTTATCGCAAATACTCATTTTTCTTGTAGTGTAGATATTAGATTTGATTTAGTTTTTGTATTTGATTTGGATGTTGATGTATAACTTAGCTAACTTTTATTTGGTGGTTAGGTTTGTATCATACAATGTAAAATTTATTTATTTTTCCCTCAATTAATTTTATGTACTTTTTAATGATTTTTTAGTTCATTTTTGCATTATTAATTCTATATGATTTTAGTTTCTTCATCGTTTCTTTCTTCATTCTCGGGCTCTCATAGCTAAATTTTGTCCAAGTTTAACATTCATTTCAATCTACTTGGCGATATACATATTTTGCAGTAACACAAAGTTGATTTGATTCTAGGATATATCTATGTCATTCCACCAATTTCAACTTAATTCCGTTAAACACAAGCCAATTAGAACACAATTAAATAAGACTTTAACCACAAACACATAACATATGCATGGCTAAATATCTCATAACCTACTTAAAATCCACAAATCAAACTAGGCCTAATTTGAAGATTGGGAAACTGGTCAATGGGCCAAAACAATAATTTCAACTCAAAAAATTGGATGGATTCAGAAAAATCCAGTTACCTGAAAACTTAATTAAAAATATGTAGTTTTTAAACATGCGTGAACTTAGAAAAAAAATGTTTATATTACCTTTATTATCTTGAATCTGACTTGAGTTTATCTCACTGGTACGTGAGACAGATAAACTCATAACCCTTGATTAGTAGGTAAGAATGATCTGTACATGAGGCGTCTCACATGTGTATTATTTTTTTCATTATTTTGATATGTTTTATAATTTTTTTAATATATATTTTGACGATTATGTAACGTTAATGTTAGGTAAAAATGACAAATAGTAACAAAAGATAAACATTGCTATTATACAGTCTTGCTACCCTACCCACCGTTGGTGTATTAATATGTGTTCATCACTGACATGTTAGATATCCAACATATCAATTAATCTCACTTGCTATATAATCAGTGAATGATATCATTATATATCAACGGTGGACATATTAAGAATTACCGAATCAACCTAATTCGAACAATAAATCAGTAGGCAAAGTAATTAGGGGTGTCAATACGGGCCGATAGGGCGGGCCAGCCCACAACCCACCATAACCCTCCATTTGGCGGGGCGGGACTTTTCTAATGGCGGGCCTCAAAATCTCAACCCAACCCAACCCAACGGTGGGTTGTGGGTTAGGCGGGCAGACCCACCAAATTATTCTTTAATTTTTTTTAATTTTTTCAAAGGAAATTGAGTATATGTGTAACATATATACATTTAATAAGATATATATACATTTAATTACATATAGTATATGAAAACAATTTTTAAAAATAATGCGTTCATAAAATCTCTCAATTTCTATATATAAATAACACATATCAATATTCTATAACTCATTGCTTGCATGAGGTACGAACTATCATCACAATTAAATATTTCTCTTTATTTTTTATAAAAAATAATAAAAAATATATAGAAAAAATAAAGGCGGGCCAATCCACTAGCTCACGGGCCAACGCACCAAAAGCTCAACCCACCGCGGACCAAACCCACTTTGACCCACTTTTTTGTGGGCCTAAAATTACTCAACCCGATCCTCCATTTTTGTTTGGCGGGGCGGGCAGACCCAACTGAACTTGGCTCATTTTGACAGCTCTAAAAGTAATTAAAACCTAGTTCGAACAATAGATCGGTAGGCAAATTAATTAAAATGCGGACCACCAAACCCCCATGTCCATAAACATTGGATTGGATAACCATCACATCTAATTAAGTTGTGCTACGTACCTCCACCACATGAAAATAAATTTATTTATATTCGAAAATATTTGAAATTTTAATAATACATTTATTTTTCGCTAATATTAGGATCGAATGATTTTTTTTTTAAAATTAATAAGAAAATTGAAGTGTAGTGATTCAGAATACATTCAAAGAGAATATATGAAATAAAAAATTAAAAAACATGTTAACATGAAAATAAGTCTATAGTTACGAAAATAACGTATAAACAAAGGTGGTGAGATATGAGTAAATGGTTTTCACCATATTTGTAATGTAATCATCAATAAAGTCAAATCAGGAGGTTGTAGTTCAAGTGGAATTCATCTTATGGGGAGATTGTGATGATTTGGATGGAGCATGAGACACGTAAATTATTTAATACTTCTTATCTCCTTCCTTCCATTCCTACCAAACCTATGAAGAAAAAAAAAAAACCCCAAAAACGAAACAAGCTTCTACGCACACCTTCATGCACTCGGGTATTTCTAGTTATTTAGTATATCATATACACTCCCTTCTACTCCTACCAAGCTTATTAAAAAAGGAAAAAAAACCCACAAAGTATGCAATAGAAAACCTCAAAAACTATTTAGTATTTCTTACAGGTGCATGGATCACGTGCCTGGGTGGATGCACTCAAACATACCCAAATTTATTTCATGTATCATACATTTATGTTATATTAGTCATACTTTTGTGTTCCGATTTCATACCTTTAAAATATTAGTCATACTTTTTATTTATATTAGTTATACCTTTATATATTACATATAAGGTATGATTATGTAGATGTAAAGGTATGATTAATATCATATAAGAGTATTACTAACATAACATAAATATATGTTTAACATAATACGAAAGTCATGACCAAACCAAAAGATTAAGCGTGAAAAAAAAAAAGGTGAATTGAACCGGATCCAATCCGCATGCATCCATACACTTAATTCACAATAAGCCTCCTAAAACAATCCTCAACATAGTCAAAAGAATTTAAATTGGGATTCTTAAAAAGTCTACAAGTCAGAACCCTTTTCCCTTCCAAAATCCAAAGCTCAAATATTTGCTGGTGTTTTTCTTTTTTATTGCATCTCTTATGCGTTGTAATAATAATGGAAGCAACACTGTGGGGAGGCGCCACCTCCGCCGTGCTCAGCCTCCGATTTTCCCCTTTCAAAGTTTCATATAACAGAAATCTCAGCATCCAAGCTTCTGCTCATGGCCTCAGGTATCAACTTTTCTTCTTGTCTCTTTGTTAGAATAATAGGCCCAAATGTTTGTTATGGGCTTGTCTGTTTTTATTCTTATTTCTGCCCAAGCCCAGGCCCAAGCCCATTCCACAACCCTAGCCCACTACCCAGAGCCTTAAAAGGCTTCGACTCTCTTGCTCCCCCATTTGCCCTAGCTGCGCCTCTCTGCGACTCTTCGTCTCTGACGATTCCTTCTCCATTGCTCCTTCTCGATGGAAACCCTTGGTGCTTCTTGCTCCTCTCACTCACCCCATTTATGGGACTCCAGTGGAGGAGCTCCAGCAAGCTTCAATCTTGAGTCTTCTCCTTCTTCTGCTATATTCTTCCCTCTTCTGATAAGAACCATACACTACACTGAGTTAAGCTTTGTGCGTGAGTGTGGGTAGAAGCGAGAGGTCTCCTTGAGGGTTTCCTGAGGGTTGCTTGGGTGTGGGTTTTCTCTGTGGGCTTTTCGATCTCTCTGTGAGATCTGTTCTTGGGGCTTGGGTTGAGTCTCTGTGACTCTGTGAGAGAATCCCCCTTCCACTGGTCCTTGTGTTCGATTTGGTGTGGGCTTTCTGAGCCGTTGACCACGAGATCCTCCCAAGACTCTTTATGTCTTTCTGTTTCTGTTTAATGTGGGATTCTTGGATTCTTTTTTTAGTATTCACTCCAACAAACTTTTGCACTTCAATCTCTGACTTTTAAATTCTGCAATCTTATATGTAGTATTTGAAATTTTGTGATTTAGTTCATCTTGTTACTTTCTAGTAGGCGTAGTATATCAGAGTCAGTTCTGACATCTTAAGAGCCATGACGAATTAGAAAAAGTGGACCACTTCAAGAAAAATCAAACATTTTTTTATTGAAATGGTAAAATTAACTTAAAAATCAAAATATATGTATATATACATATATCATCCAAAAGTCGTGTTTATATATAGATCAAGTTTCATTATATACTTCTTGGCCCATCTACAACATTGAAAATATGCAATGCCAACAAATATAAACGCAATAATAAGTTTCAATTTATCATTGAAAATTTCTAAATCTTCATGCATTTAAGAAGCAAAACAAGAAAAACTAAGATGTAAGCATAAAATTAGAAGAATTTAGAGATGTAATTATTATTAGTTTGGATGTGTTGTTTCTATGATTTAATAACTTGTAGTAGTACTTTTTGTTTTTTTAACAATTGAATGCACATATTAATCAATTAAATAATAATTATTTGATTGCTTACTTGGCAAACATTTTGATATCTAATTATACAAAAAATATTGATTTTTGTCATATTTAGTATCCAACTATAAATTGGTCTATTTTATTTTAAAAGTATATAAAAATTGGGTCAAATAGTTTATTATCAATTATATATTATATTGTGTTTATTATACGTAATACAATTATATATATATATATATATATAATATAGGATGAACATTTGGGACCCCTTAAAAAATGGGGCCTAAAGACAGTTGATCTTATCACCCTAGTTCATGACTGGCCCTGCAGTACACCCATGGGATGCAGGGTTTCTTATATAAGATTTTTTTGTTTTAGAATTCTTAATAATGTAATGTGATATTATTATCTTAACCTAAATATATATATATATATATATATATATTAATAAGAATTTAGATATTTTATTTTTAATTTTTATTATTATAAATAATGTTATAATTTCGAAATACAAATAATATATAGATGTATATGCATAATTAAACAATTACAAATTATAAAATCTATATTTGAAATAGGAGATTATTATTTAAACACCAATTTTGTGCCCCATTACTATTGTAAATCATTATGTATACTAGTTTTGTACCCGTGCGATGCACAGATAAATTTTTATAAAATATAATTATAATATTTTTATTTGAGATTTGGAAAAAAAATTATATCCAAATGTAATATAATAAAATTAAGTGATTTATATCTTATATATTTTAACTATTTAATTGTTGGAGATAATCTCTAGATACGGTAATAAAATAAGATATTGTAATTTTAAACTTAGTTTATATATAAATGAGATGGATATGAATTCTATAGAAATTATTACATTTCAAGTACATTATTCAAGATAAAGGAATAATGTTTACATAAAAAAATCACAACATGAAAGTTATGTTCTATATAAGATAAAAATTATAATTCAACTAACTACTTTAAAGCATGTTATCTCTAAAACAAATAAATTATATGACAAAAAATCTCAAAAACATAAAAGAAATACAAAAACAAAATATATGATTAATTTCCAATTATTTCTAACCTAAAAAAAAAAAAACAATCCACCTTGTAATATAAATTTATAGTCTTCTTTATCATTTTTCATATAAGTTTTCATTCAGGTTTCTTCACGAAATTCATGCATAAAGTAAAAAAATAAAAAAATAAAAACTACATTAATAATAATCCATATGCAATACCAATAAATAAAATATTCATCTCCAAATATTAATAACGATAGGAACTTTAATCGTTAAGAAATTATTGATAAAGTCAAAAAATTATTAATCGTCCATCCAAACTATGATATATGCAGATCAAATAAAAATCATAACTAAATAAAATAAGAACCAAAAAAAGAAAAAAAGAACACAAAGCACCATGAAATCAAAAGATTTGTATTGCAAGATTTGAGAAATTAAAGAGAAAGTGTGAGTCAATTCTAAGTTTTTTCTCTCATATTTATAAAGCATAATTTGTTCATTAGATATGAAATTAGTGCATTTTGTATGACATAAATCTAGCTGCTTCCTAATTTATAGATTTTTTTTCGCAATTATAATGACTGCAAATAAATATTCAGTTTCTACTTAATTCCTATATATGAAATCAAATCACATCATTCACAATCAATGGGTTTATTGATAAATCAAAACGTCTTATTATATTACATTATGTTATACATTAAATATTATTTTTATTGAATTTTTTTATTTACAAAATAGAAAATCATGTTCAATATATATATAGTATATAAAATCAAGATCAAGATAATATCACAATCTTATTTGTTTGCTCATATTGTATTTTCAATTTTAATAGTGAAATTTAGTAGGAATTTATTATTATCTTATTTAATGGATGAAAACGATAGCATCAACATCTATTATATTTTTAAAATGACATTTCAAATTATATTAATTTTAAAACAAACCATCATTTTTATGTAATCGATGTCAAATAACTTGATATATAAGTCATTAAGAAATTTGTATATAAAATCATATGTAATGCTTAGATGAAAAATCATTTAGTTTGCATCTATAAAATAATTTAACAGTTTTTAAAATTGAAACATATTAAATTAACATTTTTATTAAATTGAAACGTATTAAATAGAAGAAGGATAGCTAATGGCAATAATTTCTTCGTTTTCCCTAATTTGTAATAATATTCATCCTTATCTATATATATATATATATATATATATATAAAGAGGGTTGTGGACTCTCTCCAGCCTACACATCAGCATTCTAAATGAGTATGAAGCTGCCATGTGTACTCCTTCTTAGTTTGAGTCATCTTCACATGTACGTGTCTTGTCATATCATCATATTCTTGTCATATCATTCTATTCTCCATCTATATCTCTCTTCCTCCCTTCTCTCTCCCCGTGGAAATGAAAAAGACCACAGTTTCATCTCTCTGGCCCCTCTGAATCAGAACAATATTCACTACTCGAGCGAAGAAGACCACCCTTTATCTCTACTCAAATGAAGAAGGAAGCGAATTAATAAAAAATGTTTTCAGATCCAACAACTTGAGAAGAATACTTATCAGGATCTTCAATTTCATCTCTCTCTCTCATCTCCATCCCTTCGTATCCTTCGTGCCTAGCCATGGTGCGCCCTAAAGCCAGTGTTTGCCTGACTGATGAGTCTGTGAGTGTGAATGGTAAGAAAGTCAAAGATCAAACTCTGATTGTGAAGAAGGAGGAAAAAAACGTGTTGGAAGATTGAAACGAGTTGTGAGGGAATTCCTCGAATAGGTCCAGAAGATCCGGGTACACTGATTTTCTATCGATTATGAGTTTTAATGTTTTCAAGTATATTCGACTTAATTGCCAGATTGAGTGGTCTGCAATATTGGAATTTGTTTGTGTTTTTTGGGTGGACTTTCTATATCTGGTTGAATGGGTCTTATTCGGTAAAATTCTTGGAGCAGGTTCGTGCTTTTCCTCACAGTCAATTCATCGAACATTTGGTTCTAGATATTAGTTTTTGAACTTATGAATCTGATACTATAAAGTTTGTATTTTTGAGAAGTTGTTCAGTTCAATTGATGTGGGTTGAGTTATGATTGCGCTAGAGAGTATTCACATCTGGGTTTGACTTATGAGACTGTGCTAGAGAGCCATCATTTGAGGATAATCACATATGTGCTTCTATTGATCTTCATGTAAATTCGTGATTCGATTCAACAATACTACTACCATGGAAGAAGTTAAAGATAAAAATGATTCGATCCAAATTAAGAAGTATCGTATTCGCTGTTATGATGACTTGATGAAATTGGCAGATAAGAATGAAGAATTACCATGTACCATTCCTCAATTTGAGTTCTTAAGTTAATCAAAATATGCATTAGTAACATCGCTTAATTATTTAAATCATTTGCAATATGTAGATGTGATTGGATTCTTGTGTAATATACACAAACACATGGTAGTCGGTGCAAATGGATCAAAAAGATTAATGTTTCACATCTTATTGGAAGAGTAAGTTAACATCCAACCGGATATTTATTTATAATTCATTTATAAGTTCTGAACGTTGTTCTGTGACTTATCTATATGTATTTGAAATTTCAAGAACTGAGAGTGAAGCTTGTGCTTAGAGGAGACATGAATACATGTCATGTTTATATGTCCTTTCGCCCCTTTAAATCTGCAAACTTAACTGTCAATTCTGTCTTTGTAGATGTAAGTAGAGAGTCAATGACATACATAAGTAATACTCCACACAATTAAAGTCGAAATCTACTGAATCTGAAGAGTGATCAAGGAAATACCCCATTATTGATGAATGCTTTCACGTAGCATGCACATTACGTATGTTTCAGTTTTAACTTCAATTAGAAGTATAGATGACATTATATTAATCATCAAATTCCCATAAATTAGATCAAATCAAATAAATCAATTCTTGACTATAGAATTCATTTCTGCCATTTGTTGTTATGTTATTGAATCACAAAACTATCTCTTAATTATGATCATGTCAATGAAGTACAAAACCATATTAGACTTGATTTAAATTGTTTTTTAAATCTTCATTAAATTTTAATGGACATATTTGATGGCTAACATTTAAAAATATTAGATTCATATAAAATTATTTATTCTCCATCAATATATAATATTTGTTGGATAAGAATAAAAATAAATTAAGCTCACTTTCATATATACAGATTTACATGCATTGCTAGCATAATATATTAACGGAATAGTATATTTATAACAGCAAAAGAAAAAAATTCAATAAATAATGCAGAATTACATATGACACCCGTGCAACGCACGGGCCATTATCTAGTATATAGAAGATTAATGAGGCAATTGACTTTTTATTTAATGGATAACAACTTTTGGGTGGAAAAAATTATGTAAGGAAATGTTCTTCTTTATATATATATATATATATATATATATATATAAAGATAATGTCACATTATAGAATATTAATATCATAATTTATTAAATATGATATTCATTTTATTATTACGTATGATTTATTATCAAATCAAGTGGAGTTCTTTAGTTTATTTTCTATATGATATATTATTACAATATATCTTTTAATTTTTATATTTAGAATTATTTAATTGTTGACTTTATGTTTTATATAGATTTGGTTATGAAGTGGCGAATTAATTTTTATATATCTACTCCTTTATATAACAATTATGTTTTATACGTCAACAAAATTACATAAAATGGTATCTATATTTTGGTTATCTTTTTATATATTATATTATTTTGTAATGGTAAGAATTATATAATAAATATATTTTCTGCATATTAAATCATATATAAATATGTATTAACATCGAATGAATAATTGTTTTATTATTTATATGATATTATGATTATGTTATTATATGATGTAAATCATATATATATATATGTATACACACATTGCTAAATGATATCATAAATATATGAATAGAAATTGATAATTAAAGTTGACTTATCATATTGACAAATATGGTAATTTTATTATATCATATCACTTCCTTAAATATATATATATATATATATATCATCAATTATGATTTATTATTTATCATTTAACATTTATATTTAATAAAAAATATTTCCAATTTTGGCAGAGTGTTTTTGGCGGGAAAATTTTAACATTACTATTTGAGAAAATGTTTGTATTTTTATATATATAAAGATATATATATATATATAGAAATTTTGATTAAAATAGCAATAGCAAATTTTCCCTTTCAAAATGACATAATATAAATGGAAAGAAATTAGTCATAAGAATTAAAAAATGTAAAATAAAAAATATATAGTTTTAAGAATTGTCAAGGTCCCCTGGGTTGGGCTATGGGTCATAGCCTATGGATAGATTATGTAGGTTTTTTTTTTTTTTTCCCTCAATTTCATATAAATCATAATCTATAAATCAATTAGTTTATTTTAAATTTTTTTAATCTATAATATATTAAATTTATCCTTTTTTTATTTAGAATTTAATTGATAACTTTATTTTGTATTCATAATTTTGATAAAGAAGTGAGATCGGAGTAACTAGGTACATCCTAATGCACATTAAGTACGAAATCATGATTTCAAATTAAATGATTTGTTCATTAAAAATTCGTGTTTACTATATAATTGAACAATTTTACCATTTTTATTTGTAATTTGTTTATTATCATTTTTATTTTAATTTTAATTTTGGTTTGACCATTGGACAATTTCAGGAATGTGATTTTTTTTTTTTTTAACAAATCATATTTTCAAATTCGATAAATTCTTCATCTGAAATTTGTTAATGTTTATGCATGATATATCAAATAAATCATGTCTATGAATTTTAATTATTTATTTGCATTTATTGTAGATAAAATAAAATATAAATATGATGTATACCTTTGGTGCATAATTATACTTAACAAAAGTATAATTAAATAAACAAATGACTAAATTAAATGATTAGAAAATTAAAAAATAATTTTTAAATAAAAGATTATAGAATTTTTTGAGAAATGAATTACATGAAAACATTTTGGTTAATATTGTTTGGTCTATTTATACAAGTGGATTGAATATTAAATCATCTACATTATTTAAATATGTATTAAGATATTTTAATTATTGATCGATGGACTCATATTTTTTCTTCGCCTTGAAATAATTAAGTTGTTTGCACTGATTGGACCAAAAATTTAAAAGAAATCTATTATTGTGAATACCAGGAAATATTTACCAACAACTTTGTTAATAAAATCATATAATAATTATAAATCAAATATTTTAATAATATATTAAGCATTTTACCTATAGCTATATCTATATTAACTGCAACATACATAATATATCTATATGAGTTAAAATATTTTTTATAAATCAATTATTGTTTAACATCCCTGAAACAATAATTGTTTCTCAATACTATATTTAATTTATTAATATTTTAATTTAGAATACTAATAGGTATACAAAATTTGTGTATATTTAACAACCTCATGTTTGAAATATAGATATTATAATTAGTTGTTCAACATATATATATATATATATATATTTATATATTATTGTTTGCATTTTAAATTATAATATTATAAAAAATGAGACAAATTAAAGATAAAATATTTAAATTCTACGTAGTACTATCTGTTGAGCGTCCGTCGGGGCCACATTCCGTCTCATATCTAGTACGAGACAGTCGGTTGTGCCTGTTTCTTGTGTGGGTTCTGTGACATATATGTCTTAGTCATGTAACCTTGCTGTCAGAATGGCATCGACGAATCGAGTAGATGAGTCTAAGAGCTACACTTTGGAGGGTGTTCGAGAGTCGTTGAGACGACAAGAGGATAGCATTATATTCAGTCTGGTGGAGAGAGCTCAGTTTTGTTACAATGCTGATACCTATTTGGTTGAGTACGTGGTCAGAGGAACCGAAAGGCTTCATGCCAAGGTACGTACATTCGATCTTTCTTGAAAAATCGAGTGGTAGTAATGTGCGTTTTCAAGTGTGTTTTTATGTAGGTTGGAAGATACATGAGCCCTGATGAGCATCCTTTCTTTCCTGATGGCTTGCCTGAGCCCCTGTTGCCTCCACTCGTGTATCCACCGGTAAATTATATAGTTCTTGTCGATATCATTGTCTTTTCAACTATGTATTGAGTTAAGAGTAACTTTTGTGCGCCCCAGGGACATGGTATCCCCAATTAATCATCATATGATGTTAAATATATACTCTACAGGTATCATGTATATACTCTTCAGGTATCACATGAATACTCTTATATACATATGATACCTGTAGGGTATATTTATAACACTAAGAAACATAACACCTATAGAGCATGTATATAACACCTAGACTTATGTCCCTATTTGCCCCAGTTGCATATAAGTTTTTTCCTTAAATCAAGGATTTCAATGTTTTTTTGTTGGTCATGAATTTCGACTCTTAGAGATGAGTATGGTATTGTATCTTTTGCAGGTTCTTCACAAAGCAGCAGATTTGATCAACATCAATGCACAAGTGTGGGATGTGTACTTCACGAATCTTCTCCCGAGATTAGTCAAATACGGGGATGATGGTAATCGTGGCTCTGCTGCATTTTGCGACACTATTTGCTTGCAGGTACAAGTTATCGAACTTGGACTATATTTGTTCGGTGGATTTTGCAAGTTTGGATTCGAGATTTTGAAATATTCTGTAAATCTCAATCCAAACGTGTTGTGAACTGACCCGATCCAAAATCCAATGATCCAAGTCCAGAACAAACATCTTAGTGATTTAAGCTCGTTTATCATGAGCAACTGGCCAAATTCTCATCACACTGTTCGTAGGCCTTGTCGAAGAGAATCCATTACGGTAAATTTGTAGCTGAAGCAAAGTTTCTAGCCTCCCCTGATGTCTACAAAGCTGTCATTCAAGCACAAGTAAGTTGAAAGCTTCTACAACAATGCATATACATTGAAACAGATATTCAGACAAATCCATTATCTTAACTCGTACTGAATTAATGTTGCAGGACAAAGCCCAACTGATGGATTTGCTGACATACACAACAGTGGAAGAGGCGATTGTAGAACGGGTCGAGCTGAAAACCAAAAAGTATGGAGGTGGCGGGGATGCAGAGCCGGTGTGCAAGGTAAGTCCGACCCTCGTCGCCCGGCTATACAGCGATTGGATCATACCATTAACCAAGCAAGTCCAGGTTATGTATCTCTTGAGAAGACTTGATTCAGAGATGACTTGATGTGTTTTTTTATCTCTGCTTGATGAGATAAAGAGACAAGTAGACTTGGTTTTATGTATTTTATTTAACACAAAAACTTCTTAGAGACGATTTCACAGATAATTTTTTTTTTGTGAGACGGATTTTCATTACCCATGAATTGAATTTATTTTTACAAATTCGTATATAAATTATTAAGTATGTATTATGGAGTGGTGTGTCTCGTATAAAATTATATTTGTGAGATGGTTTAATAGAAAACCTCCTATTTATTTAAAAGTTCGAGTTCGAGTTTGGCAAGTAAAATATTAAAAACATGAACAAAACTTATATGCATCTAGGGCACGGATCCTAGATCCGTGCCCCTGACCCGACCCGGCGCGTGGGCCGCACTCAGGCGCGCCCACGCACCCCCACGCGCACCCCCACCTGATCTGGTGTGCGCCCACGCACACCAGATTTCACACTATGTGATTCAGTGATAGGTGTTATATATGTACTCTATAGGTGTTATATATGTACTTTGTAGGTGTTAAAGTTTTATTATATGATTCAGGGATAGGTGTTATAGTTATACTATAAGTGTTATATATATACTTCTTAGGTGTTACATCTATGTTCTTGAGGTATTACATATATAGAAGATTTCATATTATGTGATTCAGTGATAGATGTTATATGTATACTCTATATGAGTTATATATATATTCTTTATGTGTTATATGTATGTTCTTGAGGTATCACATATAAAGAAGATTTGATATTATGTGATTGAATGATAGGTGTCATATATATACTCTATAAGTGTTATATGTATGTTCTTTAGGTGTTATAATATTTTCTTAACACCTGAAGGAACTGTATTTATTATATCTCATAGATGCATGTAATTTTATATCACCTATAGAGTATTTTTGTAATACCTTTAGAATATTTTCATAACATTCGAAGGTTGTATTTATTATATGTTATAAATGCATGTGATCTTATATCACCTATATAGTATCTTTGTAATACCTTTAAAATATTTTCACAACACTTGAAGTAACTGCATTCATAACATTCTCTTGTTTTTGTTCATGACTCTGAATGAAAGCTCTTGTTCATTTGATACTATTATGATATACGTATAACAAATATGATCATATTATTATCATATCTTTGATCACTCCATCACCTATAGTGATAGGTGTTATATATATATTTTATAGGTATTATAAATATACTCTTGTGGTGTTACATGTATGTTTCTGAGGTATGACATATATAGATTTTATATTATGTGATTTATTGATAGGTGTAATATATATACTCTATATATGATATAAGTTTTTCTTTTCTGAAGCCACCATTCTTGATGTGGTGAAATCATCTAAGAATCAGAAATGGCATCACTGCCAATCTTTCATGCTTGATGTGGTTTTAAGAAGTCACCGTCGATTCTATCTCATTTTCTTTGTATTGATAATTCAAGATTTCCACAATTTCTAGAAACAAGAAATCAATGCATGGATGATCATATGATAGATACAATGTAGAGGCTCTGATTCTGTTTTTCTTGATATTCTGTTTTTCCTCCATTAATGGAACTTCCATAATTCAACTACCCAAATCGAAGTTCCTACTTTAATCTTGCATAAATCTTCTGATTTTCTAGATCTGACACACAATGTTATATCAACAATTGTTGCCGAAGCCAAACGACATCGTTCACAAGTTGGTTAGTGGTATCGTTCCGATTGTTTAAACCTCAATCTTTCTATTCACGAATACAATTCAGATTTTCGGAGTGTTTAATGTTTGTTTATTATTAATTATTGTCGTTCTTGGAAAGTAGAAGCATCTCATCAAAAGTCTTCATCCAAACAACCACCAGAAAGAACCCAACTTGGAAATCAATGCGGCTTATGCAGCTCTGCTTTCTCTCATGAGTGTTGCAGAGCAGATCGAGCATCATCCCCGCCCTCCCATTTCTCTTGACAAACAACAAGTTCAATCTCACTCAAAAAGTTGCTTTCTTTCAAGAATTTCTTACGATGGGTGAATGCCGACATTGACGGTGGATCTGTAACCTTCTTACGAGTGATGCGCTAGATGGGTGAACGCATGTTGTACTTGGATCGGAGGTCGCCGGAAAGCGGCGCGCTCATGATGACGCGGCGGACGTTCGACGATGCGTCGGGAAGAGGAGACGCGTGGGATGTACTTCATCTTCGCCGTTGCTATTCTGCTTGCTTCTTTCGGTGTTAAAAACCTAAAAATATATATATATATATATATAATATTCATCCTGTTCGGGTCGGATCAGGCGGGTCGGGTTGGGGGCACGTATTTAAATAAGATTGAGCTATAGAATGTCTTGTTTCCGTTGGATTTAGTTGAAGCTCTTGGTTGATGGTCAAATTGTACAAGTTTTAAAATTAAATAAGATTCAAATAAAGTTGGACAATAATTTGAAATGAAAATCGGGTCAGAGGGCATTTTCATTGAGTAAATATTTGTAATTTGTTTTCCTAATAGAAATAAAAGTAATGCATTTTATTCAATGATAAATGTTATTCAAATTATACAGATATTACACAATTTTTTTGACTCAAGCACAAAATGATCATGAATTCGATGGATTATTGCTCATTTTTCTAATTGCTAATTATTTTTATGTTTTTTTCTCCATTATTGCAAAAATAAAAACAAAAATATAAAATATAAAACCACCTTTTCAAAATTGTATCTTAATTTGACATTTTTTATATTGTGGAAAAAAAAAAAGCCACGAGTTTAACATACAATGATGAATCAATCACAACTATATTTTCGATAATTTGACTCTAGAAGAAATAGGCACATTGGCGGATCGAGGATTTCATCTTCGTGGGGAAGGGAAATGAATTAATGCATATATAAAAGGTCTAAATATATTGAAACTGCCTTTATAAATTTTCTATGATAATATATTTACTTAGAAATATAAAATATTGTTTAATTGATGACACAATAATATACATATTTATACATATTGATGTGGTAAATATAACAAAGATAAATCATTTGAAATTTAAGAAGACGATGATATATAATTATTTTAAAATACACTAGTAACAAAAATCTCAAAATCTTGGGAGGACAAGAGCCCCCTTTGTCCCCTTCATATGCTATGTAATTTTGGACAAAAGAAAAGAGAAAAACAATCTTTATTTTTATAATAACAACGTTGTTTTAGTTGAATGCAAAGTTATTTTCTTTTTAAAGGTCAATTAATTTTTAAATTTCTAATTAAAGGTGGGTTTCTTTCTTAAATATTTAAAGCAATAACGTGACAATAATAATATCAAAAGTTCAGATATCTTTTTATAATGGCTTAACTGAAAGAAAAAAACCAAATAATCATAAATTTTCGCACGAAATATTCAACATTCGCGTCAAATCTAAATTTATAACTAGGAGTATAGGTGAATCAAGACAAGTCATAATTAAGCTTGGAAAAATATTTTGTGCAACTGGTGCATAGATCCCGGGTTGATCCGCCCCAAGCGTCTTTGACGCGCGTCACGCGCCCCACTCGTCTAGTGGGTGCGCTTAAACCCACCAAGATTCACTTCAGGCAGTCATACCCTCGTGTTATGTTAGAGTTACCTTCATGTTATGTTAGGGTTATATACCCTCATGAAGGTAACCCTAACATAACATGATGGTGATCCTAACATAACGTGAGGGTCACTCTAACATAACATGAAGAGATGATTAACATTGTTTTTTACCTTTATGTTATGTTAATGTTACTTTCATGTTATGTTAGTGTTACCTTCATGTTATATTAGTGTTACCATCGTGTTATTTTAGTTAAGTGATTTTAAACTAAGGGTATGAAATCTGAAGATGGGGTCACATTAACATAACGCGAAGGTAACCCTAACATAACATGAATGTAACACTAACATAACGTGAATGTAACGATCAAAACACGCGAAAAAAGTAAAGAGTCGCAGGCTGGACGGCCCACGCGCGGCCCAGTTGCACGGATCTCAGATTCGTGCAACTGGTGCACAGGAAAGTAACTCATTAAGCTATTGGAAAACAATAACTGAAAAATTCAAAATTAATTTGGTTTGAAGTTTATTGAGTTGAACTCTCAACCTCGACTTGGAGTTCATAATTACATAACTTGTCAGACTTGAAAATGTTGTTTCTAATGTCGTTTTCATATTAAAAAGCGTAGAAAAGGTAGATGATGTTTGTTAGAATGTGTAAAAGAATGGGATAACTTAATTATTTATTGAAAATTGTAGGAAAAAGAAAAGAGAAATTAGGATATAATTGTAGGTCTGTCTTATAAATCATTGTTCAAACATGCATCAATCATCCAGAAGACAGATTGAATTTAATCCAAACATCCCCTTAATGATTCACTAAATTAAAATGTACCATACTTATTATTATATTCCTGAAAGAGATGTATGGAATAATATCATCATGTATATAATTATGTTTGTAAAGACTAAAATATTGAAATAAAAAATCAAACACAACTTGAAGCAAATGCACCTTCACAAAGTCAAATACTACCTCCGTCCCAAAATAAATGACGTTTTAGTCCTTTTGCACATATATATTAAGAAATGTAATAAAAAGTCCAATCTACCCCTATTTATGTTTAATCAATGAGGAGCTTTTATCTCTTTAACACATTTAATTTGAGATGAGTAAATAGAGTCATATTTGGTATATTGCATGTAAATATGCTTTGGAATACGAAAACGACAAATATTTTAGGACAAATTTTAGTTGATAAAACATCATTTATTTTGGGATGGGGTAGTACTATAGAGTAGCTATTCCATGCACCAAGTGCAGAGTGTAATTCGAGTTTGACAGGGTAAATTCGTATCTGCTTTTGTTTCCTTTTTTTTTTTTTGGAATTTTTTCTTCCTTTTTTTTCCTTTTTTTTTTTTTTTAAAGATGTGTAATCTTTATATTGTAATATTGTGATTTTTATGTACAAGTCGGGTAACCTTTATGTTATACTTTTACTTCAATTTTCTTTTTTTGGCCTCAAGTGTGTGACCTTTATATTGTGTTAATGTAACATTTATGTAGTATAAGTATGACTTTTATGTACAAATTTGTTTACCTTTTATGAGCTCTAACTTTGAAAAAAGAATAAAAATTTCAAAAAAATTGTACATACACTACGTTTATTTGATATTACTCATATTTTTATTTGATATTAGTTGTACATTTATATTGATATAGTCATACATTTATATAGTATATAAAAGTACATCTAACATCACATAAAGACATGAGTAATATCATACAAAAGTACGTTAGATAAAAGATTGTGCTCAGATTTTTCATTTCTTTAAGTTATATACCTTTACATAAAAAACACATCAATATAACATACAAGACATCAAAACAACATAAACATCATAACACTTGAAGTTAAAAAAAAAAAAAATCAAGTTGAACACAGATTCGGGTCGATTTATTGTGGTTACATGGATTTAGATTCATGCAGTTATTTGTGAAAATTAGAATACTAACGTATTAACAGTAGAATTGGTCAAAGAGAACCATTCAAGCAAAATGGATTAATGTGCTGTTTTTGCTTTGTATATTTATTTAGCCTGTTAAAATCCATGTGCGACGTTGACAATGAGCTTCATAGAGGCCTTTAAAAAGTTGCACACAGTTTCCAAGTAACTCATCATTTGAAGTGAAAATTAAACACAAGCAAAAATGCAGGGATCTAAGCCGGCGGTGGCGGTGGCGGTGGCGGTGGCGGCGCGCTCCTAATTGTGGCGGTTCTGTTGCCGGAGGTGTCTGCGATGCGTTACATAGTTGGTGGCAATAAGGGGTGGGCCACAAATGTGAATTACCCAAACTGGGCCCGATCCAAACACTTCTACAATGGAGATTGGTTATGTATGTATAATTAGTTAAACTCTTCCTTTATTGAGTCTTCTTTTTTGCCACAATTTAGGATAACGAAACTACTTTGATCACTTATATGAAACCAGATCAAATGTATATATATAATATCATGAAACTACTAGTCTATACATGTCAACTTGTCCAATATTATCATATATATATATTGATGACTCAAATTTGCATTTACAAATTAGTTACAAGTCTCTCATTAAAGATGTACACTACATATGTCAATCAACTCTTGAAAAAGCATGTTTTGTCTCAGTTTTTGTGTATGATAGGAACCGAATGAGCGTACTGGAAGTGAGCAAAAATGATTACAAAAGATGCATCGCGAGGCGTCCCCTGCACAACTGGACAACAGGTGCAGGACGAGACGTTGTTCCTATCAATGTGACGAAAACTTACTACTTCGTGAGTGGAAAAGGGCAGTGTTATAAAGGAATGAAAGTAGCAATTCGTGTCGAAAATCCTCCCCGCCATCGCCTCTAGCTGATCAACCACCTCCAATTTTCTTCTATTCTTCCATATTCATCACTTTCAATATTGTTACATTTTCCTTATCTTCAATTACTCTTCTTCCTCATTTCCTACGTCTTCAAAATCAAAAATTTAAACATGCAAATAGTCAGATTGATATATGTTGTTACATGTTGTTCTTTTATAAACCAATGTTTCATCTTATATTTATAGCAGAATGAAGATAATTTGTAGTAGAAATTAGATCTATCTTGTTGACGACCAACAAAGTTATGAAAATAGATAGAGAATTGATGGATTACAAATAGATGCACATCAGGGAAAGAAAAAGAAAAAAACAATGGAGAAATGTGACCCTTTTTTTCTTGTATGAAGGGTAATAATTATTGGCAACGTTCACATGACCAATACTTAAAGTTGAAATGAATTTTCAACTTGTTTTTATTTATACAGTTTTGATTCCAGAGAAAATAAAATCAAATAAAAAGGAAAAGGACTTGGGTGTCCCGGGGCACGGATCTAAGATCCTTGCCCCAAACCCGCCGCCGACCCATTTCTATATATATATATATATATATATATTATTTCTTTCTTTTTTCATTCTCTTTCATCTTTTTTGTTTCTCTGCGTGTCTGTTCTTCTTCTTTCTTTTCTTCTTTTCTTCTTTTCATTTTTTTTTCCTTCCTTAATCTCATTCTTATTGATCATCATCATATTAGATCTACAGAGACTGACTCAGATTTGATCCAGAGAGAAACGATAATAGGAGATAGGAGGCTTGGACTTGTTCTTGGGAGGGCGGCCGCGGGGGTTTGGAGGGCATGCCGCCGAAGCTTGTGAGGCGGTGGTTTCCTGATCTATCCAGAGAGAGTGACTTAAGATTTGATCCAGAGAGAGACAATAATAGGGGGCTTGGGCTTGTTCTTGGGAGGGCGGCCGCAGAGGTTTAGAGGGCATGCCATCGGAGCTCGTGAGACGGCAGTTTCCTGATCTTTTTCTGGTGAGGATTTCGCAGAAGGGTTGATTTCGAAAGTAGGTTTATGAGAGAGAAACTGATGAACATAGCGAAAAGAACCAGAACCTTACTGATCGTAACCGCTGTTAATCGTACATCTATCTTCCTCTATCTCTCCCCTTTGTCTCTCTAAAAATCTCTAGAACACACAAATCAAACATGCACTAAGAAGCTGACAAATAACAAGATTGAATGAAGAGAGAGAGGAAAATCTGAAAATTGGTATAACATTTATGCTGACAAATATTTTGAGGAGAAAGATAATGAAAATCGAGATATATTGTGTAATACCACAGAAGCATACATTTAATACCTTAAAGGTATTTATATAATACCTAAATATTGAGTATCAAATACCTTAAATGTAAATATGAATATGTAATACCATATAGATAAAAATGTAATACCTGAAACATATTTAAGTAATACCTGAAACATATTTACGTAACACCTAAAACATATTTTATGTAATATTTTAAGGATAAATATGTAATACCTTAAAGTTTAAGCAGTCTGAATATGTAATACATTATATATACTCAAATACGTAATACCTCAAAGGTGCATATGTAATACCTCAGAGGTAAATATATAATACCTCAAAGATGTATATGTAATACCTTATGCTTTAAGTTTAATGCCATAAAGATAAATGTGTAATACCTTAAGAGTAATCATGTAATACCTTAAGAGTATGTATATAATACCTATCAATGAATGAAATCTAGTATGCGCAGATGCATACCAGCACAATTGCAGGCGCGCGTGGGCGAGGCCCACGCTCCAGGTCGGGTTAGGGGCACGGATCTAGGGGCACACAAGTTTTTTGGCCAATAAAAAATAATTTACCATTCTATTTATCTAACAAAAAAAGAATATGCTTTTACATTTACACAAGTTCATCTCACACTAAAACAAAACAAATATCACTTCATTGAGTGACACTTGTGTGCCCTAGGGGCATGGTGCCCCTAAATTAATCATCATATGATGTTAAATATATACTCTACAGGTATCATGTATATACTCTTCAGGTATCACATGTATACTGATCTTATATACATATGATACCTGTAGAGTATATTTATAACACCAATAAACATAACACCTATAGAGTATATATATAACACATGAAGAGCATGTATATAACACATAGATCCGTGTCCCTATGTGCCCCAGGGGTATATAAGTTTTTGCCCACTTCATTATGTTTCATTCCAACATAGAAAAAAATAAAACAAATACCTATTATCTACTATCTATATAGAAGTATGAATATTTCTTACAAAATATGGATTGTCTATATATCCTTATTAATGATTTTATTTAAGGTTATAATAGTAATTTATAATTTTCATATTTAAATAATTTTACATTAGAATTTAAATCAAAATTATATAAAATTTTATTATGATTAGAACTTTATATTAGGACTCTAATTTACTATACATTTTTTAAATTTAATTTAATATAAATTTTATATCCTTATAAAAAATTTACTACTATTATTTAAGATTAGTAGTAATATAATATTTTTTATTTAAAAAATTTATCATTTATATGCGACGCACATACTGATACACGTAACATTAAGTCTACCGACCCAATAAGAAGACAGTCTTGATATCTAATTATCTATGATAATTTCAATCCAGCCCAAAAATAAAACAAAACACTACTCCCATTTATTCAAATCTTTACAAAAACACTCACACTATGATAACAATATCATTTATAAATTTTCTTATCTATCATTAACATATACTTATAAAAATAAAAATTAGAGTTAATTAACAGATTATTTTTATGACAAGATATAATAAAATAAATATGAAAAAAAAAAAAGCAAATATTTTACAAAACGTAGACACCTTGAATTTTACAGAGTGGTTTGGAAAAAGAAAAATGAGAAGGAAATCGTGTTTGTAACAAGGCACCTGAATCACGATTTCAATGAAGTGAAGATAAAGGCGGCAATCATCCAACGCCGTGGATAAGAATTTTGTTCCCAGTCGCCGGAGCAGAGCCTCAGCCTTCCCATGGCCACGCCTCTCTCTTCCATATCGCCGCCGCCGAACTGTGTTTTCTCCCTCTCGAAACCGCACAAGCCTCCTCCTTCTCTATGGGCTCCTAGGCCAATTCTTCAGTCTCTCTCTGCTCAAATTCAATCGCCTTTTTCAGCTATGTCGCCGCCATGCTCCTCCAATGGGACGGCGGGTGCAGCGGTGGAAGATGGGAAGCACCGAGACGATTTGTCGATGAGCATTGACGTCCTCAAACGCTTCATTGACCTCAATTTGGGCAACTGGAAGGGCTCTTTCCATGTAATTCTTCATTTTAATTAGCTATTCATTATGTTCGCTGCTAATATATTTATTTCAATGAAATGAGGGTTTTAACTTTTTGTCGGTTATTCCTTTGCCGTTATGTGTAGCCAGCAACAGTTTGCAAGTATGATTTCTTGGATTTTTATCTCCATTTTTGTGAATCTTCAGTTTTCTATGTTGTATAATTTTCCTTTGTGTTTATGTTATGTGTAAATAAGGTATTTTTCAGGCATTTGTTTAAGAGAATTTACTGGAGAAAATAGGTCTGGTTAATTGAAGAAATTTGTTACTGTGATTTATATAGTAAGAGCTTTTGATGTAGATCTATAAAATTACTGGTTGATTTCTTGCAGCAATTTGATTGTAATGGGAATTTGCTTCATAAGATCAGTACAAGGGTTGCTGCTAGCTCATATGGGGATGATGAGCTCATGAGTTTAATTCAAACGTAAGTCTTTATCGTATAAGATAAATTTTCAGCATCTTCATAAATGGGCAATTAACCATCCAATAAGTTTACAACAAATTCTGCAAATGTGTTTCAGAGTTTTGCTAAAAATAAGGCCATTTACAAATCTACTGGTTCTTGATTGTGATTGATATTGGATATTTGGCTGAATTGAAGCCAATTTTCGGTCATTGTTGTACTCACTGAAAGAGTGCTTTTGTATTTTCTGTTTGTTTGTGTTTATGAACATCGAAACGATGATATTACCCATATTTACTCGGAAATTAGGTAGGTGTCTCTTGAATGTTAGTCATATCTCAAAAAACTTATAAATCCCCACTTGGTCAAACAAAATCTGGATTTACACAAAAAGAAAAACATGAATGTTGTCCTTTTCTTTTATCATTCCATTTGTTTCCGAGAGATTGAAATAAGGATACGCGGCGTTTAGATCCAGCCGAGAATAAAACTTTCTTCCCATCGGAGTTATTTCACAAAGACTTGCCAGGGTATTATCTAATAAGACCTGCTGGGCTTGAGCTTGAAAAAGAGTAGATGTACCTCGGGACCAAATTGGTTATTGGGCGGTAAAAATTGTAACAGGTGTACCTGAGGCTATTCCTGTAACCCCTTTAGTAGAATTATTGCGCGGAAGTGCTAGTGTGGGACAATCCACCTTATGACAAATTAGCTTTTTATGATTATATCGGCAATAATCCCACCTATAATTAGCTTTTTGGGAAATTTCCTGGATTGGCTTTTCTTTTGGCGGGTCCGGCCAATTGGCTTGCCCTCGAGCCCTGGGCTGGTCGGCCGGGTCTTTCCCTGTTGTTCCGTTCCCGCCACTAAAGGATCTACTGCTGGATAGATCCCTTTGGCAGCCAAACATCTCTTTATGTTTCTTTTGGCCGTTTTTGTTAGGCATTGAACCCCACCTTAGGTGCTGAGTGGTGTCCTCTCCTCCCTAATACAAAATTCCGTCAATGGAGCCTAATTTTCCCTATTTGATAGTGCAGTGTGAATATAACTGTTGTTGAATTTTGTTGCTAAGATGTGTACTTCGGTGTTGCATTGTTTTTTTGAAAATGTAGGTTATACATCAAACAGCCTCCATTAAGGCCTGAAGATGAGTCCGACTGGTTTGAATACAAAATTAAAGAAACCAACATGTTCACAGTTGACAAATATCAACAGGTAAGACTTTTTATTGCGTAATCGCATTTTCTGTAACTCGTAGCTGCAATATTAAGCTCATTGCCTGTTCCCACAATTAGCATTTTATTTGTTTAGTTTATCATCCGTTGAATTTAGTTTGCAGATTGGGTTCTTTCACAAAGAGAAGGCATTTGCATTGCGGTACCAGACAGCTGGAATGTTGGACACAGTTTTAAGACAAGGCGTGCTTGGTGAAGATGATACTGGAGAAGAATCTCCTAGGTTTGTTCTTTTCTTTAGTTGAAAGGCATTTTTTCAAATTAATGAGAACGGCATTTTCACTTGTGATGTGATTTTTGTAATCTTCATGTTTGGATGTATGAGTTGATCTTGCTTTTCTTTGAATAGAAATCTAAAGCTTCCTTCGCGAAGACCTGCAATTGTATGTGAGAACTGCCTCTATTCATTGGAACGAGATGCAAGAGTGCGAGCTTTCCATATCATGGATCCTCAAGGCATTCTTGAAATGCTTCTTGTGTTCCTGGAAGAACGAGGAAGTGAAGTGGTTGCTCATCCTTCCTTCGACAATCCTAAGGTGCCCTTATTTCTTATATCGATACAAGCATTTGTGGGAATACTGTGTTATCTGATATTGAGAATAATGGTTCTAGGATTCAGATAGACTTTCCCCACATCTAGGTGTATGGAAGGGTCACTCTGTAACAAAACGAAGTGGTGTTTATGGAGCTACAATAGCCGAAGCTGATACAGTTGCTATACTTGAAATGAATGACAATGGTCAGCTGGTTCAGGTTCATCTATTTACTTATTACATGAGAACTTCGTCTGAATTTTTGCAGAAAATTGAGTTATTCTTTGTGCAAGATATGTGCTGAATGTCTTTATTATATATTTACCCTCATCAAATGAAGTTTCTTTGCAATTTTTTATCTCTTGAAATTAATATTGGTAATCTTTTTTCTTGTCGGCTACAGGATATACGATCCACAACAGGTGGCAACGATGTTACCACTTGCGTTCACTGGACAGGTTCCGTCTCTGACAACCTCATCATGTTCAATGGTGGTTTCCAGCTCACATTGTTGCCTGGAGGCGTGTTCATGGGATGCCCGTCCAATGTGGCAAAGAGCGTGGAAGAGTCCAAGTCGTTCCATTTGGAACTCTGTTGGCTCGAATCACCTGGTAAGAGACAAAGGTTAATTCGGACATATGATGTGGAAGGCTTGGCTGTTTCATCGACGTATATTCTTGAAACTAAACAATGAGGTTGACGAATCGAACATGTTCCCCCAATTCACTGAATGATCAGAATTGCTAGGTTGTCTTCTCTGCTTCACAATTCATTGATCTCCTCATTTTTTATGTCATGTTTGTAAGAGTTGGCATTTGTTTAATTTGAGTGTGTTCATTTGTATATCAATAACATCGCAATCGTACATGTGGCATGTAATTTTAAATCGACAGCACGACGTGAAACTAACATGCTATAAATGTATTCGGGTTGAGATTTGACGGGTTCGGGTTGGAAGCGAGTTTGGCCCGACTAGTTACATTGATCGATTTTAGATCTTCCAAACATGATCTCTTTCTCTTTTAATCTATTCCTAAATATTAAGATTTCTGCGTTTGAATGGTCCATTAGTTCTCACTGTTGTTACTTGTTATTGCTGTTTGTTCTTAATATTTTTATGTACTTAAAGAATTACTTACAAATCTATACTATAATAATAAAGGAATAGTTGAGGATATTTACATAAATGTCCTTTTCCCTAAAAAAGTGTCACATCAATATTTTTTTTTCTTATTTTGAATTTTTTATTATTTAATTTATTTAATTCATATTTTAAATATTTTTTAATAATACAAATATATTAGATTAATAATTTTTTATTTTGTATTTTTTATTATTTTTATTATATTTAATATTGTAAAAAGACTAGTAGTGTACATATGCGTTGCACAGTGTGTTATATATATAATTATTAAAAAAATATAATAACATATAAAATGTAATGATTATTATTTTAACAAAAATATATTGATACTTTTTTTTAATTTGTATTAGTATAAAGGTAGGTATTTTAACTTTAAATTTATGTCATTATAAATAATTATATTCGAAAATATTAGAAATTTGAAATATATAAAGTAATATATTAATATATGAATTAAACAAACAAATAAAACAAAATTGTGTCAGAACATTACATGGGTAGTGAAATTTTAAAAAATAAATTTAATATCTAAAAATAAGTTATATGTATTAGAAATGTTATGATTTAAGTATTGAGATAAATAAATTTATATTTTATTAGCATTTATAACTATAAATACACACGTATTTTAATATATTATACCCCATATAATATAAGCATGACTTTCATGCCTCGGTGAACTAGTAGTGGTCAATAAAATACTTTTCTTTTTAAAATCGTGGTGTGCATGTAAAATGCAATAACCTTCAGCATTTGCATATGCAGAGATGTTGATGCCCATGAATGACATTTTTAATGCAATATATATATATATATATATATATATATCACCATAGCATCAATTAAACACGTTAATCCTCAAGGATACATGAACTCATATAATATCAACCATTCAACATATAACACGAATACTATGTTCATGCATTGTAATTGCAAATGAATTTCTACTTACCTTATCTTCTTAAATGATTATCGTGAAACTTCATTTCTCTTTCGTGCCACTATAAAATAATATACAAAGTAGTTTTAATAGATTAGTATAATCGAATTTCTATTACTGTAACCTTTTAGAAAAATTAAGAAAGTAATTTCTTTTAAAAATAAATTGTGATTCATATATGGAGTGAGTTGAATACTTTATATAATCATTACCTTTCGAAAACTAATGTATTTATATGTAACTAAACCTGACATCAAAACAAAGATTTACTTAGGTAATTACATAATAGAGTTATCTCTGAAATTGCTTAAACTTCAATATATAAATATGAATGACACTAGAACTTAATTTGCAAACTAATTTCAAGAGAACTTGTATATTACTAAAGTTTCAGTATCAAATTTTTATCAAAATCAACATGATAAAAGGCTTGATTAATTAGAAAACTTTCCTTGTATTAATTCATTTGAGAACATTTTCTAAATCTTGAATCAAAGACTAATTAATGAAACTTTTTGTAATTAAATAAAGATTACAATTCAATAACAAGTATACATATATTTATATATATAATGAAGCAAACTCTTAAATTCACATCTTGAAAATAAAATTAAGGTGCGTACCTCCATTTCTCTTCCATTTTCTTCTCATTTATTTATTTATTTATTATCCTCTTTTATTCTCCTATTTCCACTCTAATATTAGCTAGTGATATGAGAATGAGTCACTAATTGACAATAGACACACGTCATCTTCTCCGTCACTCTTAATGTATGAGTCATGATGTTATTATTTCACATTCTTATTTTATTACTTTAGTATATGGTATATCTCATTTTCTTTTTCTTTTTATAGTTACATAAATAAATACATGTAACTCTATTCTTTTACACACTCACGCACATACACACACATATATATATATATACTTACAAATATGTATGCACATATATTATAACTTGCAACTCTATTGATATATATTTTAATTTCACCTACAATATTTTATTTTCTAACTGACCAACTTTAAATATAATAATATTAAGATCTAATTTTTCATATCTAATGTATTCTTTAGCAAATAAATAAGGACTTTCAATTACTAATCAAACAGACTCAATATTTTACAAGTTTAAATAAATAAATATACAAAATGAATACATCACATGATATCATTCTAAACTTAAATATCACAAAAAGAACACAATAATTTATAAAATGCATGAATGCATGAACTAAATTGTTTAATTAAGTTACAAAGCTATCGGGTCTCACATTTCTACATTTTAATATCTATGTACAACAAATTATTACTTGTATTTGATCATAAATGCATTTTAAAAATTAAAGTAATTAAACCCATAAACATACATTTTCATTTTTTATTTTGATATATTTAACATGAATATGAATATTAAGATAAAATGACTAATTTTGTATATTATATATTTAAAATTGCTTTAAAATATGGTTATTGTACTTAAAAAGTGATGGAAGATACTACTAATAAATAGGGTTAATTTCAATTTTCGTCCTGTATGTATGACCCTTTCCATTTTTGGACAATCAAGCATACGTTTTCCAATTTTGATCATGTATGTTTCTACTTTTTTTACATTTTGATCCTATATGTTTCAAATTTTTCCAATTTTAGTCAAAATTTTCAATTTTAGTTCTGTATGTTTCAAATCTTTCCAATTTTGGTCATGTATGTCTCAAATATTTCCAATTTCAATCCAGGATGGCCGTCGGGAAATCTTACATGGCATCGGCGATTTCGATAATTCCGACCGAAATTGGACTAAAATTGGAAAAAATTGAAACATATAGGACCAAAATTGGAAAAAGGTAGAAATATACAGGACCAAAATTGAAAAACATATACTTGGTTGTCAAAAAATGGAAAGGGTCATACATACGAGACCAAAATTGAAATTAACCCTAATAAATATATCATCCCTTATTTATCTTATTAATCTATTTAGTTTTTGTTTTGAGTTTCTGTGTAATAAATTACTAAATGTCATAAATAACATCTCTTAAATTAAATGTTTGTTTATTTGTGTTAAACTTCTATATAATAAATGTAAAATCAAAGTAACTAATATGATTTATTAAAATGGAAATTTTTCATAGGTGAAAATTTATTTCATTTACTTTTGACAGAATATTCTGCTTAGATATATAAATTATTATTTAAAATAGACGTCGTACATTTTATTTTTTAAATTGACAAATTTTAAACCATAAAAAAGATGAGAAAACCTTTTATTGATAGGTTGAAAATAGATGCATTTAATTGTTGATTAAATTGGATTTTTATAATCTTTATAGTGATTGAATGCACTATTTTCGTCTATATATATATATTTTTTAACTCGAGATACTCCATATTTTATTTTTTAAGGGGTTGACTATTCACACCCACGCACTTCTAAACACACCCCAAAATAAAATAAATAAAAATTAATTATAATGAAAAATACTAAAATACCCTTACATATCTCCTTCCCAACCCACCTTCTTCATTTCTTCGCTGCAGAATCTTTCTTCTTTCATGTCTTTTTTTCTTCCTTGTTCTTCTTCCACTCTCGTAATCTTCTCTCTTTCCACCCCTCACACTCCTTCGCTCAAAAACTCATTCGACCTATTTGAATCAAACTCTACAGAATTGTTCGATCTATTCAAATCGAACACAACAACCATTGTTTGATGGGAAAACGAATGCATTTTGTTTGACACATTTGAATTGAACCTTCTTCTCCATGTTCAATCTTTAATGGTCGAACACATGTTTTCATGCTCAATGGACTAGGACGGAACGACATTTTCTGGAAGTTTCATTTTTCAAATTTTTTACAAAAATTTCATTCTCTGTGTTGTTTCTCAAGAATTTTTGAAAAAAAAAAAAAACTATAATCTGAAGAAAAGTTATGTGAAAACGATGAAAGCAGGAGGGTTGGAGTTAGGAATGGTCATGGTCTGTACGGGCCGACGGGGCGGACTTTTCTAATGGCAGGCCTCAAAATCTCAACCCAACCCAACCCAATCCATCGGTGGGTCGTGGGTTAAGCGGGCCGACCCACTAAATTATTCTTTAATTTTTAAATTTTTTTAATTTTTTTTCAAAGGAAAATGAATATATATGTAACATATACATATACATTTACTAAGATATATATACATTTAATTACATATAATATATGAAAACAATTTTTAAAAATAATGTTTTCACTAAAATCTCTTCATTTTTATATATAAATAACACATATCAATATTGTATAACTCATTGCTTGCATGAGGTAGGAATTATCATCACTATTAAACATTTTTTCTATAAAAAATAATTAAAAAATATAGAAAAAATAAAGACCCACCGCGGGCCAAACCCACTTTTTTGCGGGTCTAAACTTACTCAACCCAATTCTCCATTTTTGTTTGGCGGGGCGGACCGGCCCAACGAACTTGACTCGTTTTAACAACTCTAGTCATGGAGTGGGAAGGAGAGAGAAGCATGTTTCAGAAAGGGGAAAGATAGAAAGTGGGAAAGTGGCAAGACGGGGGAGATGGGAAAATTCAGGTTTTTTAAATTTTTTTAACAAAAAGGGTTAAATTGAGATTTATTGGTGTATTTTTAGCATTTTTATAAGTAGCAATTGTTTTAGTTGGGGTTAGTTAGTATTTGGGGTGTGTTAAGAAAACTAGTAGTGTACTCGTGCTTTGCACAGTGTGTTATATATATAATTATTAAAAAACTATAATAACATATAAAATGTAATGATTATTATTTTAACAAAAATATATTGATACTCTTTTAATTTGTATTAGTATAAAGTATGTCATTATAAATAATTATATTCGAAAATATTAGAAATTTGAAATATATAAAGTAATATATTAATCTATAGATTAAACAAACAAATAACATTACATGGGTAGTGAACATTTAAAAAATAAATTTAATATCTAAAAATAAGTAATATGTATTAGAAACGTTATGATTTAAGTATTGAGATAAATAAATTTATATTTTATTGACATTTATAACTATAAATACACATGTATTTTAATAAATTTTTTTGGTTTAACGCCACATATAACTCATTTATTTTAAATCTAATAAAAAATTATATCAGCTTATCAAATACATGAAAATCTCTCTTACTATCTATTTAAATGAAACAATTCAAAATTGGACTTAATCTACACATTTTGAATAAAAAAATTATGAATAATAATTATAAGATTGATAAGTCAATATATCAGGGACTAAGAATGATGAAATTTTAATTTGTGAAAAACCAGAAAAATTGTGAATAATAATTATAAGATTGCTATGTTTTAATTTATATGTGTAATCTATTAGGTACACCTATATTAATATTTTTTTATTTCTACATTTTAATATCAATTTACAATAAATTAATACTATATATCATAAAAACGTTTAAAAATGAAAAATCATTGAAGCCCACACACATACATTTCCATATTTCAGTTTGATAAATTTTATATGAATATTAAATTTAAGATAATTAAATAATGATTGATTTTATATATTATATATTTAAAATTATTGATTTAAAATAGGGTAAATTATAAAAAAACAACCCTAGCTATCGACTTTTTTAAAATTGCAACCTAATCTTTTTTTTTTTTAAGATTGACACCCAGTCTTTCTGTGGTTTTGCTGATTGCAAAATTTCCGGTCATTTTTCTGGCAAATGAATTAATTTTTTCACTTTGCAACCCAAACCTTAATTATTTTGCCAATCGCAAATCATGATTTTTTTCCGCTTCACACTGATACCTTTATGTTATATATATGAGTGTGACATTTATGTTATATAAGTGTGATCGATATTCATAAAATAAATATTAAGGAAATATTGGTCAAAATTGGTGAAATATATGTAACATCGGTAAAAAATTGATGGAATATCAATTAATATCGAGAAAATATCGGAATATATTGGTAAATATAGGAAAAATAACAATAAATATATATACCCATATTTCCATTGATATCGATATTTTCACGATATTTTTCGTGAATTTAAATTACTTATATTTCCACCGGAATCGAAATTTTCATTCTTGGTTGCAATTTGATAAAAACACAAAGTTCAGGTTGCAATTAGATAAAAAAAAATTAGGTTGCAAAGTGAACAAATTAATCTCTATTTTGCCGGAAAATTTACAATTGACAAAATCACAAAAGACTGGGTGGCAATCTGAAAAAAAAAAAAGATTAGGTTGCAATTTGAAAAAAGTCGATAAGTGGAGTTGTTTTTTGTAATTTACCCTTTAAAATAAGTACATAAAAATAAGATAAGAGATAATAAATATATAATCCCTTATTTCATCTTATTTATCTATTTATTTATTTTATTTGAAATTTCTATACAATAAATACTAAATTGAGTATCATAACTGATTTCTTAAATTAAATATTTATTTATTTGTATTGAATTTCTTAAAATACAATAAATATGTTTATTTATTTTTATTTGTATTGAGTTTCTTAAAATATAATAAATAGGTTTATTTGTATTTTTTATTGAGTTTCTTACAATAAATACAATATGAAAACAATTAATAAATTTCTTAAAATAGTAATTATTTAATAAATAGATAATTTATTGCAGTTATTTTTTGCAGGATATCCTGCTTTTATATATATATAGATAGGACAAAACTTATATACCCCTGGGGTATATAGGGGCACAAATTTAGGTCTTATACACATGCTCTTTAGGTGTTATATATATACTCTATAGGTGTTATGTTTCTTGGTGTTATACATATATTCTACAGGTATCATATGTATATAAGAGTATACATATGATACTTAAAGAGTATACATATAATACATGTAGAGTATATATATAACACCATATAATAGGTTAAGTTGGGGGCACCGTACCCCCGGGGCACACAAGTGTCACTCATATAGATATAGATGATGGGATGCAGTTAATCCCGCTTTTTTCTTAAGAGTATGTCTTATAAGACCGTCTCACGGATCTTTTTCGTGAGACGGGTCAACCCATAACCCACACTTGACAATTTATGTGAAAATTTATGGGTATGAGTTCAATTAATGGGTAATAAGGATCCGTCTCATGGAAACACATGAGTTTTTGTGTTTTCTTAATTATTTCAGGAGTTTTGGAGTAATTGAAGTCTAATAAAATGATCATGAGCGAAGAAGATGTAATTAGGCCCAATGAAAGGGATTGAAAAGTTAAAATTGATTGAAGACCCCCGGTTCATGCATAAGCAAAAGCATTGCACAATTTGGACTTAAAGAATGAATTGGGTCCATTTCCACTCAAAGTAGGAGGCCCAACAGTCGCATAAAGAGGATCAACTTTGGGCATTAACTTTTCTCCTTAGGCAGCAAGTCATACACGCACAGAGAGAGGGAGAGAAATAATTGGAGAGAGTTTGAGAGAGAGAGAGTTTGAGAGATAGTTTTCTTTGAATTACTTTGAGATTAATTTTTTTATGAATTATTCTTCAACTTTGTGTATTCAATTGTGAAGATGATCGATTAGTTTTTCAATTCCGTGTAGCAGGAACTCATATATCTATTTATATTTTAATTAATCCTATTTCCTTTTCTCGATGTTTTGATTTGAATTGATTATGCTATAAGTGTTGAATGATTTCGATTGTTGATTCTTAATTTGGATTGGTCACCTAGGTTACGTGTTTGATAATTGATTGCTAGAATCTTAAATCATGAATTATAATTGTTCTTGTTTAATTTTCATTGGTAGTAAACTAGAGATCGCGCATCTCTAAGGTAGCATAATCCTATATTATCAAATCGAGCTGTGTATTTGGAGTTTAGTTCATCCTATTATCTTGGTGATTAATGTATTTAATGAATTAAATTTAGAGAGCTTATTCTAGGTTGTTCAATTAAATAGGGTTAATTAGTGATCTTATCATAATTTAACTAATCTTAAGAGACGATTCAATTTAAGAAAGCTTGTTGTTAGACTAGGGGTGATAATTTCATGATAATTTGAGAGAGGGGTGTAACATTGATTAAGACATAGTTGATATTGGGTATAACTGAACTGTTAACTGTAATGTTCATCCATTAATTTCTTATTTAATGTGCTTTATAGGTTCTTAATTAATTTTAGTTGTTAGTAATCAATCAATCCAAAACTCTCATCATTCTTGCTTTCTCGAATTAAATATAGGTAGCATAATTGGTTTGTCACTCTCCGTGAGACCGACTCTTACTTTCCCTAGCTACTAGTTGGTAATGATAGGAAGGTTTATTAATTTTATCGTGTCGCACAACGCAGTCACTTATTCATCGAGTGCATGGACGGGTCTAGCCGATCCACGGGCCCAAAAATGTGCTCTCATGCATGTCTCACGCGCTCCCACGTGCTTGATGGGTGTGCCAAAACCAACCAAATTCGCTCCGAGGTGCTGCATCTTTATATTATATTAGTCATACATTTTGTCTTATGTTAGTCCTATTATTATGTTATCTTAGGACCTTTTATCATATGTTAGTTTTACATTTATGTTATGTTAGTCCTACCTTTAAGGGTTTCAGTTGTACCTACCATATTTTTTAGACAACTTATTATGTCTTTCATACCTTTTAGTTATTTTAGCTATACATTTTAGTTATGTTAGTTATACCTTTATATATATTATATAAATGTATGATTATGTTTATATAAAGTATTAAGTATGTTGGTATCAGATATCATTTGATGGATGTTTAGTCCAACCTGCTCTGATACCACTTGTTGGTCCCAAGTGGCAGTTCACCCTACTCAATTTCAAACTTTTCTTCTTTTCAGGAGGCTTTGGTTGGGAGACAGTAACCTTTTGGGAGGTTACTTATCAGAGTTATATGCGAAAAATTTCTCTCCTGTAAAGGTCAAATATGCAAGACATGCTTCAAACTTAAGATAGACATATAGAGCAGTAACCAAGATAAACGCATGGATATACAGAGGTTCGAATGTGGAGTAATCCTTCTACATCCTCTTTGCCTCTTCTCAAGAGTGAACATTTGTTAAGCTTTGTTGATTTACATAGCCCTATTTATTACAACACTCATTTAACAAGTAAGTAGCAAGCCTACATAGCTGCTCACAGCTGCTTGCCTACTCTCCTCACTGACCCACACAGGATCCTACTCAACCTACCCAGGGTCCTCACTTTCTTCTTCAAAAATTGGACAACTTAGCAGGACTTTGTTCCTCGCACTAAGCACTCCAAGACAGTCCTTAAAATGTTTGTCTTCTTCTTCTTCAACTGGATGCAGCAAGCTTGGGCTTCTTTTGCAGGTTAATCTGATGTAGCTTGCTGTCTGGACTGTATGACTGAGTATGCGTTTCTGGGCATAGAGTGTATGAGCTTTCTTCTCACTTGTTAACTTTTGTACACTCTTTTCTTCTTCTTTTCTACATGACCTTCCCCCTCTTTTTGAGCTTTCTCTTCTGAGCTCTCTTTTGCGCTCTTCTATTCTTTTGTTGCTCTTTTTCTCTTTTGAGCTCTCTCTTGGACTATGCGCTCTCTTCTTCTTCTTGCGCTGTCCTCTCTTCTACACACTTCTCAGTCTTCAGTCTTCTTCTATTTATAGATTAGGAAATCTGCCCGTTGAAGGTAGGTAGATTTCCATCATTGATGCGCCGCACTTCTTCTGTTACACTCTAGCTTTTTACTTTCCACGTGTCTTCATCTGATTGGCTTCATTTCTCTTCTCTCTACCGGTAACTTTTGACTTTTGTAGCTCCCTCTTCGTGCTCACTCTGGTGCTTCCTTCTCTGGTTTGCTCCGTCAGGTGGCTTGAGGCTTCTGTAGCATGCTGCTCTGCAGTATGCTTCGGCATGGTCTCTCAAGTAGCTTTATGTCTGGTAGCTTGCTGCTTTGCAATTTGCTTCGGCAAGGTCTCTTCCAGTAGCTTCCTGCAGTCATCAGTATCCTTTTAGTTAACCAAATTCTTTTCACCATTCTCTTCAGTATCCTTCCTTTGACACTTTCTCTGATCTATTTTTCTGCAGTAACCTCTCCTAAGATTGATTATGCTTATCGAGTTAGGGTTACTTTCTTTAAGGTTTTGTCTCATCAAAACATACTTAAATATTTTCAACAAAGTAATATCATATAAATATAAGAATAATATCATATAAAGGTATACCGTATACAAGTATAAATTATGTTGAAATTATGATTTTTTAAAGTTAAATTATTACATATATGATATATGTATGATATTTGAATATAAATGTATGACTTAATATAACATAAATGTATGTCTAATATAACGTGAAGGGTAACATCTCATTTAACACTTTACTATATATTAATTTATAAATGTTTCGTTTTACTATATTAAGTACACTGATTTTCAAATAATAACAAATTATGATTGCCATGTCATTTATTAACACCGGAAGCCTACCATGTGCATCTCATGTGATTTTATGAGGGGCAAGTCTGTCATTTCCATTTATTTCATAATTAGAAAAACTTTCAATATATGATTTTTCTCTGCTCTCTCTTCTTTGAGTGTGTTTGGTAGGTAGATATAGGGTGGTTTAGGATTGATATCAACCCTAACATTTTCTTTGATAAAAGGGTTTATGGCCCGGTTTAATATCTGGTTTGAGCTTGAGATTGGGTTTAAAGGGGATTGGGGCCTCCTTTCTAAACTCACCATCCTTGGTGGGTTTGGAATAGGCCCAACAGTAAATAGTTGTGAAATTCCCAACGTACCCTTATTATTCATTTTGATATTACTAGTTTACCCTTGAGTTTGATGGAATCTACATTTGTACTCATATATATTGTTAAGCACTATGTTTGCATTTGCTTGAACACACCTCATCGATCTTCCCAACCAAATCGAGCGGTCGTCGAACTTCCCCGACCAAATCGAGTGGCGGCCACCGGCGATGCTTGAAAATCGGTTCCACCCAAGTGGAAAGTACAACCGCCTTACATCAAAGTCCAACAAAACTGAAACCCTAGCATCTTCCCCCATTAACTCACAATTCACTCCTCACTTATTTTTACCGAACAGCGGATATCAAAAAAAAGCAGATATAGTCCAGACAATGGTCTGTAATGGGTGTGAACCAGATGTGGTCACATATGGGACCTTGATTTAGGGAATTTGTAAAGCTGGGAGAATCGAGGTTGCCACGAGGCTTCTCCAAAGTATCCAGATGAAAGGAATGGTTTTGGTTCCATATGCTTATAATCCTGTAATACTGACACTTTTTAGACGAAAAAGATCCCCAGAAGCCGTGAGATTGTTCAGAGAAATGGAGGAGAAGTGTAACCCTCCTGATGCTATATCGTATAAGATTGTTTTCCGGGGGCTTTGTTCTGGTGACGAGCCCTATCGGAGAAGCTGTTGATTTTGTCCTTGAGATGACTGACAAAGGTTATCTACCAGAATTTTCACCCTTATATATGCTCGCTGAGGGGCTTTTGTTCCTCGAACATGGAGGAAACTCTGGAAACTCTGGTTAAATTCATGATCAAAGTAATGGAGAGAGCTAGATTTTTGGATAGTGAGACTGCAACTCATTTTTAATATGAGGGTTATTTTAGTCAATTCACATATTCAATCCATATTAACCATCTTACCAAACAATAATTTATAAACAAACCTACAATCATTCGTACCAAACACAAAATACAATCAAACCTATTACAAAACATGTATATCAAGCACTCAAATAACATCTATTTTGTCTTCATGTACAGTGTAATCCCATATAAAATTAATCAATCCCGACCTTCGTACCAAACAGAATCTTCATCTACTACAGTGAACAATCTTTTTTCATTCTCTCTCTTTCCATCTCATGTATTCATTAAGCAGACAAAAGGACCCCTTGTAGCAAAATGGAAAAATGGATGAACATTCGAAAGATCTTTATTTGACGACATTGGAGGATATATCCCACCCACTTCCAAGAATCCTTTGACAATGTAAAATATACGTATATTTTAAGAATGAGTCTTGTGTGAGATCGTCTCTTGAATTTTTTTTCAAGAGTCGGGTCATCCCATAACCACACTTAATAATTCATGTTAAAATTTATGGATATATATGAGTTCAATTCATGGATAATACGGATCTATCTCACGCAAACTATCCGTGAAACTGTCTCACATGAGTTTTTGTGATATTTTAAAACTCAAAAATTTATCTATGGAAGAAACCTAGTTAGTTTAACTCATTTTGAAATGTTGTCAAATAAAATTTTAGGCAAAATATTTCAAACATAAAAAAGAAGAAAGAATTCTTTGAAAAGAAATTAAAGAAAATGTATTTTTTTTTTTCTAGAATGACATGAACAAAATACAATATACAAATTAATTTTCTCAAAATGAATTTTGAAAAGAGATAATTATTTGTAAATAAAAAATCACACACACATGAAGAGAGACAACGATTGAAAAATAAAAAGGTGGAAATAGTTTTTAACACACTGTGTTTTTATATGTATATAAAGATGTGTTGTATATGTAAATGTTAAAATGTTCACGGTAGACAACTTTTAATATGTCCATCACTGACGTGTAAAGATCTCATCTCCTAATTATATGGAAATTCAAATTAATTGATGTGCAAGATCTTCACCACGTCAGCGATGGACACATTAATATGTGTCCACGGTGGGTAGGTTAGCAGGACCGATTTGTATGTTATGTTTTAAAAGTATTTTATTTCTAAAATTATCTAAACATAAAAATAGTTTGGTTCTATAATTACAAATCAGGTGTTAGAAATATTGTTTCAGAATAAATATAGTTTTAATTAAAGTTTGAATAAGACGATTTGAAATCCATGAATCCATGAATTCTTTTGTTAACAACTGTCTTTCTTCTTAATTAAGTAATTAATTATTGAGTACGAGAATTAATAAATTTAATACTACCTCCGTCCCAAAATAAATGACGTTTTAGCAACTAAAATTTGTCCCAAAATATTTGTCGTTTTCGTATTCCAAAGCATATTTACATGCAATATACCAAATATGCCCCTATTTACTCATCTCAAATTAAATGTGTTAAAGAGATAAAAGTTCCTCATTAATTAAACTTAAATAGGGGTAGATTGGACTTTTTATCACATTTCTTAATATATGTGCAGAAGGCTAAAACGTCACTTATTTTGGGACGGAGGTAGTAATAAGTAAGGATAAGTGAGTCATTCTTTAAAGTGTCTCAATCTGCTTAAAATTTACAAAAACATTAAAAACATGCTCATAAATGAAATATAATGATGATGAAGTGTGATATATATTCTCAAAGTGACAACTCAAATTGATAGATTTGATGATGTAATAAATTTGCAAAGTTCCAGACCGCTCTGATTTCCCACCACTGTGTTGTGTCTCCTTTTCGAAGAGGATTTAGCCGCACAAACACCGAAACCCACTAATTCGCAGATCGATTTTCCACCCAAAACCCAAAGATTTCTCCTTTTTCGACCTTATCTTCTTCGAATTCCTGGGCTAACGCAAAGGATCAAGAAAAAAAATGGGCGAGACTGTCGGTGATGCGGAGATGGCCCCGAAATCGAAGCCGACAATCATGGTGCCGCCACGTGGATCCATGGGCCTCCTTTTCGCAAACGGGTTCAGCCCGGGCCCCATGACGCTGGTCTCCAGCTACTTCCCTGAGCAGAGCCCCTTTTCCTTTTCTCAGCTTTTAGCCATGGCTTCCCCGCTCACGCCCAACCCGGGTTTTCTGCCGGCTTATGAGTCCGGGAAAGAGGAGAAACAACTGCAATTTTCTGATGTGGAGAGCATGAATCCTCTGTTCATGGTGCCGCCGGGGCTGAGCCCGTCGGGCTTGCTGAATTCACCGGCCTATATGCCGCCGCTTCAGGTGAGTTGTCAATTCGTTTAATTCAGCTGTTGAATTTTGAATTCATCAAGATCTTAATCGATTTCTGAGTGATTCTGATTTTAGGTTTCATAAAGTAGAATTTGGGCTTTCGCTGGTATTTTGACAAAATCATTTTAGGGATTGAAGCACAAGAATTAGACTAGGAAGCAATTGGTTTGAGTTGGAATATATTTCTTATTCAGCCAAAATTGAAAGAAAAAAAGTCTGAAAATAACAAGCTACGTTGTACAGTAAACAGTGTCTCTCTTTCTGAATATCCTAAAATTTGGGGGTTCTGTTTCATGTTGAAGTAGTGTAATAAACATTTATAGGCTCTAAAATTCTTTTTAGTCTAGAATTGTTGCTTGGAGAACTATTGTTCCAGACTGAATTGCATCTCGTATTTTCTCAGTTTCGTGTCATTGTTTGGGGATTTATCATCTTTATGGATGAAAAGTGGAGTTTCGAAAACAAATTGGATCTTCTCCCTCAATTTCAATAGAGTTAGCGTCCGCATAAGTAACATTTTGGTATACGAGTGTGGTCTGACAAGGACGTCTGTACTCCCGAAATAAATGTTGTTTTAGAATTTTGCAGACATAGTAAGAAGCCTGATATAAAGACTAATCTATCTATATATTTCCAGTAAGTACTTTTACATATCATTGATTGAGTAGTAAATAATGCCAATTTTGATAGAATATGAACAAAAAAGTACTTATTTTAGGACATGATACTCGGTTAAAACGGCACCTATTTTGGGATGAGGAAGTATATTTTTGTTGGTGATGTTCTGATTTAGAGATCGCTAATCAAACTGTCTATTTATAGTAAGATTGATGTAAAATTAGTTTCATCTGAGTAAGTTTAGAGGTGGTAATAATTGGGTATATGATAAGTAATTGTTACTTAATTTTCTTTCAGAGCCCTTTTGGAATGTCTCACCAACAGGCCCTGGCACATGTCACTGCTCAGGCGGCATTATCTCAATCTTTCAAGCAAATGCAAGCAGAATATCAACATTCTTCGTCTACTGATTTTGGAGAAGCAGTTGCAAACCCTTCATCGTCCATTCAAACAGAAGCTTCTACACAGCCGACAAATCCATTACCTCGCAAACAAGAGGTTGCGAAGAAAGAGTCACCTGAGGCTTCACAATCCGAAAAAAGAAGTGCTTATAGTGGTGGTGATAAACCAGCTAGTGATGGTTACAACTGGAGAAAATATGGGCAGAAGCATGTTAAGGCAAGTGAATGTCCTAGGAGCTACTATAAATGTACACATCTGAATTGTCCTGTCAAGAAGAAGGTCGAACGATCTGAGATTACATATAAAGGACAGCACAATCATGATCCACCTAAACCTAATAAACGGGATAGAGATAGTTGTGTTTCGGATAGACCGACCAACTCCCAGGTGAAGCCTGTTTCCTCTTCTCAAAGTCAGGCTGAAGCTGAAAGGATAAACGAGGGTATAATGGTCAACTCTGAGCCTGCAAATTCCCAGGTTACTTCCCAACAGTCGTCTGAGCATCATCCAGCTGCTGGTCTAAGTGATAATATGAAAAATTCTGCAATAGTAGTGGATGAGGTGGATCCCATTGAACCAATCGCCAAAAGGAGGTAAAATTAATGTGTCTGTTATATCGTTTTCCTGAGGCTTTGACAAATTTGAGTTTGCTTTTAATCTTTTTGTTTTTTTGGGGGCACAAGAGAATGCATGTGTTGCTAACCTTTGGTAAAACAAATAATTTGACTTAGATCCATTACTTTTATCCTCACATGAAGGACAAATTCTAATGTAGATGTAGGGAAAACTAGTAAAATACCATGTGATTTGAGTTTTTGACAAATTTATCTGTGTGTGCTTTTTTCTTTTTAACACAAAAGAAATGTTTGTGTTGCCATCTGTAAGTAACCACGTATAGACGTGTGATGAAGTTTACAAAGTTATGACCAAATACATGATATTACTAATGGTTAGGGACATATGCCTTTTATGGTGTTGAAGACGTACTTAACTTTCTCAAAACCTTTCCATAGAGTGATTTTGTATAATTTTCTTCTAATAATTTCCTGTAAATGAAACAAACTTTTTTGGAGATGCAGAAGCTTGGATGTTGGGCAATCAATGCCAGCCTCGTCACATCAAGCTGCTTCAGATACTAAGATTGTCTTGCAAACGAGAAGCGAAGTTGATCTGTTGGATGATGGATACAAATGGAGAAAATATGGGCAGAAAGTGGTCAAGGGGAATCCTCATCCAAGGTATGCCTGTCTATTAACTTAAAAGATGATAAATTCTAGTTTTTTTGGATTTTCAAGATTAGAAATTCATATATTGCCATTATTTGGATCAAAGTACGACTTTGACCATATGAACCATGTAAATGATTCTGCAGAAGCTACTACAGATGTACGTATGCAGGGTGTAATGTACGCAAACATGTCGAGAGGGCATCAACCGACCCCAAATCAGTCATTACTACATACGAGGGGAAGCATAATCACGACATCCCAGTGGGGAGATATAGCAGCCAGGGCGCAACTTCTCAGCAGTTAAAAACACAAAAACATAACCATTTGTTAAACAAAGAAATGGATGATTATGTGAACAAAGAACAGATACCAACGACTCTACAGTTCAAAGAACGAATCGCTGCATGATCTTCGGATCGTGAGTAATACGGTAAGTTGTAGCTTATGCATATGTGCTTTGTTTAGTAGGTGATCAGATTTCAGTCTATACTGTAAGAATGTATAAGAGATGTAATCTGTTTTGTATGTGCTTCTTGTTTTGTACTTGTGTTCAATATTTTACAAGAAGATGATGTCAATAATTTTTGATTGTAAGAAGCTTTATTCAGTCATATTCCCTTCTCCCTCTCTCCCCTACACATTGTGTTAATTAATCAAGGAAGAAAAAGACAAAAATTAACATTGCTTTTATGGTTGTATGAACATGTCTGGATGTTTTATTGCTAACTGTAAAACTAGTAAACTACCATGTGATTTGAGTTTGTCACAAGTTTTTCTCTTTAGTTGCACAAAAGAAATGTATATTTTTTCAGGTTTTTTTCCTTTTTCTTTTTAATGGATGTTATCTCAATATCTTTAATCTTCGGAACATGAAAATGAAATAAAGATTACAATCAAACTAAACTAAACAGAGCGTACACATTTTTTTTGAAAAAAATCCAATTAAACCACATAACTTCCTTTTTGAATTCTTTATATTGCTAATCGTCTTGAATGCAGTCATTTATATAATTATTAGTACTCACACCGCGCGATGCGAGTTTTGTGATATAGTGTTGTTAAATATTAATTATTTCATAATATATTGTAAGTAATTTTAGTATATAAAAGACAATATAATATTTAATAACTAAGAAAATATAAATTTGCTTAAGATAATTCAATTCACAACAACATATTGATATTATACACATCCAATTCACTAATCTTCAAATCAAAAATGGAAATTCTACCTGTAAAGTTTGTAAGTTTTTTAAAAACTTCTTTATACACAACAATTATAGTTGAAACATTTTTTTTTATCATCTGTGTTACAAACCAATATCTTCAATCACTTAAATTAAAAAAATTAAAAAAATTATGAATTAAAAATCAAATTCAATTATTTAAATTAAGTACATGTGTGTGAGTATGTATATATAGAAACATTGCACAATAAAATTAGAAATTTTACGTAGGAACTTGATGCAAGCACTATTAATCATGTATTTTCAACCTTTTATTTCAAATAAATTGAATTATAATTTTTTTTAATTAATATCGCTTAACACCGAAGATGAGATAATTATTCCTTTATAAGTATCATGTAAATTAATTTATATAGCAAGACATTGATCATTACAATTTAAGCCCAACACAATCAAAATGTAGTAGTAGTCTACGATCATGATGATGACAATATAATTAGAAACTAAGCATATAATTTAAATAATCAGATGAGTCATATAAATTCAAAATGTGCACTCTCATATAAAAATATACAAAATCCTAAATGTAAAGTAAAAGATTAAAATTTTATTTGATTATGAGATATTTATAATTTAAAAAATATTTAAGATGACATATAATTCATACTAAATACATATTATATATACATATATGTATATATAAGCATTTTTAATAGTGTTATATTTATTAATTAATTTATATTATGGTATAAATTATCCCTATGCAAATTAATATTTATTATTGAAATTATTGTTTGGATATCTATTGTTGATTTTTAATAAATTCTTCAATAAAAATTAATTTAATTAAGATCGATAAAATGAGAATAAATTAATATAGTATTTATATTATTAGATCAAATGGATTAAATAGTAAAAAATGCAAAATAAAAAATCTGTTGATGGGAACACTTACAAATATTAATTTAAAAAATACTTAGAATGACATTAATTTCACACTAAATACACCATATATATATATATATATGTATATATACACATCTTTAATAATGTTACACTTATTTAAAAATTATATTTATATTAAATATGATACAGTTATCCCCCAAAAAATTAATGTTTATTATTGAAATTATTGTTTGAACATTTTCTATTGTTGGTGTATAAAATATTATTCAATAAAAAATAACTTAATTAATATTAATAAAATAAGAATAAACTAATACAATATATATATATATGTATTATGAATTGAATGGATTAAATAATAATAAATGCAAAATAAAAATATTGTTGATGTGACACTTTTTTGTTGGAAAATAGTATTTCTGTAAATATCTCAAATTTTTCCTCTATTATTATAGTATATAAATATTTATATAAATTTATCTATTTACCTTTTCTTTTGAGTTTCTATACAATAAATATAAAATTAAATGTATTAAATATTATAATTTATGTATTTGTTTATTAATAAATTTAAAATAAAAGTTATTAATGATTTCTTTAAATGAAAATATTTAATAAATGAGACATTTATTGTAGCTATTTTTGACAGAATATTCTGCTTTTATATATATATATATATATATATATATAGATATGTACTAGTATAGGTAACATGTTGCACGTGATTATCTATATTAATTTAGAATCTTTCATTAGTATTAAAGGAATAACCACTCGATGACACGTGCCGCTCCGTGGTTATTCCATTTTCCCATTCAATTTTTTTTTACTTTTTGTTTTAAATTTATAATTTCAATTAATTGATTCATTTAATATTGATTGCTAACATTGTAACCAGAAATAATTTTATATAAGAGTTGGTTGCTACTTTAATGAGATGACTTAGATATGATGTTTGAAAATTTTAAAATAAATGCTTTCACAAATCAAATAATATGCAAGATCTAAATTGAACATATATTAACATGGATTCTCCAAGTTAATCTACATATTAATTAATTTAAAATATTTCATATTTAATTTAAATAGAACATTTAGTTAAAGTACATATATTGCAAACTTTGTTAAAAAAATATCATAAAATCATTAATCAAATGTAAAAACCTTTTTTTTATAAAAGACATTTTTTAATTATTATATTTCTTACTCAAAATATACATGTTTGTATTTGTTTATTAAAAATATTTATTTCAAAGATCCAGTGTGATACACAGAGTTTATACTAGTTCTATCATAATAGAGTTATAATTAATTGAAAAAAATCATAACTTTATCAAAAATTATAAATTTGTCTTCACTTTTCAAAAACTGTAAAAAATATTATGACATTTATTCACTGTTGCAATTTATACCACATTTTATCGTCAATGTTGTAGCCAAAATGTTCTCATGCTTATTATCATGGGAAGAATTCTTTTTGGGCTTGGTGTTGGGTTTGCCAATCAGGGTATTCATCAATCAAACAACTTCAAATTAAATGCTTAATGATAAGTGTTATTATGATGACTAGTTTTGTGCCCGTGCGATGCACGGGATTAAACTTTTTTAAAATATAAGTATAAATACTTGTAATTTAAAATAATAATATATAAATTTAATAGAATAAATTTAAGTGATATATTTATATAGTTTACATATATATATATATATATATTTGAATTTTTCAGAATAATTTTTACAATATTCCACTATTAAAAAAACTTGTGAATTTGATAAAATAATTTTATTATGGAAAATGATTTTCATAAATTATAGAGCAACCATCACAATATAAAATAATGATGGAAAAAAATACAAAATATTGTGAAATATCAAAGTCAATTTTACTATGAAAAACAATCTTCTTGAATCGTATTCTTTTCAATTCAAAGTATTCAATTAACAATAAATATATATAAATGTTTTATTTTGATACAATCTATGTACAACCTTTCTAGCACCTTATTTCAAAAACTTATTTCCAAGAATAATTAAATTTATTCTTGACAATGTTTGAAATATAAAATCAGTATTTTTAACAATGGTCTTAAAAAAACAAAAACAAAAATGAAATTTATCTTGTAGTGTATTAATTTTAAATCTATAAAATCTCTAATCCAAAATTAGAGACTCCCAACCCAAATTCCTACACAAAATAATTTGAATTGGCGAAATAATATAATATTACATAGCAATAAGAATAACCAAATACAATACTAATAAAATAATATATATCTGAATTGTTCTTCTTCAAATTACAAATAACAATAACTTAAATCATTAAAAAATGAACACTATGGTCATTAATTATTGATCCAAACTACAAATATCTCGGAAATCATTTCGTAACCAAATAAATATACATAAAGAAGAAGAAGAAACAATCCACTAATTCAAGAAAACATAATGTTTGGAATGCAGAATTTGAGAAATTGTGAATGGAAAAGGTGTGAATGAATTCCAAGTTTATTCTGATCTCATATTTATAGTGGATGATATGCTTATTAAATATGGAATTAGTGCACTATTTATGATATGATCATAATTGATTGATATTGTGATTACATAATTTTAGGTTGCCTTTTGAAAAATATCAAATTTTAGATCTTTTATATAAGTTAAAAAAAATATACATTTATTCGACTGAATACAATATTATATCATCTTAAAAATTAATAAACATTCCACATCGAAAATATGACATAATAAATTGATTCTCATAAATTAATAGTCTTCCATATATAATGACATCACAGTGATGTTTAAATAAGATTAATTCTAGAAATGTAAGAAAAAATTCATATGATGAGGATAATAAAAAAAAAAAAATCAATGAATCAAATTGGATATTTATGCCAAAAATCAGGGAATGAAATTGCATTTTTTTTTTTTCAAAAAATATGTAAGTCTAATTTTTCCAAATGAGAGACGTGTAATGCTACTATATTTTTTTGTTTTCAAGAAATATGTATATGTCACCCAATTTTAAATTAAAAAACACATAGATTTAAGTATTGTTGGAAAGTCTATTAATTATTCATGCAAAATTCACATAATTGATGACCAAATTAATGGACTTGACTATTTCAACTTATTTGCATTCCATATTTATGAATATGTTTAATTATATGATCTTTAATACAAAATTATTTTACGATAATATATGTAATATTTTAGTATAGGAAACATAAAATCTCATACTATAATTATATTATAAATTAACTAATACTTTAATTTTCTATATTCAGAATGGGATAAATGTGAAATAAATGTCAATAAACTAAAATATATAATATATGTGTTACCATAATATATTATCTTTCCCTATATATAATATCATGCTAGCATTGTTTTCCAAATTTAGTGGGGAGAGGGTTGGCCGGAAAAATTAATTTTGGAAACGTTTGGTTTTATATATATAAAGATAAAAATATTATATCATTTTATATTGGAGTAAATCATATAAATATATATTATTTATATCCATATTATATCATATATTTTATCATTGCATAGTGACGTAAATTTTATTATATATATTATTCATACATTGGCTAATAGTGAATAAATTAAATATTTTTATATTGTTTTTATTGATTTTACCAATTAACATTACATAAAATATATTAATTATATCAATTGAAATTTAATAATTAAAGTTGACTTACTATATAGATAAATATGTATGAATGTTTATTTTCATATCACTTCCTTATATGTATACATCATCAAACAATATCCCATTTTTATTCACATTCATTTATATATATATATATATATAGTATCTATTTATCTATTGATAGAAAATAAATATCATTTATTATTTTTTTTTAAATCATTTTCAATTTTAGTATGGTGTTTTTGGCAGGAAAATTTTCATATTACTATTTCAGGAAATATTTGTGTTTTTATATATATAAAGATAATATTGCAACTTTTTGATATGATTAATTTACACAAATATGTGTGTGTATGTGTATAAATGGTGCAATTTGTATGGCCCAAAATCTCGTAATCTAAAATTATGATCTCTGATTTTAGTTGTGTCATTAATTTGCATGTAACTGAAATTTTGATTTCATTCAAATTAATTGATGATTATATTATTTCATTATTTGTATTTCGAGTAGATTACATAAATAAAATCAAATTAATGTTTACTTATAATGAAAAAAGTATTGTATCAAAAATAATTGATAATTGATTTTTTTTTTTTAAACATACCATATAAAAAATCGTTATGGATCTTCTATGTAAAATGCATATCAAAACAAATGTTATAACATTATAATGAGATTCAATCTTTAAAATTCCTTTTTCCATATAAATTCATCGACATATATAGATATTGTTGGAATCTCAAATATTGGTGGTATATTAATTATCCATATATATATATATTGCATTATTTAAATTCATAATCTAAGTTGACTTACAATGCACATATATATATATATGTATATATATAAATATGTGAAAATATTTTGTCATATCACTTCCTTAAATATATACATCATCACTAAATGTGATAATATTTCATCTTCATTTACATTTATTTACATATATATGATATATCTTTTGTATTAAATGAATTTTAATATCATTTATTATTATTTTAATTAGAAAAGTCATTTCCAAATTTGGAGTAATGTTTTTGGCGGGAAAATTCTTACCTTACTATTTTTGGAAATGTTTGTGTTTTTATATATATAAAGATTAATTAATTACTATTACTTAACTTAATAATCGTATAATGGTGTATGATATGATATGCATGCTGCTCCGGTTTATTTATGCGAGATGGCTCCGTACAAGTTATGCATCATCATCGGAATCCTGGCCGCCTACTTGATCAAAATTTATATAATAATAAGGCATAAATACTGTATTTATAGTTTTTTTTTTTTATAAATATGCAATAACATCATTATATTTTTCATTAGTTAGTATTTTATTTTATATATTAAGGTTAATTTCTTACATACTAATAAGGCACTAATATAATATATTAAGATTTTATTTATAAATACATAGTAACATCATTACATTTTTATTAGTATTTTATATTTTATTTCTTAAGGTTAATTTTTCTTAAGAAAATATTTTCAAAATCACATGTACTAGACAGTATTTGCGTCAGTTTAAATACATAATATTTTTATCCATGAAACTTATGAAATTATACTCTTCTTCAATCCTTAATGATTATAATATTATATACTACTTTCGTCCTGGTTGAACTTGCCTAGTTTGACCGGGCACGGAGGTTAAGAAAAAACATTGACTATTGTTCTTTAAGATAAACTAGTTTTTCGCCCGTGCGATGCACGGGATTAAACTTTTTATGAAATATAATTATAATTTTATTTATATTTTATTATATCTGAAATTGAAAACAGATATAAAATATAAGTTTTAAAATAAAATAAGTGGATTAAATACTTTGAATATTCAAATATCGTGAATAAAATGAAATATTATTTTGTTTTCAATTATACGTTTGTGAACAAAAAAATAAATAATTAAGGGTATGGATGAGTGCATAATTTGAGAAAATGTGAATGGAAAATGCATGAGTGGATTCCAAGTTTATTCTCTCATATTTATAATGAAAGATATATATGTATATTAGATATAGAATTAGTGAATTATATATGGTATGAACGTAATTGATTGTTATTGCGAGTGCATAATTTTGGGTTTTTTTTTTTTTTGGAAAATCTTGAATTTATAATCTTTTATATAGTTATAAAATTTACATTTATTTGGATAAATACAATATATATATATATATATATAATCATCTTATAAATTAATAAACATTCACATCTAAAATATGGTATAATAAATTGATTCTAGTAAATTAATAAGTTTTCATACATAATGACACTTGTAATCTTTAAATAACATAATTCTAAAAATATAAGGAAATAAGTGTATATCATGATATTTTTTAATAATTATATTGATTAATCTTCTTAATATATTAAATAGTTTTATCTTTGAGATGATAAAGGATATTTAAAAATAAAATCAATGAATCAAATTGGATTTTTTTTATTTCAAAGAAAAGAAAAAGAAATATCTCTACTTTTTCCAAATAAAAAACGTGTATTAATGCTACGTTTTTTCCTAAAATAATTAAAAGATATTTAAAGATAATAGTTGACTTGTATATATATGTTATTTGTATATATGAATTCACATATATTTCTAAATATATATTAAATACTTCAAGAAATAAATAAACATAAAACTAATGTTATCTATTTATTTCTAATTATAGTAGGGTTTTTTTGGGATATCATTGTCTTACTATTTTAAGCAATATTTGTGTTTTTTTATATATAAAAATACGTAGATATATGATATAGTTCTTTTCAAAAAAAACACATATTATATAATATAATATAATATAAACCCGTGTACACTATATTATCACATTTATTAATTTATATTCATATCTATATAAATTGGATGACTAATAATGCATTTTGTTTGTAAATCAACTATATATACTTTTCCAAATATAAGTAAATGGTTTTTAAGGTTAGTAGTTGACTTTTAATAAGTAAGTATATACACATATATATGTATCTAAGTTTATATATATATGTGTATATATATATATATATATAAATTGATTCATGATATTTTGGAAACATAATATTAATTTGAAATATGACAATATCCAATTAATAATCATAAACTATTTAAATAAATCCATTAATTATTGCTAATGACGTAAAGTTGACTTTCTCTATTTTGAAGGTATGAAATTGAATCATTTAATCTATAAAAATTGAATATTTCCTTTTATTATATTAATTTCCACCAATTATTTCCAAAATAGGGTTGCAAGATTTAGGCAAATTAATTGAATCTTGTTTAATATAATTGCAAGAGTTTTTTCTTAATTAACATCTAATCATATCATCAGTATAATTATATGCACATATATATGTATGTTTAATATTAAAAATTATAAAGATTTTATTCACATTAAATATCATTTATATATACATATATATTTCTATAAGTAGAAAGTGATTTTAGGCGGGAAAAATTTTAACTTTCTTTTTTTGGCAATGTTTGTGTTTTTATATATATAAAGATGAGTGACATTTTGTAATAAGGATAAAATGTGGATATGAATGTTTGACTTTTGTGACATTTTAATATTGTTTTTGCTTTTAAATGATATTTTTGTAATAAGAATGAAATATGAAGATATTAATATTTGACTTTTGTTTCCATTTATGTGCTGACAAGTTCAGTTGGGACAAACTAAAATAGCAAATAGACAAGTTGAGTTGAGACGGAGAGAGTACATAGTATTTTACTGCATACATTTAAAATAATTGATAGTGTATTTTTGCACTTAAAATAAAATCTTCCATGAACTTTAAATTTGATCTTCTCTAAGTTGATATGTTTCCAAAATATTTTAATTTTATGTAATAAATGAACAATATTAATGAATAAAAAAATAAATAATATTTCTACTTGTATTTCAATATTAAAATAGTAAGGTAGTATTGAGTATTATATATAAGGGATTTGAGTGGGTTTCATAAGAGAAAATGAAACAATAAATTTTGAGCATTGGCGAGTGGACAGTTAACTTATAAAGCGTGAAGCAACGGAAATTCGAATCCAACTCCTCAATGCTCGGGTCTCAAATTCTGGATTATAATAAAACTATAATTGAGCAAAGATTATAGAAAAGAGCAAAAAGATAGGAGCAATGAAAAATTGGAAAGAATAATACCCTCCTCAGCTCAAAGCCCGCACATCTCGGAAATCGATGGAAGAAATGGCAAAAAGACATAACTTGCTTCTCCCCTTCCCCCCTTTCTCTCTCCTCCGCCACCTCTCAAGACAACCCATTTCCGTTCTTGAGAGAGAAACACACACACAAGGAAGAAGAAGTAGTAGAAGAAGCCCCCGGCCCTCTCTCTCTCTCTCTCCTTCTCCGGCGAATGTTGTAGGGGGTGCTGCTCTCCCATCTCACCCCTCCAACATTCGACCCACCTGGGTCGATCCGGATACCCGTTTCCCCGGGTTCGTTTCATGGGTTTAGCGGGTCATGGGTTGCATTAGCTCCAAAAAGGCTAGAGTCGAATCGCCGGATTATTACCGTTACGCCGACGCCTCCTCCTCCTCCTCCTCGCGCTCTCGCAGGAGCCATGGCCGGAGGCGCTTCTCCTCCTCCTCCTCCTCGTCGCTCCTGCACCCACGCGGTGCGTTCGGGCCGTTGGAGAAGATAAAGGAGGAGCCCGAGCAGGAGGAGGGGGTCGAGGACGAGGACGGGGATCAAGAGTGTGTCAATCAAAAACCCAATCATGGTGCTACCAATTCTGTCAAAAAACCTTCTTCCCATAAAAAGTCCGTTTTCAGCCTTCGTTTTGGGAGGCTCACCGAGGCCGAACACGTCGCCGCCGGCTGGCCCGCCTGGCTCTCTGCCGTCGCCGGTGAAGCCATTGATGGATGGTTGCCTTTGAGATCAGACTCTTTCAAAAGATTAGAAAAGGTCCAACCTTTTTATCTCCCTTCATATTTCATCACATCATTTTCTCTGTGTTTATATACTTTACTTAATAAACATGTCTGTACAGATTGGTCAAGGTACATACAGCGATGTCTACAGAGCTAAAAACGTCGAAAACGGTAAATTCTTCGCTGTAAAGAAGGTCCGATTCGACAATTTCCAACCCGAGAGTGTGAGATTTATGGCTCGTGAAATTCGGATTTTACGCAAGCTTGATCATCCAAATGTGATGAAGTTGGAGGGTATAATCACTTCAAAATTATCTTGTCATATATACCTCGTCTTCGAGTACATGGAGCATGACCTCGCTGGGCTCGTGTCGTGTCCGGAGATCAAATTCACGGACTCACAGGTTCATTATCGTCCGATGTACTACTCAACCCAGATTAGTATGATACAATGTAGTACTAATCAATCTCACAATCTTGTTCTCTCAGATCAAATGCTACATGAAACAGCTGCTGAGCGGATTAGAGCACTGCCACTCGCGAGGCATTCTGCATCGAGACATCAAAACGTCCAACATACTAGTGAACAACGAGGGGATACTGAAAATAGCTGATTTCGGTCTTGCCAATTTCATGAAAGCGAAGAAAGCTCTGACGAGCCGGGTGGTGACACTGTGGTACCGCCCGCCAGAGCTTCTGTTGGGGGCCACAAGCTATGGCGAGGCGGTGGACCTATGGAGCGTGGGGTGCGTGTTCGCGGAGCTTTTCATTGGGAGGCCTCTGCTTAAGGGCAGGACTGAGGTGGAACAGCTTCATAAGATCTTCAAGCTTTGCGGGACTCCACAAGACGACTACTGGACCTCGTCGGGCCTTCCTCTTGCGTCCATGTTCAAGCCTCAGCAGCCTTACGAAAGCACTCTACGAGAGAGATGCAAAGAGTTTCCCAAAACTGCTGTCAATCTTCTCCAAACATTTCTTTCCTTCCAACCTCACAGGCGAGGCTCTGCTTCTTCTGCTCTTGCTTCTAAGGTATTCATTCTTGCCTCCACTCCATCTCTTTCCTTCCCTGAATTTCTTGTTTCACTGTCTTGCCTTCTCCCTGTCTCGCAGTACTTCAACACCAAGCCTTACGCTTGTCATCCTTCCAGCATGCCTAAGTACACTCCCAACAAGGAGATGGACGCCAAATCTCGCGACGACGCCAGAAGGTAATGATACTTGTACACAGAAATGAGAGAAACTCTCTTTTGTTTAGGATTATTTGGTATTATGATCGATAAACCAAATCTGTTCCAATTGAAATTTTCAGGAGGAGGACTGGTCTCTCAGGTCAATCAGGAAGAATGTCAAGAAGAGGCCTTAAAGATTCGAGTGACTACTTTAAACCATCTGAGGTTCTCTCTCTCTCTCTCTCTCAATGCTAAATGTCATTGACATTCCTTAGCACTGACGATTTCAAAACTCTTGAAGGAGGATGAGGATCATCGGAGGAGCAGCAGGAGAAGAAGCGGGCTAGGTTCTCGGACATCAGGGAAACAATCGTACGACACCTTGTCCGAGGCTTCTCAGCAAACGGAGGAATCTCAGACATCTCGTATATCCACCACTCGTTCTGTCCCAATCCAACCATCATCAAATGCCTTCGCCTGGCCTGGAAAGGAGACTCAGCACAATCTACTTGCAAGGCGACAGATGTTCCTATTAGGAGATGCTTTGAAGTCGGATGAACGAGGAAATGTCCAGAAAAACGAGGCTGCAAAAGACGCGATGTTATGGGAACAAGACCACTCGTATCACCCTGAATCTCTAGAATCATCCGAGCCACAAGGATCATACACGGTAACCCAGCCACTCGAAACCATACTTCCATTCTACTAAAACAATGGTTCCACTGATGAAAATCTCTTGATTGAAATAGGAAAACATCAATAAGAATAAGAAGAGCAAGGTTACATTGTCAGGGCCATTGGCATATCCATCTCAATCCCAAACTCAACACCACCTTCAACGATCCCGATTCTTCAGAGGTAACAACAACAACGACAACCACAACCATTTAATCATCTACTCTTACGATCTTCCTACATTAACACAAAAACTGCAACAACTTTCATGCAGACTTGTGATCCAAACGTGATTCCAAGCAATGGGGCAAAGTCGACATACTTTGTGGCTCGGTTTTGATTGGAACAAAAACACGGAGAGAGCTGAGACGTTGATGGCGCGGTACTTTTTCGTCTAGTTTTTTTGGCGTAGCATCGATTTTTATACATAGTAAAACAGAGAAAGAGAAGGATTATTACAAGGCACAGAGCAAATCCAGCTTAGAAATCATAGGTTTCTGCCTAAACTTTCCAACATGTTTGATCTAATTTTTTCAGAAGAAAGAATGCCTCAATACCAAAGCCAATCTTGATCATTTTTTTTATTCTTTTGGATTTGTGACTCTACATTTTCTTTTCTTTAGTTTCACTCTGTATATTATATGCTATGCTTTTCATGTTTTTGAGAAAGAATTTACCTCGAGATAACTCTTTTTTGTAATCATTAATATCACATTTATATATAATAGCTTTTTTTCTCTTCCTACTTTTAATGCATGCTTTAACTGATAATCGAGTTTTGCTTTGATATAGTCTGAAGAAAACAGTCTCATCTTCGTTTTATTTTTCATAAAAAAAAAAAAAAGAAGTGACTTTAATAAGAAAATTCAAGTTACTACACAAATAAATGAAGATATTTTTACAGCAATAAAGTAATTTATTAGAAATAGTTAGTCTCATGTGCAACTAATGTACATACAATTCGAGTCGGGTCCGGGTCGACCTGGATCCGCGCACGTTTTTTTTTTTTTTGAATTTATTTTTTTGCTTCAAACTATTATGTTATATGAGTGTGACCTTTATGTTATGTAAGTGTGATCTTTATGTATAAATGTAATGATCTTTATATACTCTAACTTGGAAAAAAAGGAAGAGTTTTACAGTTTGAAGGTCATAGTATTTGCACGTCACAAGAATTGTACTTAAGGATCACAACAATACAACATAAAGGTCTCAATCTGAAGTGAAAAAACCTGAAAATCTTCATTTTTCCTAAGTTCCTGAACATAAAGGTCATAACATTTATATATAAAGGTCACACTTATATAACATAAATGTCACATCCTTACAACATAAAGGTAACAGTTTGATGCGAAAAAAAAAGAGGGAAAACGCAGGTGCATGGATCCGGGTCGGGTTGCCCCAATTGCACCAATTCAGATCCGTGCACTTGGTGCATAAAAGCATTTGTGTATTAGAAATCTTTAATCCAAAGTTCCTTTCCAAATTTTAGATTGCCCCAATTGCTCCACTTCAGATCTGTGCACCTGGTGCATAGGAGCATTTGTGTATTAGAAATCTTTAATCCAAAGTTCCTTTTCAAATTTTAGATTATTTTAAATAATGACAATATATAATGTTAGGAAGACCTTTGAGAATATGCATCTGATTTAATAAATCAGAAATCTCATCATAGAACCGATTAAAATGTATATTCCACTATGATGAATTAATCTCGTAGAGAAGGTTTACGAGATAGCTTTTTATGAAGCGTGTCTAAGAACACTACGCTTCAATCTGCTCAAAGTTTTTTCTACTTCACACCCTTAAACCTTCTCAAGTGTTCTCTAGAACTTTTCTGCAGTATCAACGTCAGTGGACACGTTTGTTGTGAACGCGATTTATAAGCAGAAAATAATCTGCTTTTCCACGCGATTTATAAGCAGAAAATAATCTGCTTTTCCACGTTCTGTTCCGAATAGAATCGAATCAGATAAAAATCTTATAGTTAAATATTTATCTCATAAATATCTTTTAATTGATTTTTTTATCCGGGTAGTCCAACAACCTCAAGTATACTGCAGTATATATAATAATATATTAAGTTCATATTAGAGCCACCGAAGGGACCCAATCGGACCCAATTAAATTAAGCTCCAATAAATTAATTTTGACTCAATTAACTCTTAATCAGTCAAATTAATTTATTAATCTCGTTCAACTCCACTATAAGTACGAGATTGCACTCTTAATTAAATTGGAATTACTGAAGCAATTGATCAATAATTTGTATCCTCTGATTGATCGATCCAACATGCATATTACCCCCTTCGATCAATTAAAAATTGGAATAGGCTATGTTGGTCCAAAAAATTGGAGTGTTTGAGCTTTTCTTCTCTTATTCTGCTCTTCTGAACACTCTTTTCTCTTCTATTTTATCTTCCCCCTTTTTCTACGCTTTCTTCTTATGAGCCTTCTCTCTGTTGAACTTTTCTCTCTTCTTTTTACGCTTCTCTCTACGAGCTTGGATTTTCTATTGTGCTCGTTCTCTCTATTGCACGCACTTCTCTTTCGTCAGTCTTCTTCTTATTTATAGACTAGGAAATCTGCCCGTTGAAGGTAGGTAGGTTCCCTAATCTATAAATGCACTGCACTCCTTTAGGAAAACTCAGCAGGACTCTACTCCTCGCACTGAGTACTCCAAGACAGTCCTTTAGAAGGAGTTTGTCTTCTTCTTCTTTAACTGGTGCAGCAAGCTTGGCCTTCTTTTGCAGGTTGATCTGCTGAAGCTTTCTGCTGGACTGACTGACTGAGCGTGCGTCTCTTGGGGTGTGGAGTGTTCGAGCTTTTCTTCTCTTCTTCTACTCTTCTGAACACTCTCTTCTCTTCTATTTTATCTTCCACCTCTTTCTGCGCTTTCTTCTTATGAGCCTTCTCTCTGTTGAGCTCTTCTCTCTTTTTTTTACGCTTCTCTCTATGAGCTTGGATTTTCTGTTGTGCTCATTCTCTCTATTGCACACACTTCTCTTTCGTCAGTCTTCTTCTTATTTATAGATTAGGAAATCTGCCTGTTGAAGGTAGGTAGGTTCCCTAATCTATAAATGCACTGCACTCCAGACACCTTCCAACTTTTCGCTTTCCACGTGTCTTCATCTGGTTGGCTCCTATTCTCTTCTCTCTATCGATAACTTCTTGTGTCTACTGGTAACTTTTGACTTTCCTCTCATACCTGCTTTGCAGCTTCCTCCTCTTGCTTCACTCTGGAGCTTCCTTCTCTGGCTTGCTCCTCAGGCGGCTGGAGGCTTCTGTAACATGCTACCCTTGCAGCATGCTTTCGGCATGGTCTCCTAGGTAGCTTCCTGTCTCACTACATTCTGCTTCGACGATGTCTCTTCTAGTAGCTTCCTGTAGTCAATAGTATCCTTATTAGTTCACCCGATTCTTTTTCACCATTCTCTTCAATATCCTTCATTTGACACTTTCTCTCTATTACAAAATAAAGAACAATTTAACATGCCAAAAAAAGTCTTAAAATAAATATAATTTTCCTTGTTGATATTCTGAATTGTTTGCATTTACGTACCCTAAATCGTGAAAAAGTGTTAAAATAAATATAATTTTCCTTGTTGATATTCTGAATTGTTTGCATTTACTTACCCTAAATGTTTTAGCATTTTATAAATGAAAATGAAAAAACACATAATAAGTAAACTTAAATGACAACAAACAAATCATTTTATGAAAAAAGAAAACAGTGCTTATGTTAATTAAGACAAAGAGAATAGTGTTTTCCATTGAATGATTTATTTTCAATATAATTACTAAAACTCTACATTAAAGTTGACTCCATAAAAAAATCAAACAACACATTTAAATCTTTTAGACATAATTGTATATTTACTTTAACGACGCAATACATACCTTCTAGTTCTTGTGAGATAATTTCCTTAGGAGTAGATCTTGATCTAGGTATTGAAGCATTCATCACATCTGACATATTATTGTTTATTAAAAAAATGAAAATTTTAAATTTTGAAAAAAACATTCATCACATTTGGTATATTTGTTGTGTATTGAAAAAAATGAAAAAGTTAAATTTTGAAAAAAAGTTAATTATCTTTTATAAGTATTTTTCATTTGCATGTTCTTGTATGTCAACCTTATGAATATTTTGGTGTCATCTTGTTTCACCCCTTGTAAATAAAAGAGAGTACTGTAAAAGGTCATAACATCCAAAATAGTGCATTATTCTATATTGATCCCCATAATGAGCACTAACAATAATATCTCTTTCAAACCCTACATTATCATTATTTCCCTCAATCCAAACAGCTGCAACTTGATCTTCTGTCGGAGCATTATAAACTAGCTGATCTAATCTCACATCTTTTGTGATGCAAAGTTTTACATCATCTAGAGAACAATACTCCGTTAGTCTTCTAAAGATTTTGACAGATGGACTCTCCTCTAGTATTTCAGTGAGCTTCCGAACAATTTCTTTTGATACATGTGAATTAAAACACATTTTATTTTCAGTTTCATTTTCAGTATCAAAAAATATAATTGAAAATTAGTTGGTTTCTTTCCATTAACATTTAAACTTGGAAGATTGTGATAAATCATTCCTTGTACGCGAAAAGTGAAAACTCCTCGTCGTGCTGAAGCAAGCTCTTTATCCAGTTTCACTCCGATGAAGTGAATGAGAATATGGAATTGTATGAACGTATATTTTTTTCGAAAATCAATATACTCTTCTGACTGAGATGTATATAGTTCATACAACTTCTCTGGAACTTCTGAATGTGCAAGTTTAACTTTTCCATTATCACAACAAAAAGTGGGAGGTTCATGCTCAAATCTTGTTGCTCCACAGTGAATGCAACTTGGCATTTTTTTTAGTTTATTAAAATATGGATTTTTAATTTTAACTTTAAGAAAAAATATTAAAAATATATACCTTCAGAGATACTTAAATTTGCTTGAACTTGTAAATTACATGTCGCCGGTATCTTTTCACGATTTTGCAGAACATGTTCTACATAGTTTTTTTTTTTCTGAACATCATTAAGATTTGCATATTTCCTCTTTTGTCCAGCAAGTTTCCTTTGACGCCATATATATCGGTCATCGACTGTTCAAAAAAAATTCATTTAATTTTTCCTATATATATTCATATAATATTGTGCAAAATATATATCAACAAAAGAATAAAAAGAAAGGGTTAGTTCAGTTCATAAACAACAATTAAGAATACATGTACCTTTCAATATTTGTATTCTTCCTCAAGTTTTCTATACACTGGAGTTGTTGACCACATGAGGTAACCTCTTGCGTGTAATACTCTGTTTAACTCCAAAGTAGATCACTGATTAGTCATTATCGAAATCTAGAAACTCCAACCTCTTAACATAAAAATCCATCAAAATTACAATATAATCGTAAAATGATAATATAAAAGTCTATCAAAATTTAGTGTATTTAAATATTTTTATTCAATTTTATTTATATATCATATTTATGCTAAATTTATTATATATTAATTATATCCTCTAAGATTACATGCATTATAAGTGTACAGAATAAAATCGTGCATATAAGAAATAGTGAATACAAAAAGTTTAATAAAATCAGTGTATTATATTTACTTATGAATCGTTAGAATATATCATAAATTTAATAAATTGTCAATATAAGATTCTTTCGGTGATAACAAAATCATGAACTTATATAATATGATAATCAAGAAAAGATATAATATGATTATCAAGAAAAGATATAACAAACTCATGAACTTATATAATATGATTATTGAGATTCGATAGAACAAAATTGAGTGAATTAGTTGAAGCTAAATTGACAAAACTCCTTAATCACTACAAGAAATATGCAGAAAGACAACACAGTAAAGACAACGCTTTCTGTTGTCTTTATTAAATTTACAACGGTTTTTACCAAAAGCGTTGTCTTTTTGCATTGGTTGAGCTAAATGACAACGCAATTTCGCAGAAAGACAACGCTTTTGATAAGGTGTTGTCTTTCAGCGCACTTTTGCGCTGATAGACAACGCTTTTCTGCAACGCTTTCGAGGTGCGTTGTCTTTCAGCGCATTTTTTGCTCTGATAGACAACGCTTTTTGCAACGCTTCTAGGAGCGTTGTCTTTCAGCGCATTTTTTGCTCTGATAGACAACGCTTTTTGCAACGCTTCTAGGAGCGTTGTCTTTCAACGCATTTTTTGCTCTGATAGACAACGCTTTTTGCAACACTTTGTTGGGGCGTTGTCTTTCAGCGCTTTTTTTCTCTGATATACAACGCTTTTTGCAACGCTTTATATGTGTGTTGTAATTGCAGTGCATTTTTCGCTAATAGACAACGTATGTTGCAACGGTATTTGGGTGTGTTGTCTTTTCTCGTATTTTTTCGCTGACAGACTACACTTTTTGCAACGCTTTTTAAGTGGGTTGTGCTTTTTTTCGACGATTTCTACAACCACTACAAGAAATTCGAGTTTTACCCACACATAAATACTCTCACATTTTATGTGCAGTTATTTAATCACACTTAATTTTAATATGTGTGGGTGATAATGTAGACCAAATAAATTAATTTGATGACCGTTATTATGTGTCACTAGCTAATTATTATTTTCTCTTTGGAACATTATTGTTATCAATATTATTTCATAATTAAAGTTATATTTCAAAAAAAAATATTATTAAAAAATTAGTATTTTAAGGATATATTTAAAATATAAATTAGTTTAATTCAGAATTATATAATATCTTAAACTAAATTGAAATTTTAATAGGTACGTATTATTATTAATATCCACGTTCATTATTAATATTTTGAACTTTACTTTTAACAACATATCTTAAAATACAAAAATTAATATATTCTTAAAAAAAATTGATGTTATGAATATATATGTATGTGAACCTAATACAATCAAAAGTTAATACAAGAAATTAATATATTCTTAAATAATGTGATATTATGAATGTATATGTAGGTGAACCTAATACAATCAAAAGTTAATAAAATAAAATGATAGGAATGAGATTTGAACCTAGGCAAGACTAGAAAATGTATTGTATTAAATATATAATAGTTGTATATGAAATAAAAAAATTAAGCAATTATCAATCAATTGATACATATATCTACATAATAAAAAAACAGTCAAGGTTAAGAAAGTTAATTATATAATATATGACTGATTTTTGGAGAGTAGTGAAATCCCCAATTCGATTTGAGAGAAACAAAACCCTAGCCGCCGATTTGCAGACTCGTCGTCGCACCACACCCATCACTCCCCGCCGTTGCTCCCACCATCCCTCCCCGCCGTCTCTTTCACCATGTCTCTACCATTTCCGTACCGTGTCTCTCCCTCTGCTTCTCTCTCTGTCTCTCTTCAGTCGCCAAGATCGCGAGTCCAAGAGTCTCACCGAGTCAAGTCGGCATGGTGGTCGCCCGACGCTATATGCGACGGCCACCGCTTCCAGCGGTGAAGGTGATTCTATGTCTCTGGTACTGCTGGCTTCCAGCGGCGAAGGTGGTACGACTGGCTGCGATTGGACGGAAATCGAACGGGGTCGGGTTTCACGCCGCTACCCTCACTGTCGCTGATAAAATCAAAGGCTATCTCTCTCTCTCTCTTTCTCTCTCTCTCTCTCTCTCTCGTTGTCGAGTTTTAGTGCGATGACATCAACCATTTGATTCGATATATTGCTCAATGTTATTGATTCCATTTGATATCTATTTGGGGAGTTCAGAAACTAGCTAACAAAAGATGATGTTAAGGTTTACGAATCAGGCATCAACATAGCCAATCCATGGATGGGTCTAGTTCTATCAAGCCAGAGATGCTTATACCAGAGGATCCATCTCCACTTCAGTCTAAGAAAGCCATGTCTACTGCCAATCCAAAGCGTGCTAAGAGGTAACCTTTTAGTTCTAAGATATGGTTATATTCCAAAAAATTTCTTTAATTCTATTCCTTTTTTGTGCGTCGGATATTTTTAACTATGTTGATGACTTTAGCAAACCCTCGTTCTTATGCTAAATTCTCACTTGATATGTACCTCGTGTAATGAGAATGGCCTCATTAGGTGCCCATCCTGTTCCTTTGCACCCCTCTAACTCTTTCCTTTTATATTTACAATCTTATCTGGGATATAGTCTTAGTTTTTACAGATCATATCGTTGATGGTAAAGATCGAACCTTTACCTGATTTTGACTTTGGTATGAGTTGATTTTGATAGTGTTACGAAACTGAGTGGCCTAAAAGAGGGATGCTCTATTATTTATCCCTCTGATTCTTTCGTTTTGTTTTCGCGTTGCTAAGGTAATCTAGTGATGATTTTGCAGTAAAGTGAATACACAGTTTTATGTGTATATAGTCATAAGTTGTTGCATAATGTGCTGAGGAATGGATAACTAGACAAGTCTAAATGATGAGAGGTTGAGCATTAGTTCTATCATGTGTCCCTCTTTTTGGGACTTCTTTTGCATTTTCTGTGACTCTATATGATGCTTGATTGATCCATTGAAGGTGTGTGGACATGCATTTCTTGTGCCTTTTGTTGGGGTTTTGGGAATGTCTGAGATCATAGAGAAAAACTAAGAACTTTTTTCTAAGTAGTTAGTTACGGCATGGACCTTAATATTCTTGTGAAAAGGCCTCAACATTTTGTGTACAAATGGGATTCCAAGGTTGATGCTAAAAACATATCTACTGTAGAACTAATGAAAATTGGGTAGCATGAATTGCATTTTATTATGACAAAATGTTTAAAAATTGGATCGACTTGATTTGATCATGACAAAATGCCGAGGTAAGAAATTTACAAATGTTTAATTATCATATTTTATTATATTGGAACATATTGGAAAAAAATTGTTGACTTGTAAGTTTAATTAGTTTATTATATTCGTTATCATATTTTATTCATGAATGTACGATGTGTGCGTATGATTATCAATTTATTATTTCATGAAGGGCCATGAGAATATTTAATACGGAAATTGGGAAGAATGGAAAAAAACAACCTACATGGGAGGTAGTCAAGGTACGAAAGTTTGAGATGTACATTTAAATATGTGTATATATTTACGTATATATATTTAGCTTTGAAGTCTTTACTTTAGGAAAAAAGATTTGATTTTTTTTGGACTCATAATATTTGTTGGATTTATTTTAATAAAAACTTAAATATTTCCGTAATGTAGGCCCCATTGCAACCTGATAGTAAGCAATGTGGCTTTTTCGTGTTGCGATACATGAGACAACTTCTTGATGGGGATGTAACTGCAAACATGGATTCATTGCGTTCGATTGTGAGTAAACTACATTTTATGTATTTAGTTTGCATATTTTATACTTCATCAAAATAACATGGTTAATGTTTCTTGAATATTTTATTTTGCAAAGTTCGAGCATCTTAAGTGCACCAGAGCTGATATAGATGAAGTGCGTGTCGAATGGGCTGAATGCATTCAAGATCATATAAAAGGGTAGAACAAGGTGATGATTAGCTTCTACATTGCAATTTTTTTTTTTTAATTTTATTTAGTGTTTGCTATGTTCAAATGCTATTTCGTATAAGGATCTCTAGCTCTGAATCAATGTGGGGATTCTTATAATCTTGTTAATTTTGTTAGTTAATTTATATACAAAGTTTAAATAAGCTAACTTTTTTGATGTAAATTTGACAGATTCTAGGAAACTGAGGAGTAACTATGAAGTTTATGAAGAAAACGAAGGTCTTGATATTGGTTTTGTGAAGGTTCCACTCTCGAATTATAAATGTATGACTCTATAAAAGACAACGCTTTTATGTATTGGCTTTGTGCGTTGTCTTTCAGCGCCTGTCTTTTACAACGCTGGATACGACAACGCTTTTTTTCTGGGAAAGACAACGCACTATGTGCGTTGTCTTTCAGCGTTTTTTTTGTAGTGAATCTTCTATCACATTGAACTTTACACAAACCTTATGTCCCTAAAGACTGCTTTTATTTCATGTTTAAATTGTTTTTACAAAGAGCAAGCTTACATTTAATTTGTATTATTATCGATGTATGAATTAATTACATTACCCAACGTTTAATTGAGAGATATCTAATTATAAAAATGAATTAAAATAAATCATTTTTGAATTGTCCAAATTTGGACTCAAAGAGTTGCGTTGTTCAACTTGAGTTGATTATCTTCATAGTTTAGCGTAAACGATAATAAAGTAGAAAGTAATTAATTAAACTTATACCTGATTTCGGAGAAAACTTCGAGAAATTGTATTCTTTCTCTTTCTATCTCTTTTTGTTGGAATATTTTCTTGTTTAATTGAAGGATTATTTATAGAGTCTTAGTATTCCTAATTGTATTAGGATTCAATTTCTTTTTGTAACTATATCATTTAGAATTGCATGAAGTTTAGAATTCTAATTGTATTTGCATGAAGTTTAGAATTCTAATTGTATTAGGTTTCCTGTTTTCAAATTTTGTTTTATTTGGATGGAATCTGTGTTATTTGATTTTCATGTTTCAATTGTATTAACTTGAAATAAATAAAACAAATTGTATTAACTTGCATTAATCTGAATTAATATTGAGTTATAAATTTTATGAGATCTGCTCGTTTCTTAATCTATAAAGATAAAACTTAATATTTACATTAATAATGAAAGATAATGTCATGAATAATTAATTAGATAATATCAAATCAAAATTCTCATGCTCGATTGCTCCAACATTGTTATGTGATAAAATTCCAACATATATATATATATATAAAGTTAAATTTATAAATTTACTAATCGTTATATAAATTATTCGTTAAGTTTTAGATATTTTAAATATAAATTTATGTGTATATGTATAGCTATGTTATTAATAGATACTATTGATGTTATTAATAGATATTATTGAATTACATTATTATCCTTTCTGTAATTAGGATTCTAAAATTGACATTATTTAATAGGGTTAAAAACAGGCATTACAAAAAATAAGAATATTCTGTAATTAGGACTCTAAAATTGACATTATCTAAGAGGGTTAAAATAGACATTACAAAAAATGGACAAAACATTCATACTTATATAGTATTATAGATAGATATAGATATAGATATATGAAATGTATTCTTAGTTATAGGTTAAATCATATTTAATATATATGCTATAGAAGTGTTTGGTGTTAATTATTAAAGACAAATAATAAATTCTTAATTAAATAATCTAATGCGAGCATTTGAACTCATATTTTATTTAAGTTATTAATTATATATTATTCAGGTGGTAGTTTACTTGTGAAATGTTTAATTAATTATTATATAATATAAATTAGAAGACATCTATGTTAAATTTTGATAAAACTATATATATATGTGTGCGCGCGCGTGTGAGTATAACATAATAATATTATTTAAAAATATTTAATATATAATAATATATTAAAGTCATTGTTGTAATCAAACACAATTAAGTAAAAAACTGCAAAAACCACACCAAAAGGAACCAAACCGTGTAAAACCGCGCATTCAATTTTTATATAAAAACCACAATTATAATTTTACTCATAAACCAAACCGCACATAACAATGTGGTTTAAAATTAAGGGAAAAACGTTAAAACCGCACCATGATCACCTCCCCTACCTAAGAGAATGGGTTCAGCGAACCAGGGCCGAACGCCAACATCTTTTCGGAAATGGATGAAGTTTTTGGAAGTTGATGAAGCGGAAATGGAATACCCAAACACTGACTCGTGAAAGAGAGCGGCGGAGACGAAAGAGATGGGGAGGAGAGATCATCGGCGACTAACTTGAGAAAGAGGAGTGAAGAAAAGGTTGAGAGAGAATTTCAGATTTTTTTCTATCCATCTCTTTTTTTTTTATTGCTCCTTTTGATTTAAGGGTAAAAATGGAATATATTGGGGTTTAGTTAGAAATTTTACAAGTCATTATTATTTAATTGGGGTGTATTTAGTATTTAGGGTGTATTTTAGTAATGAATGAGGTGTGTATAGTTTGATTTGAACCATAATTTTATCAAGCATCTATTTGTCTAATTTTATCGTACAAAGATATGCAACAAAAGTAATGAATAAGAAAACAAAATTTGATATTATTAACCAAGAATCACTACAAACATGTTACACAGAAAAGATAAACAATTAAAGTAATTGCATTTAAATCTCTCTATTTAAACATTGTTCTGCAAATGCAATTAGGACATAATTTACGCCAGAAAACTTGGCTATGGGTTTGCTTGCAACTGGAAAAGTCGCATCCAAGATGCGTTTTTAAACTTTTTTTCTTGCAAATTTGGGAAAAAACCACACTAGTCTCATTCATCATCTAGCTTCATAATCTTTGGTATTTGACCATTGTTGTTAAAATTTATCTTGTTCAATCTCAAACAGCCCAGGACTTGCTCTGGTAGTTCTTCCGGCTTTTGTGCCTGTTTGCAATGACCACATATTCGAAATCAGTTTGTTCAAAATCAACCTAGTTCTGATACCAACTTAAAGAATCTAACAACCATGCATGCTTTTGTTCCTTTATGAAAGATGTGAAACAGATTCCCAATGGGAATATTTACGAACCTGGATTGTCAATCCGAGGTCCAGTATTCCATTGCCTAATCGTTCTCGGAATGCATCAAGTCCCTTTCTAGCTATGTAGCTAAAGCGATGAATGTCAAGATCGATCTCAAAGTAATTCGGGCCCTGTATAAAATCCATGTGCATTTAGTTTCAAAATCCGCTTTTATTCTATGAGTTACTATGGATATTTTACTATGTGGCATGTATTAAGTGCTACATAACACGAGATGTAACACTAAATGCAATAGAAGATTCAAACTCAACAACAATGGACTATAAATGGTAGTCTACTTATATTGTATGGTTTTACGTACCATATTCTAACTTTAAATACTAGTTTTATTCGTTTCTCACTTTTTAGGTATAATGTAGTATACTCACATCCAACCATCAACCGTCAACCATGTACATCATACTGTACGGGCGCACTGCTAGTATATGTAATAATAATTGAGAGAAAGATGTGTTACCTCATAAAAGTTGTGCTGAGGGCGCGAAAGAACCGGCTTTTCGTTGTATGCATGTATAAGTTTTCTCTCTGTATTACTAGACACGAGATCATCGGGATTAACCACCCCGACCATAATTTTCAGCCTTTCTCTGAAAGGAACAACGGACTCTTTTGTATATCCTTTAACAAGTTCCATATCATCATCAACCAATCTCTGCACCAACCACATTTGAGTTGGAGTTGATACAAAGGGATTATTGCAGCAACTTAAAAATGGATAAAAGCTACCTTGATAGCTTCCTGGAAATGGGGTGAAATATCAGTCTCGTAAGTCTCGGTTAGTTTGAAATATAGCACAAGGCTCAAGCCCTCCCCATCACCCTCACCAAGAAACATGGCAGGTGCATAAGTGGGCAGCTGCAACGAAACAAACGAAATCAACGAGCCCGTGTCACATAATTATTGTCTGAATAGAACATGGAACCACCTGAATGTTAACAATTAGCAGTTGGGGCAATTTCCCATCTGAGTTTAGAGCAGGTAGATCAAGGTGTTGAGCAATGTGGTTCATCTTTCTCGGGCATGCGAATACATCTACGCCAATTGGAACGTACGGAGACACATCTGGAGCCGGATACTTCTTCTTATCTCTGCAAAACTACATCGTCAGGCAGTCATATACAACACCTATTGAAACAGAGAAAATGTTGCTCTATCCACCGTGTGCACAACTTAATCTTCCCATTGCGGCCTTAAAGTAGTTAAAATGAGATGGCATACTTAAAATAGTTCTCTCCACGGAGCTTAAACGTTGAGGGCATTATCTTGGACCACGTGCCGGGAGTTGGCTTCCCATCAGGAGAGCAGGGGATCAACAGGCCGGGTCTAGGGCGATAAAGATACTTTGCCGATGTACCTGGATTGAGTAATGTTAAATTGAGAGTTGAGGGTGATTAGATTTATCCAGCACATGACAATAATTGTAGAGTACTCACGGATATCATTTACTTCTTCATCAACCGATTTCCTTGTAATCGAGAGCCTGATAAAAGTTGATGACATTCTTTGGGATTGTGGTACGGTGGTGGTTGTAGGGTAGATCTTGTCGTTGCAATTCACAGTAGGAGGCAATGGGGGCAACACCGACTTCAATATGTTTTCTGAAGCTTTGTCGTTGAAGCTTAGATATGCCTGATCTACTTTAACCATGGTCTTGCCACCAGAATCCTCACTCTTCACTAAACCTGGAACTTCTTTTCTTTGAGTGTCTATCAACATCACTCCATTCGGGGCCTTCACTACATCGTTGCTCAAGAACAACTCTGTCTTACCATTGTCGATTTTCAGATACTTTTCGTAGTCTTTGAAGTTACAGGCGCCATCCACAAAGCATGACGCAGCTTCCAACTGAAGCATTTGTCCGTTTGTAATCGGGACAAAATCTACAAAACAATGTCAAACATATGTAGTTACACTTTCCATATTTATCCCAAAAATGAAACTAAAAAGAGCAGTAACGGTCAGATCATATACCTCCATGTACACTACTATAGTCGTCATCAGAGTCAGACAGCATACTGAGAGAGTCAAACCACGGTTCATCCTGGTAGATTCCTGTAAGCACACGAGTATCTCGCATCATTCTACAAGACTATAGTCCTTAATCAACAAAAGTTTAGACAGAATATAGTGTGAAAAACATGATTACTTCTCATGTGCAAGAGAAGAGATACCATTAACATCGATCTGACCATGCCATTGTAGCTGAGTGACATGAATGGAGTTAGCGACCGAAGATCTTCTGCAGGTGGTAGTCGTGTGGACAATCTCAAAATCAGTCACACGAGCTCCTGCATCACTAGTCCTTTTTCTGTTTCCATCTGGAATTGATTTCATTTGTCGCTTTTTGGAGCGTCCATAGTACCTCCTTCCTTTAAAAGATTTCGATGGTTTAATTGCTATATATGGTGCTGATACACAAGCACCCATTATAGCAACTCTCTCTCAAAATCTCTGCAACATTAACATGCAATGCAAAGAGTTACGCCTAAAACCAGCAATCAACCTTTTCTAAATCATCTCAAAGAAGGAATCAATCACCAGCCGTATCTTCTCTTCCGATTATGTCTTAAACTCTAACCAGCTACTTAGCGTGACTCTTCAGAATGATTCCTTGTTATAGAGCAAGAACTAGTAATCCATATAAATTTCTGCTCAAACGTTTGTATATTGCAATCTCCTCTTCTCCCAAGTACTGCAACAACATCAACATTGGCCCAATCAAACATCTAATCTTCTAACACAAAAAAAAACCCGAAAACCACATGATTCTGTGCAATTACCATGAAACAACATATAACACCTACAAAATGCTGATTTCAAGAAATCAAATAGGATGCAAAATACCCAAACCAAAGATGATTCATATGCCAATCATCAACAAGCAATCCAAACACAACAAGAAAAACAGTCAATTTCAAGAACATGATCAAAAAACACAAAAGCTAGCAGTTAAAGCATCAAAGACCCAAAACTACAATCCAGCAAGATATATATATATATATACACAGGAGAGAGAGAGAGAGAGAGAGAGAGAGAGAGAGAGAGAGAGAGAGAGAGAGAGAGAGAGAGAGAGAGAACCTGGAATAAGGGTTTTTTGAGGAGAAAAGGAGAAGTGGGTGTGGGATCCAATGGAAGCTTTTCCTTCCCCCTTATTCATAAATCTTCTGTATCTATAGCTGTGTTAGAGATACAGAAGAAAAGGGGGAGAAATGAAGAAAGCTACGTTGTTTGCTCTCAGATTAATTGGTGTGTTGTTTCCCCTTCTTTCTCGTTCTTATTACAGGTTCTCATTCATCTTAAATTCTATGTCACCATTTTCAGATTCTATTCGGTTATCCATCAACCAACATTAACGTTCCACAAAATTTTCAGAGCCTCCCATAAATGGGCGCCACCTTCCTATTTTTGTTTATTCTTTTCTTACCACATGCTTCAATTCCTTTTCTTTTCAAAATTCCATCTTTTTCCTTTCTAACAATTTTATGTAATTTTAAACGGTAATATATAAGAAAAATGCAATATATGATTCAGTTATTATCGGTTGCACCATGATTATGTACCACTATGTTTTATTTATGTATCGCTATTAATGTTCATGTACAATTGTTGAAATTAATCGACTCATTTTAGTCGGGAATCATGAATGTAGATTCATTTTTTGTTTTTTTATTGGTTTTTAAAGAGTGGTTGCAACTTGCAACATATGAGTTCTTCTATAGTACACCAAATGTATTAATACACAAGATTCTCTACTTATTTTTAGTCATTAACTCTGAGATCACTGCATCTTTGACTTTCAATGACCTCAGATCTGATGGTTGAAAATGGGTGAAGAGTTTGGTGTATTAATACATCTAATGTATTACAGAACTGCAACATATATGCTCAAATTTTAGCTATTGTTGAAGGTTTGAGTTCTTTTTTTTCTTTTAATATTTGGGAATCAAAAATTTATGATTAGAAGTGGATGCTTTAACTCACTATAATACATCTTTTAAATCACCCAAAATGTTGAAAGTTTCAACACTTTGATTTTAAAATTTATTTATCTTAAGAAGATTTTGACATTCAAACTTTCTCACATTCATTATAAAAACAATCGTTGTCTTGCATTTTATTTTGATATTTCATTATGTAAAAGCTTGATAGATGGAAAGAACATTTGTGGTGGAAAGATTCACCGTTTCTTAAGCTTGATTTTATAAAACTTTGGATGTGATAAATTGAGGGTTGAAAATCTTCTTAATCCTTTTATTTCAAAGTAGTTTTGAAAAATAATAATAACAATAATGCTTTGATTTTATATGTATTAAACTTTTTTGGACTCAAATAAGTTTTAAAAAACCTCATGATTTATTAATTTATTTGTTTAGATTAAACTCAAGAACGAGTAAGTTAGGGTTGTAATGATATAATTTGAACCGAATCAATAATTGTTCAAACTTGTTTGAAATATAATAAAGTTTCAAAATTTATGTTTGAGCTCGTTTGATAATTAATCAAATCGAGCTTTAGACAAGCCGAATTCGATTTGAGCTCGATCGGTTTGATATTTTTATACTTATTTTTATATTTATAATAATGGAGCTCGAGTTCCAGTCCAACTTTGATTTTATCAAATGCAAAAGTATGTTCAAACTCAAATAAAGCTTTTACCAAATAATTTCGAATCAGGAATTGAATAATTTGTTTGAATTTCAGCCTAGAACTTAGTAAACAAATCGGCCTTAAAATATAACAGAAATCGATTTCGCTATCCACTGTGGGTACATTAATATGTATTTACAACTAATATATCAAATATTCAACACATCGACTAATATTTTCTAGATAAAAGAAAGTATGATTATTACACACCAACATTTAACATATTAAGAACCATCAACTATCAATATTTTAACATTCTCCTTTGTTCATTACCTCCTCGTTTAACTATAATAGAAACTAGTATATCGAGGAGAGAGAGAGATAAAAAAATGTAACCCAAATTAAAAGAAAGGGTCCAATTAAAAAGTATTGAAAAAGTTAATCGCAACAAATTTCTTAGAAATGGGCCAAAGCCCAATAAACCAGTTGCAGGTGATCGATCCAAAACAGAGGTCAAAGATGGGTCCAATTTTCTTGCATTTTGATCTGCTTTCCATCTTCTCTCTCTACATTGACACACATTTCCGAGATCTATTGATTCAGAAAATTCAATATTGAGCAACATTTATTCGATTCGCCGCCGCCATCGCCGGTGTACGCCGCTACTTCCTACGTGTTGACTTCCGTCGCCGGCAGAGACTTCCGCTGAAAATAGTGTTGCCTCCGATGTAAGAATGTGAAACTCTGATTCTAAAAAAATTAAATGAATTGGTTCGGCGGAAGGATCATGGTCATAATTTTGAGATCCTATCGAAGTATTTGATGATTATTTTTGGTATAGAGTGGTTGCTTTTGATTATGGTTTGTTGTATCTGATAATTATATGTCACAACTCTGATTTTTATTTGTTTGGATTATTGTACGGAAGGATCATGTTTCTGGATTTTGAAGTTTGAAATGTAATCTGTTACTTGATATTTTGATGTGTAGATTAGCTGTTTTTTTACGGACGATTGGGAAATTTTGGCATGGGATGATGGTTTTGAATTAAATTAGATGCTTTGAAGAGAGATAGTGTAGCAAAATGGCTCGATTTTTTGTTTAGAACTTCTTTATTGATTCGAAGAACTCTTATGCTTATAGATGCAAACAACTTTATGGATTTCTTTGCCATGTATTCTGCATTATATATCAGTTCATTGATCATGAAATGTTAAAATGTTAAGAGACAACTATAACTTTCGAGATCTTTACTTGCAGCTGTAGAAATTTCTGATATAATTCTAGCTATTGATCTTGTTCTGTACTGGATCTGTTTTTCATTTGTAGTTTCTGGAAAAAATGGGTTGATAATAAATTGAGGGGTTATAGTTTGTGGCCTCATCTCTCTTTTTTCTTATGTAGTGTCTGTGATCTTGCAATGTGAAGGCTTTTGTTATCCAAACTTTTATCTAGTGCGTTAATTGATTGGAGTTTCTTAAGCATTTTTGATTTCGCGAAACTATAGATATTATTACACGTGTGTTCTTTTCCTTTCATGAGGGAAAGAAATGAAATGACTTTACTACCGTTGATGTTGCTACCTTTGTCACATTTTAAAGACTTCAATTCTAGCATTGGGATTTCCTTTTGTTATCCGACTCTGCTAAGTTATAGCTTTTCTGATTAATTTTCTTTTATCTCAAATTTAATCGATTTTTGTAATGAAGCAGTGTGTTGTTCTGTTGCAGCACGAGGTATTTCAGTGACATTTCTGTAACCAAGAGTTAGTTGAAGAATGGCAGCTAGAAGAAACGTCCGGTACAGTCGTCTTGCTGATGATGAAGATGATCATTACAATGCTAGCCGCCAAAGACACGACCCTAGATTTGATTATTCTCCCAAAACCTACGACAAAGTTCCATGGAAGTCAATATGTCTCGCTATCTTTTTACTCTTTCTTGGGTGTTTTCTTCTCCTGCTTGCGTGTTTCATTTTCACTGGGCACATGGGAGGGGAGCTCTCCCAAGCATATGGCCTCTTAGGACTGGGGTTGCTTACCTTCGTCCCAGGTATCTCAATACCCTCTCGTTTATAATCATTCATCAAGTGCTACATACTGTTCTCTCATATTATCATATTAATAATCCATTCTCTTCCTTTCCATGAGTTGTGGGCCATGTCTTTAGTACTGTGCAATGGCTTAGTTTATGTATTAACTCTTATTAAATGATTACAGGCTTCTACGAGACTCGGATTGCCTACTATTCCTGGAGAGGTGCCCAAGGATACCGCTTTGCTTCAATTCCTGACTATTGAGGTATTCGTTGTTTCAACCACTCGTTGTTCGGTCTAGTTTCGTACGTTCATATATGCGGGTATGACTACGAAGTTCCATAGAACCAAGTGTGTGTGTGTATGTATGTTCTTCAGTTAGTGTAGAAGATATCCAGTGCCATATGTTGGACAATTGCTTTTATATGAATCTCATATAAGTTTTTTTTTTTTTTATCAGTGGAGATCGAACCATTTGATTCGAGTATAGAATTTGAGGAAGGATTTTAAATGTTATACTGGTTAAAATTGTTCCAAGTTCAAAGTAGTAGTTACTAATTTCAAATTAATTTTAAATGAATTCACCCAAAGTTCAAAACAATGATATGTACTGGTATATTTTTACATTATGCTATGTTGTGAAACACATTATGGAGAATATATTTTGAGCTTGGGATTGCTAATAAGATGACATTTGGGGAGTAGAAGTGAATCAGAAACCTTTTGCATTTATTCTTGAAAAGGACCTTAATGCTTACAACTTGCTAATATTTTCTTTCATATCATTACTCATTATTAGGATTCTATTCTATTTTTATTTATCTTCCAATGGGTGTATGGATTAGGCATTACTATAGGTTGTTTTTAATGTATTTCACAGCAAATTTAATCAAGCGAGTCACGATTTCCACAAGTCTTGTAGCTTAAGTGGTATCTATTCATTAGTTGCCATATGTATTTCTCACGTCTCATTAATTTTGCTTTTTAAATGAGTCTACTAGGAGATGTTTATATAAATTTTTTGAGGGATTAAAACCTTTTAATTTCAGATTCTGATGTTTAGCATTTCAATATGACTTATATTCAATCTTTAATAAGAATCTATTAGCAGTTTTCAGTTAAAATAAAATATTATCCAAAATGGAAGAAACTGGCAGAACTTTTCTATGATGAGTTCTCAAGAGTAGAATTTTGTGAGACCCATAGTAAATTAAAATAATTTATGGAAATGAGTTTTGAATATAGGTAATGAAATTTCATTTTAGAAAACTATATCTGTAAAATGATTTTCTATTAGTTTGTGTCTTTGCAAAGTCATGAGATAATGCACAGGGTGGTGACAGTGTAACTGAAAACTCAAAAGTAATAAACATTGGTTTTGCAAAAAGGTTTATAAGAAAAATACAATAATTAGCAATATGAATGATCTAATATGTACATGTATTTGTTTTTCTTTGTTATAATTTGAATTTAATTTCTTACTATAAATTAAAATATCATTTTTTAAAGTCATAATATTACTAAGATGTGTCGAGTGTATCCAATAGTATTACATATATATATATATATATATATATATATCGATGTTTACAAAATCAGAAGTACTTTGCTATCTACCAAAAATGTTTTTTCAATCAATTATTTCAAACTAAAAACCTATTAATAAAATCTATTGATTTTTCTTGATCTTGTTTTTAATCATTACATAAACTTATGCTATCTTATAATATAAATTTTAAATTTGTGAACAAAAAACAAAAGAAAAAAGAAAAAAAAAATGCCGCGACTATATCGCTTTAATTGGTGGCCACTTCATTTATCTATTTTCAATGATGTTATAATTAATACATTGTAAATAAGTTAAATGTCGAATTCTGGTAAAGTATTATTACTGATAAATATATTGAATTCGATTAGTCTGCAATACAAGCTGAACGAAAATTTAAGATATCAAAAATATCAGAAGCTTCACTTTATAAAATGGGCCACTTTAAATTTACAATCTGAATCAATAAAAATACAAAATAATAAATAGCAAATCGATACATATAAAAGTTTCTTATTTTCAACATGAATAATAAGTTATAAGCATCAATTCTCCATTAATTAATTCAATTAAAACATTGGCTTATTTTATCTAATAAACAAAGGCAAAAACTTATATGTACATGGACACGGATTTAGGTGTTATATACATGCTTTTCAGGTGTTATATATATACTCTATAGATGTTATGTTTCTTGGTGTTATAAATATACCCTACAAGTATCATATATATATATATATATATATATATATAAGAGTATTCATGTGATACCTGAAAAATATATACATGATATATGTATAGTATATATTTAACACCATATAATAATTAATTTGGAACACCATGTCTGCGGTTTCATAAACAAATAAATGAACTCTACCATTTTGAGGAACAAATTAAACAAAGAGGAATTTTACGTAATCCATAATTCATATATAAATTTTGTAAAATATTTCTGTGAAACGGTTTAATCTTGTGAACCCATGACCCATAATCCATTGTCCACATATAAATTTATGAAAATGGTAAAAAGATCCTTTATACGAAAACTACATTTCATTTTGCACAGATTTTTTATAAAAAATAAATAAATAAATATCACGGTTGCAAAGAGAAAAAAACAAGGTCGGAGCTTCGCTTTCTGCATCAGCATCTCCTCAAAATTCATTGGAGGAGGCAATCAATCGTCGTACACATCACTCACACGGAATCATATCTCTCCCAATTTTATAGTTTTTCTTTTTTTTTTTACTCCTCTTTTTCCCGACCTTCAATCTACCTCTTTCGCGATTTCGGGGATTCTTTTGCCTGTTTTTTTGGTTCTGTGTAAGTTTGCTTTGCTCTGATTTTCTTTCTAGGGTTCTGATTCTTTTACTGGTGGGGTGTAATGGCCGTTTGTGAGTCTCGTTTTTTATTTCTTTTTGTCAAATTTTATTGCATGAATTTCCCAGATCTGAAGTGGTTTGTGCAGTCGTGCATTTTTTCTCTTGCGAAATTATTTGTTTGATTGTAAAGATTAGAGCTTTAGGTATGGAGTGAAGTGTTGGGTTAATAATAATTGTGATATTTTGAAGAATTCGTTATGTTCGGGTTTGGGTTTTTGATTGTTGCTGCTTGTTGTTCAATTTGTATTGTGCACGTTAATTTCCGCGAAATTTGTTCGTTTCGAATTGTGGGAAAGATGGGATTTTTCGCTCGCAGGAAAGAAAGCAAATAACAGGCAATTTTCCCTAATTTCACTTTGCATGTCGAATTGGGATTTTGGGGCTGCCTTTCGAATCAGAATAGGTTTTAGGCATCTAATGCTTGTCTTGTGTTCTCTTCAATCAGCCGTGTTAAAAAATAAATGGTCTCTTTGCATCTACAAGCTTATTGTGCATCCTAATTTCATGCATCTATAGTGATAACAATTTAGTTTTGCTTGATTGTGGTTCCTTTGTAATAATAACTCTTAGTCGTATGACTGATGTTTGGAAATGAAAAGTTGAAGCTTTATCCTTTTACATAGAGATATTAAGGTGTTAATGAACTGATGTAGTATTTCTGGGCTGTGATGTTCTTTCTATGTAGAGAAGTTCACTGTGCTAATTCCAGTTAGATATGTCTGCAGGAATATGGATGGACCGATCCCAGATGGTAGCAGTGTGGATTCATTCTTGCGAAACTATAAGCTTGGGAAGACTCTTGGAATCGGTTCATTTGGTAAAGTTAAAATCGCTGAACATGCATTGACAGGGCACAAAGTTGCAGTTAAGATCCTTAACCGAAAGAAAATCAAGAATATGGATATGGAAGAAAAAGGTTAGTCATTGAAATAAGCAACATATGTCACCACAGTGAAGTGTATTAGTTATTGTTTTCTGATTTTATCAATCAGTTTGTTGATGCGTTTCCAAGTGCATGGACTTTCTTTCACTGTGTAACTATATACTTATATTGGGTACTGATATGTTTGTATTTAAATGTGGTATCTTCAGTCCTTATTTCTATTAGTAGATATGTGTGTAGTTGTGCATTTGTTTTCTTGGGATGGATCTGTTCTGCTTTCACTATCTGGAGATCTGCACATTAGTTTGAACAAACTTTGATTATGATACACATGCTTGTCGTAGTTCAATTGGGTGGCTCTGAATATTGGGTTGTGGTTTTTGCCTCAATAATGGATTCTCAGTTTTATTAATATATCTTGTGAGATAAAGGCTATAGTTACTTTAACAACAAAGCTTCTTTTAGTGGCATCATGATCATACAACGTGCTGCAGCTAGGTTTGTTATTTTCAGTGGTGTAAACTTAGCTGGATCAGTCTTTAAGCTACTTAAACACTCTGAACTCTTTTAAAAATGAGTTGTTGTCTTCTTGCAGTTAGAAGAGAAATCAAGATTTTGAGATTGTTTATGCATCCGCATATCATACGTCTATACGAGGTTGTGGAGACACAGTCTGATATATACGTTGTGATGGAATATGTTAAATCTGGAGAATTGTTTGATTATATTGTGGAGAAGGGCAGGTTGCATGAGGAGGAAGCCCGGAGCTTCTTTCAGCAGGTATGACTCCTTTTTTTTGTATACATCTCAAGCTTTTCTTCGATCTATTATATAGATGTCTTTCTGTAGAAAACTTTAAACTGTGTACTGATGATTGCAGATAATCTCTGGAGTGGAGTACTGCCATAGGAATATGGTGGTTCATAGAGATCTGAAGCCTGAGAATTTGCTTTTGGATTCTAAATGCAATGTGAAGATTGCTGATTTTGGTTTGAGTAATATCATGCGTGATGGTCATTTCCTGAAGACAAGTTGTGGAAGCCCCAACTATGCTGCTCCTGAGGTATTTGGAGCATTATAAGAAATGTGAACTTAAAAAGTTAAATATTTACAATTTAGATTTGGAATGGCTATGATATTGCATCTCTTCCATAGGTTATATCTGGCAAGTTGTATGCGGGGCCTGAAGTGGATGTGTGGAGCTGCGGTGTTATTCTCTATGCGCTTCTTTGTGGCACCCTTCCATTTGATGATGAAAACATTCCTAATCTTTTCAAGAAAATCAAGGTATGTTCAAGCATTGCATATGCAACAACTTACACTGCTTAATGTTGAGTTCTGAAATGGTAGGTGATAAAGTTGATTCAGAAAATTAGAATCACTGCATCAATTTTTCCTTGCAATTTGTTCCAGCAACTCCCTGGAATACATGTTGAGGCTTTTAAATTGTGTAATGTGCTTACTGTAGGACAACATTTAAGTTATTTGATCTCAGAAGCCAGATCACTAGCACATATGATCTTATATGTCTTACTTGACTTCTTTATTTGTTATGCCTAGCTTGAAATAAGATTTATGAGTGGGCTTTCTTTGTTTGAACATGAACTGTCAGTTATTAGCTTTACTGTGCTAAGTTGAGTTTAGAGTGAAAAGTTACTAAGCTAAGTTGAGTTTAGAGTCAAAATTTTCTTACGTAACTAGCCAACCTGCTGATCCTACTTGCTAGTCTCTATCGTGTCTTTAGTAGTTGCATCCAAAATAAGCCCAGAATCTGGTTCAGAAAGTTATATTTTTCTAGTATAATAATAATTTTACAATTGCTTGCTGGTGGCTGGCATATAGTCTTGACTTTGCTGTTAATTTTATATGACCTTGCTGAGTGGCTGGATGTAATCCTACTGGGTGTAATTGATGTATACCTTCAAATCAAGAAATATATATACCTTCTTTTAAATTATCTGTAGGGTGGAATATATACACTTCCCAGCCATTTATCTGCTGGTGCTAGAGATTTGATTCCTAGGATGCTTATAGTTGATCCTATGAAGCGGATGACTATTCCTGAGATTCGAGCTCACCCCTGGTTCCAAGCTCATCTTCCCCGCTATTTAGCTGTACCACCACCAGATACAACACAGCAAGCTAAAAAGGTTCATCGCTCAGACCTCTGTGTGTGTGTTTGTGTCTATATATATATATTTATTAATTTGGCAGACATCCGAACATTACTTGATTTGATTCTCCTGCAGAATGGCCGTATTCTAGCAAACTATAACAAGTGATTGAGTCTTGTGTTTTTCTTAATAAGTGTTATTTTTATCACGTACAGATTGATGAAGAGATTCTTCAGGAAGTTATTAAGATGGGATTTGACAGGAATGCACTTCTTGATTCTATTCAAAACAGAGTTCAAAATGAGGTGAATTTTGTGACTATCATGTTTATATTGATGTTCAAGTTTTCTTATCTCTTGATTGTATTTCAGGGTACTGTTACATACTATTTGCTGCTAGACAATAGGTTTCGTGTTGCTGGTGGCTACCTTGGATCTGAATTTCAGGAAACCATGGTCAGTTTTTTAACTTATCTCAATGCATGGCTTTACATTTTCTAATTAATTCATGAAAGAATAGCAAACTTTCAATAATCTCTACCCATCCAGTTTTTGGCATTGTGGGATCTGTAGTTCATGTCATTCTGATTTCCATTTTCTAAATGTATTATATCATTTAAACACTTCAAATTTTTAACATGTTTAAGAATTTCAATGCTGCATGTCCGATTAAATCCATATCCATGCAGGAATTTGGGTATAATCGCATGTCTCCAAGTGAGACAGTAGCATCTCCTGTTGGGCAAAGAGCCATTGATTATTCACAATTTGGGGGAAGACATTTACCAGTCGACAGAAAATGGGCACTTGGACTCCAGGTTCGTTCACACATCCTTTTTGTAATTCATTCTCACGAGTATACGAATGTATGCAATGGAGTTGACAATTATGATACTTATATGGCCACCCAAAATTGATTTAATAATCGCATTTATGACACTGTTTCTCATCCCAGAAATATAGTCTTAAGGCTTCTATTGGTTATGATATTTATTTTTATCCAACTCCTTATTTATAGTCTCGAGCCCATCCTCGTGAGATAATGACAGAAGTTCTTAAAGCTCTGCAAGAATTGAATGTTTACTGGAAAAAGATTGGGCATTATAACATGAAATGCAGATGGGTTTCTGGTAATACTGGCGCCATTGAAGGAACACTTAACAATTCCATGCACGACAATAACTATTTTGGGGATGAATCCGCTATCATTGAGAATGATGGCAATAATAGGCCTCAGAATGTGGTCAAATTTGAAGTGCAGGTAACAATTTTGCTTATTCATTTCATTGTTTATTCTGGAATACAATAATAGTCTTCTATTTGGAAAAACATCATCTGTGTAATACGATAAGTTTTACTTAAATATGGGACCAGAAGATAGATTTTCCGTACTAATTGACTACTCACATGAACTCCTCATACCATCACACATACACAATATTCGCACAATTAAAAGTACGAAACAATTTTTAATTACAAGGACGGAATATGCTTATTTTTCCTTTTAAAACTAGTAATATTGTTGGTTGTTACGTATGATAGCCAATGAAGTAGGTCGATGCTTGAAAACCAAACATGTATTTTCTTTATCAGATCTATCGACTATTTTTGAGCTGTTGATTTATGTGTCAAGCTCCATGCTAAATGGTTGTTGCTTGACTTTTCTGTTTTCATTCAGCTTTACAAAACTCGAGAAGACAAATACTTGCTTGATCTTCAAAGAGTTCAAGGCCCCCAGTTCCTATTTCTTGATCTCTGCTCGGCCTTCCTTGCTCAGCTTCGGGTGCTCTAACTCCTACATAATAACATCTCTCATCCTGGGTGGAGAATCACTAGCCCATGTTGTATATAATTGTTTCCAGCTAAGTATCGGGTCTCCTCCTTAGAGATGAAATGTCGTTGCCAAGCCAATATTTTTGTTTACTCACTAGGAGTTGGCTTCTTGCAGCGACCCGTTCTTGTTTCATTGCTCTATAACTTTCTTGTCCTAATTTTATGCACTCCTAAGAGATAGAGGAGTCTCTTCAACACTTGAATTCTGATAGTTAACCTAAATCGAAGATTATCTTATGCAGCATGATGTTAAGTTATGGTAGATCTGAGCTCAATCGACCAGTTCTTGTTCCGTTCAGGTTTTAGGTTCAAGATCAGTGTCGTTCGGACTCTATTCCATGCTGAAATAGTAGAACCAGAAAGTCGAGCGGCAATAGCAGACTCAGCTCAGTAGTAGCTTAGTAGCAACTTCTATTAACGTTTTTCAGTGTATTAAGGATGTTTATTCGCTGAGAAATCTGTCTGTTTCATATTAATATTTCGAGTACAAATAAAAGCTGTAACTTTAGTTCATTTCCATGGAGTTGTGGAACTCATTATTATCTATCCACATTTAATCTCCACATTGTTTAAAAGCTCGTCTACTAATTTATGGCATCAGTTGAAAAAGATTAAAGAATGGTTGCTTGGAAATGATGATAATGTCGTTGAATTGTCATCATGTGTTATTTGAAACTCAATATTCTGGGCCTCATTATTGAGAGTTAAATGATATATTGTATTTTGACTAAATCTTATATGAAACCATCTCACGGATTATTTTGTGTGAGACAGGTAAATCCATATTTCTCAATTTTCACATATAAGTTTGTGGAAATGGATTAAGCTAGCAGGTAAAAATGATTCGTCATGCAAACTTTTGTGTTTTATCTTTACAATTTTTTTTTTTAAAATCCGATTGTCAGATTGCAATTCAAATCACTTTTCCTATCACTTCTTAGGCAGTGATTATATTTTTCCACTTCGCAATTTTTCTTTTTAATTAAATTGAAACATTTTATTTATGATATAATTTGATATAATTTTACTAAATGAAAAAGAAATTTAATCACGAAAAAAAATGTGGCAAAAACTTGTGTACCCCAGGGACACGGATATTAGATCCGTACCCCCTGTTTACTTCATAGGTATTACATGTATACCTTAGAGCATCTCCAACATTGCGTCGTCAAAATTTGATAGCGTGTGTTCTGCCTCTCCAACAATGACTTAAACTTCTGTGCCAACTCATCTCAACTGCATGTTTTACACCAACTTTCCACACGTCAACGCCTGCGCCAAGTTAGTTTATTTTCCTTTTCTTTTTTATTTTCATATTAAAAAAATTAATTATAAGGAATATTCTGGAATGTTTTTTTCTGATGCAGAGAATAATGACTGTTGGAGATTTATTATTTATTTTATTCTTTTTCTTTTCTTATTTTATTTTGTTTTTAAGTTCTTTTTCATTATTTTTACTTATATTCATTTTTTTCCTTATTTTTTATATTAAGTGCTAAAATATTATATAAATAAGATTTATATATATATATATAATTTTTTTACACTTTTAAAATAATAGAGATGAAAAAATAGATTATTTAACAATAATAACGAATATTGATAGTAAATAAAATGTTAAATAAATTAATTAGTAAAGAATATTATGGAATATTCTTTTTTGGTGCAAAAAAATAATGTAAACTGTTGGAGATTATTGGCAGTTATTACATAAAAATTATGTAAGATTAACAGTAAAATCATGTGCACTGTTGGAGATGGTCTTATAGGTATTACACTTATATTTTCTTGAGATTCAATGATAGGTATCATGTGTATTGATTTTTTGTTCTACAGGTGTGTATTGATTTTTTGTTCTACAGGTATTACATGTAAATTAGGTATCATGTGTTCATTTCATAAAGGTATGAATTATATGTTCGAACTTTTGTTCTATAAGTACTATATGTTCGAACTTTTGTTCTATAGGTATCACATATATACTCTATAGGTATTGCATATGTACTCTATATGTATTACATTACTGTATAGTGAGTTTAAATTTTCTAAATTTCAAAACCGTGATTTATATCATATTCTTCCTCTCTTCTTTTTTTTGCAAAATTTACAGAATTGCATAATTCATATGAATTATTATCATAGAAGCATTGTGCAAAGAAACCCTAGAGCAAATCTATTCAATTCGATCAATCAAACAAATCTCTTCTATTTAATCAATTAAACATACTTCGCAAACCAAATCATTTCATAACTTAGTTAATGCAAAGAGTGAATCGAAGGCTTTCCTCATCGAAGAAGAAGAACGCAACAAAAAAGAAGGAGAAAGAAGAAAGGAAGAAAGAGATGGAGAAAGAAGGAGCAGCGAATTGGCGGCGGATCTGTAGAAAGTAGAAGGAGAAAGAAGAAAGGAAGAAAGAGATGGAGAAAGGAGTAGAGATTGCGGCGGCGCTACAAAAAGAAGTAGGAGAAGGAAGAAAGGATTAGGGCACGCTAGAACAAGAATAAGGAGAAATATTAGGGAAAAAAAATTATATATATTTATTGAAGCGGGTCAGGGACGGGTACTGGAGCGGGTTGGGAGCACGGATCCCAAATCCATGTCCCAGGGGCACCTAAAACTCACCCAAAAAGGATTAGGTTGTAATTTAAAGATGATCATACTTGTTGATTTTTGTATAATTTAACCCTAATATTTAAAAAAAATAAAAATAGAGTGTGATCTTTCTCAAATTTACAATCTATTTTTGTTGTCTTTTTCTTTTTGGTTTTCCATTTGTCTTCTCAATATGCAATAGAGTCATTTTTTGATCGTTTTACAAATTGTATATTATGTTCTGATTTTCTTTAACCAAATAACATTTCACATTCCAAACCAAATGAAAATCTCAAATACATTTTTTGATTTATATTGGATTCAATCCTAAATGGAACAAAAATCAATTAAAATGTTTTATTTTGGTGGGAACCTAAAATATGCAATAGGTTGCAATTCGAAAAATCATAAACTTTAAGGTGCAATTGGAAAATAAAAAATGTTGAAGCTATCAATCTAGAAACTGAAGCAACAGAATTAGTATTCACGAAGAAAGGGATTGGAATGTTGAAGTGTAAAATGGTGATAAAAAAGGAGATGAAAAGTGGTGGAGTTGATTAGTAGTTAACGAAGCATATAGGTGGAAGATCAATGGAACTCCAAAGGGACAAATCTCCATCAAGATTCAATGATGAACTCTCCTCTTCATTATCCACCTTCTCTTCCTCACAATTTCTCTTCATATCCTCTTCTTGCTTCGACTTACAGGCGTTTCGTAGCCTGCTAAGCTGATCGGACCTATCCATCGACGATTTCTTCATCTTCAGATACTCATTGATCCCATTGAAAGCATACAGGGAAGCTGAAAACTTCCTCTCGTAATTCATCCTCTTCATTGCCTCACTCATCATCATCGGCTCCTCCTCTGAGTCCATCCGCTTTGAGATCTCATCCGCGATCTCAAACGGGGAGTACTCAACCGGGCACTCCATTTCATCAACAAATCGAAAGTCCACAATTTCCAGGCCTGATGAGTCCTCCTCCTCAGTGTCATTCTCAGCTTCTGAAATTCCAGTGTTGTCACAGGAATCTTGAACCAAATCCAGGGCGTTTGTTTGCATCGGCCCTGGTTCGGGTTTATGATCACTGATGAAGCTGGTCATGTTTTCCAGGGCGTAGTAATCCTGGATTAGATAATCAGGGAAGTGTGTGTCGGAATAATCAGGGATTTCGTTTCCCGGTTCTTGATGATCAATACAAGGAATTGAAGAAGGTAATGACAATGGATTGGTGTCCGAATTGTTGTTGGTAGCTAAGGCATTGTTTCTTGCCTTGAGCCTACTAAGAAGAAGGTTGGTGATTTTCGAAGGAAGAGCTGGAGAAGAAGAGGAAGAAGAATTATTCGAAGAGGGCCAGAAATTGGTACGCGTGTTTGCTCCGCGGAGCAAACAGGCGGCCTCGTCGTAGGCCCTGGCCGCCTCCTCAGCCGTGTCAAATGTTCCTAGCCATACTCTAATCTTTTGGATGGTGTCCTTTATCTCCGCCACCCAACGGCCTGATGGCCGTTGGCGGACCCCGACGAAGCGCTTGCGGGCTCGTCGTGCCTCCATCTGGTTCCAGGTGGCCGCGTTGTTTCCCTCGTCGGAGGGGTTTTTGTCGTTGGTAGATGACTCAGCAGACTTTCTTTTTCTTGCCATTTGGGAGTTGGTTTCTTGGTTTAGAGTGTTGGTTATGTTAGTTGATGTGAGGAGTGGGAATGGTTGGGATTTATATTGCACAAAATGGAAGAGGTCCTGTTGAAGAAATTAGAGTTGAAATGGTCTTCTTTTGTTTGGTTATACTCTTTTGTTTTTTATTACAATATTTAGCTTACTTAAGACACATGGACAATCTCTGTTTAGAGAGAGAGATAGAGAGAGAGAGGGTTTTGGAAATATTTAATTTGATTAGAGATGTAATATACTCTATAGATTATAATTCAGTGCTGTATTAATAAAATGCTTTGAACTGGTCAAGATCCTTTTTTTTTTTTTTAAATAATTGCGTTTGTATTTAGTATTTATATTTTATTAGCATACCTACATATATATCTCCGAATTATAATGTTTTATAACCACGTAGATATAACATGTATTGATAAAATAAATACGAGATTTTGAGGAAAGAACCCAGTGAACTCTTTTTGGCAGCAATATAACTAGTTGCCACTTTTATTGTGAAAATCAGGATATTCCTACATTTTGTTTGTATATTTTATTTAATAGTTAGAGAAATGAAATCATTAAAACTGTTGGAACTAGTATTATAATTTTTAAGCTAACCCTAAATATTTCAAAGAGAAAATGACTACTTGTATCTTTTCAACAGCTTAGACAAAGAACATATAATTTTGTAAGATTAAATTTAATTATGAACACTTTAAACTCATCTTTACAACTCAAATATAAATTACAAATTAATTGACCACTAATAGAGAATTAAAACTCAGTCATATTAAAATAATTGAATGGAAAAAGGCATATTTTGTCTTTATTGAATTAAGGTGAAGGAAAGCGATTCTTTCAAAGAAAGGATTTCCAAAGTTTGATGGTTACACAAAATTAAATTAATTGCATTTTGATTAATATTTATAGATTTTCTATGTCACCCAAAAAGTGTCGACACTGACATTCCCACTTTCACGCCGATTTTCATTTCAATATTTATTCTCTTTTGTTTTATTAAGAGACTCCGGTTTACTCTATAAAACGGTTTTACAAATAGAATTTGATTTGTTAAAATGGATTTGAAATGTAAATGGTAAGATTTTATTTTATGAAATTATATTCATAAGACACTTTTATATAGATATAGATAGATTGATGAAATTGGCATTAGATGTAATAATAACCCACATAATTATATTTCGTCATTTTAGTACTTATCATCATAATTCACTATTTTTAACATTACAAAAAAACTTATCCCAATGGTTTTATTTATCAGTCGTTTTTACATAATTTTATAAAAAGACACTTATAATAGTTAATTACATGATTTATAAATTTATCACAACCATACCTCTTTTCAAAATGTTATTATATGATAATGTTTTCAACGTCAATTATGGTTATATACAATTAATGAAAGGTCTTATACAAACATAAGACAAGTGCAAAATTGAAATAAATTGATCAGTTTGTTCTTATATACAAAATGCAACAGATAAATCGAAACAAATCTTACATTGTGAGGCAAAAACTATCTTGAAACATAGAAAGTTAAATAATTCTTTCTAGAAAAGAATTTGTGCTGGTTTAGTTTGTAAAGTGTAAATCATATAAATTAGTGTAGCAAAATGTGTTAAAAAAAAACGGTGATTAAATATGAACTTGGTCATAGTTTAGGCTGCAACAAATAATCCTAATATGTATATTAATTACTTCAAAATTAGATTTTCAAAAAATTGATCATATGATTTTAATTTTCTCTTTTGCATGTGCTTCATTAATCCTAGAAGCTAGCATATCATATAAAGAACAAACATAAAAGAGTTTTCTAATAAAAGTATGAAAGAAGGTACGAGATGGAGGAAGAGACAGAAAAGATTATGTTGGGAGGTGAAAATAATGATGTATCATTTTAATTAACAAAAGAAAAGACATTTTTAAGAGTTACAATGTTGCAATAAGTACACCTCTTTTGTTTTTTGTGATGCTTTATTCACTTCATCCCCTTTTAAATATACATTTAATAATATGGTTATAATTGATTGAAATTATGATTTGTTTGAATGTTATGTTGCCCTTTTTGGATGAATAGAAAAATCATCTATCTATATATATATAAAAGTAGGATATCCTGCCAAAAATAACTGCAATAAATTATCTACCTATTAAATAATTACTATTTTAAGAAACCTATTAATTGTTTTCATATTGTATTTATTGTAAGAAATTCAATATAAATAAATACAAATAAACCAATTTATTGTATTTTAAGAACTTCAATACAAAAAAAAAAAATAAACCTATTTATTGTATTTTAAGAAATTCAATACAAAAAAAAAAAAAAACCTATTTATTGTATTTTAAGAAATTCAATACAAATAAATAAATATTTAATTTAAGAAATCAGTTATGATACTCAATTTAGTATTTATTGTATAGAAATTTCAAATAAAAAAATAAATAGATAAATAAGATGAAATAAGAGATTATATATTTATTATCTCTCATCTTATTTTTAAGTATTTATTTTAAATGGTAAATTACAAAAAAAACAACTCCACCTATTGACTTTTTTCAAATTGCAACCTAATCTTTTTTTTTTTTTTTCAGATTGCCACTCAGACTTTCTGTGGTTTTGTCGATTGCAAATTTTCCGGCGAAATGGAGATTAATTTGTTCACTTTGCAACCTAAACTTTTTTTTTTTATCTAATTGCAACCTGAACTTTTGTGTTTTTATCAGATTGCAACCAAGAATGAAAATTTCGATTCCGGTGAAAATATAAGTAACTTAAATTCACGGAAATATCGTGAAAATATCGATATCGATGGAAATATGGGTACATATATTTATTGTTATTTTTCCTATATTTACCAATATATTCCGATATTTTCTCGATATTTATTGAAATTCCATCAATTTTTTACCAATGTTACATATATTTCACCAATTTTGACCAATATTTCCTTGATATTTATTTTATGAATATCGATCACACTTATATAACATTAATGTCACACTCATATATATAACATAAAGGTGTGAAGCAAAAAAAATCATGATTTGCGATTGGACAAAAAATTAAAGTTTGGATTGCAAAGTAAAAAAAATTAATTCATTTGCCGGAAAAATGACCGGAAATTTTGCAATTGGTAAAATCACAGAAAGACTAAAAAAAAAAAACAAATTAGGTTGCAATTTTAAAAAAGTCAATAGTTGGGGTTGTTTTTTGTAATTTACCCTATTTTAAATCAATTTTAAATATATAATATATAAAATCATTCATTATTTAATGATCTTAAATTTAATATTCATATAAAATTTATCAAACTGAAATATGGAAATGTATGTGTGTGGGCTTCAATGATTTTTCATTTTTAAACGTTTTTATGATACATAGTATTAATTTATTGTAAATTGATATTAAAATGTAGAAATAAAAAAATATTATAGGTGTAGCTAATAGATTACACATATAAAACATATCAAATAGAAAAAATTAGATTAAAATTATTATTGCATGTTAACCAACTTATTCATTTGAAATATACAAATAATTTATTTTATCTTTCTTATTTTATACTTATTTGTTGTCAAATTTTATTTATATTTATATTCTAATTAATTGAAGTGAAATAAGGGATTGGACAGAGGTAATTTTTCTGGTTTTTCACAAATTAAAATTTAATCATTCTTAGTCCCTGATATATTGACTTATCAATCTTATAATTATTATTCATAATTTTTTTATTCAAAATGTGTAGATTAAGTCCAATTTTAAATTGTTTCATTTAAATAGATAGCAAGAGAGATTTTCATGTATTTGATAAGTTGATATAATTTTTGATTTGATTTAAAATAAATCAGTTATATATGGCGTTGAACCAAAAAAATTATTAAAATACGTGTGTATTTATAGTTATAAATGTCAATAAAATATAAAATTTATTTATCTCAATACTTAAATCATAACGTTTCTAATACATTTAACTTATTTTTTAAAATTTCACTACCCATGTAATGTTCTGACACAATTTTTTTTAATTTGTTTGTTTAATCCATAGATTAATATATTACTTTATATATTTCAAATTTCTAATATTTTCAAATATAATTATTTATAATGGCATAAATTTAAAATTAAAATACCTAGCTTTATACTAATACAAATAAAAAAGTATCAATATATTTTTGTTAAAATAATAATAATTACATTTTATATGTTATTATATTTTTTTAATAATTATATATATAAAACACTGTGCAACGTACAGGTACACTACTAGTAAATTCTCTATTAAAATAATGATATCTATGGTAAATTTCATATTTTCAAATGTAAATACATATAAAAGATGATGAAGATTAGTAAAAGAGTAATCTTGATCACGAATTGTTATCTGAAAGAGTACTGAAATCTTATAATTAAATAAATCATTTTGTAATATTTTACAATTAACACATCATTTGACCATCAACTCATTGAGTTCAATTTGTGGTTCTTTCTCTTATTCGATTGAAAATGGTTCGCTATTTTATGATCAGATGAATGTATTGAAAAATATTATTCTAATAAACAATAATTTATGACATTAATCACGAACTTTGTAGTTCAAGTGCAGATTGCGAACAGAGTTTATACCTGAATCACATAAATTTTCTTATTTTTATTCCTCTCCTTCCACTCCATCGGACTCATTAAAAACAATTTATAACATTAGTACGTGACATATTTTAATATCATGGAATACAAATATAACACAAAATATATGAGAAGATTCAGATGTCATCGACTTCATCTGCAATTCTAGTCATATATCCAATATAGTACACTACCCAAATTATTTTTCAATAAATTAATCAATTAAATGAATATATGGTTTAGTTTCTTTTCTTATACATTTTTTTGATCAAAATTTTTTTTTTTTTTTTGGCTTATGTCAAGTTGGTGTGATATAATATTGAGTGGTACAAAATATAGTAGAGGTCTAATATAAGGAAGATGTCAATGAGGTATTTCTGTTGCTCCACGTGGAGGTGTAACAATAACCAATCAGTCTTCTATCAAAATGATGTGTATTAAACAAGAGTTTAATTTCACTAGGATTTGACTTTCTAGCCATTTTATAGGCTATCAAGAAACCACCAAATGTTGGAACATCCTATATCATAAAAACATAGGATTTCATGAAATCATAACATAAATAATTTACAATCTTTGGACACTTAAACTAAGATATTAGAGAAATTATAGAATCTTTTTTGCCTATATGTATATAAATGATAATTCTATTATATTATTTCAATGAATTGAAATAGCACAATGTCGTTGAGTTTTTTAAAATTAAAGGATAAACTTTGGAATGTGCTACAAACGAGAGAGACTTTTGTTAGTTAATAATGCGTTCATGAACAATAACGAATAAATAATTATAAAATTTTAAATCCTTATAATTGAATTTTAATTTTAAGAAACAAAACACTATATTGAAATAGTTTGTGGAAATTTTATTTAAAAATATTTGAATCAATACTTTTATTTTATCAATGAATTTTTGTAACTGTTTTGGGAGTGTGTTCATTTTACTTGATTTTCTAAATGTAGGATGTTTATAGGAGGTTGAAGAGTACTAAAGAAGAACAAAGTGAAACAAATTTTGATGAATACATTGATACTGCTTCGCATCGAACACCACCCAAATATGGAGAGAGGAGGGGGTGATTGGGTTAATCGCAACTTGAAGGATGCGAAAATAAATTGTTGTAAAAACGCAGAAGCTATTTAATTTCAAATTGGTTGTTTGCAAAGCTTCATTGTTGACTCCTCTTTAGCTACTCCAAATCTCAAAGTCGACCAACTCCATTGATAACTCCTCTTTAGCCATTCCAGAACTCCATCATCCTTGACAACTCTTTTTAGTATAGGAAATTAGAGATGAGACTGTGAGAGATGAGGGAAATTGTGTAATTAACCTACGTTAAAAGTGACATTCCAACGATATTTACACCATTGGAATTACTATTGGAACAATTTTGAGCATTTGTTTAGCAATTCCAACGACCATTAATTAACCGTTGGAATTTTCGTTGGAATTCTTGATTCCAACTGAATATTCCAACGATTTTGTTCCAAAGATTTCTTTTTCCGTCGGAATTTCTGTTGGAAATTCCAACAGTTTATCTAATTGTTGGAAATTCCGTTGGAATTGTCTAAAATTCCAACAGTAATTGATTCGTGAATGTTTCTGTTGGAACTTAGTAAATTCTAGCAGTGGACAGGGATATAACATCTAATTACTTTAATTATGTTGTAACTTATATAACATGCATAATATAGATTAGATCTTCTCAAAATTATATGATAAAGAGATAGATAAATGACTAAAATTAAAGGAAGAGTTAGAGAATTTAATACTATATCTTATTTTCCCTTATACGTAGAAAATACAATACACGAAACTTAAATTTATTCATAACTACTATGAAAATGTTCAAATTCAAACAGTAACTTAACTAAAAATTGATCCTTTTTCAATATTATATGTAGTTCAAAATTATTCTATTCGAAGTTTTTGAGCCAAGCAACATTGAGTAAGTCTTATGTGAGATCGTCTCACGAGTCATTTTATGTGAGACTGGATTACCCATAACTCATATTTCATACATCACATACAAATTTGTGGATGTAGGTTGGGTTAATGGGTAAAAAGGATCCGTCTTACGGAAATTATCCGTGAAACCGTTTCACATAAGTTTTTGTGAGCAACATTTGACCAAACAAATATCTTACTCGAATGGGCTGGGCCTCGATTTGAGAGCCTAATGAACTGAATTGGTCCAAGTCCATTATGAAAGTGGGCCGGTCTTTTTAAAGATTATACCTATATATGTATTTTTATCTCTTTTCAATTAAATCACATTAAAGAATATTATTAATGTACATGTGCTTCAATTATTGATTGAAATTAATTATATCCACGTTATTATTGAATTATTGATTGAGCTTAATTATATCCACATTATTATTTAGTTGCCTTGAACACATGAGATAAAAATCACATAAAAGTACATTTGGATTTTGTTGGGCTCAACCTAGTGGGCCAAGTTGGATCAACTTTTAACTCATAAAGATGGTTCGGCTTATTAAGTCCACTACAAAATGGCCCGGCTTATTTAATTTATATCTAAGACATTATTATTTGGATAATAATGCAGAGAGAATCGAAATTGAATTTAGAAATAAAATGTCTTCAAAGATTATTATTATAAGCACAATACCGTGTTACTCTCAAGAGCGTCGTCGTTTCGAGAACGAATACCCAATATTCCCATTGAAATTTTCTCAAATTTTCAAATCTCCACGAATTTTCCACCCAATTCTCCAGGTTACTTTTTTTTTTTTTTTCTTTTCGATTGATCTGATGCTTTTCATTTGAATGGGTAGATTGTTCTAAGGTTTTGATTTTGCTGCAATAGCTTGATAATTGAGTGGTCGATCGTGGTTGATTTAACCCTTTTCTCTCACAATTTAATCAGAAAGGTGACGACGATGTCGGCGGTGTTTGAAGGCTACGAAAAGCAATACTGTGAGCTTTCTGCGAATTTGTCGAAGAAGTGTTCGTCGGCTAATCTTCTTGATGGAGGTTTAATTCAAACCCTAATTCAATATGGAAATTGTTTTTGTTTTTGTTTATTTGGTAATATATCATTATGCTGGTGATTCGATGTTTGCTTGTTCTTGCGTTCGTATAGGCATTTTTTTATTACCTACTTCATAAATTGTTAATCATCGAAAATTTGAGCTAGACGTTTGAGAGGAAATGCTGTTAATTTGTTGTGCTATTTGAATTCGGAAATTTTACCTAATGTTTTAAGTTGCTATGTCTTCTGAAGATACCTTCTTTTTCACTTCATGTGATGTGATGTGTGAAGTATGATGACAGTGATCTGATTTCTGGCTTATATTTTGAAGGAAGATTAACTTTTGTTGTTCTATGATTTTTGGACTGCAACTGGGATAACTTAATATGGTTAAAATTCATGCAATTTTGTTTGTGTACTGTCTTAGATTACATAAAGTGATTAGATAACTTGAAGTGAGTTAGGGGGTCAATTCAACCCCTCACTCTGGTTAAGGGATTTGGACTTTGGAGAATTTATCCATGTATTGTAATACTGCTCGAGGAAAGATCATCTTCCTCTATCTTTCCTTATGAAGCACACCCAAAGTTCCTTGAGTATTTCAAAAGATCTTATTAGAGTAAATTTGTTAACTTATATTATAAATAAGCCACAGGATTAGACACCATTTATTAAAAGCATCAATTATTTTCTGAAGTGTGTTTTACTCAAATTTTATTGTGTCATAGTTGATCTTATTTCGTAAGTTCTTCCACTGAGTATTTTAAATTTTGAGGGAAGTTGGCTCATCTTTTATTCTTCAAATTCATGCTTTGAGAAAAAAAAAGTACTTTAAAATTGTAATATGTTTTTGAGTTGAAGTTTAGATTTTCGATTTTGTTACGACATATTTATGGAAGTTGTTGGCTTATAATCTTTTTCAATTAAATGTTTGTTTTTAAGTTGGTTTCAGCTAGAAATGTATTTATTATGAAGGTGAAGAACATGTAGTATTCTCTTTATATTAAAATCTTATATTTTCCAAATTTGGGGCATTACAGAGTGGTTTTCAATGGCTTCCCTCATGCGTTCATCCTTTAGGTATTCTACCTTCGAAGCCCAACAGGGTCTGGGTCTTTTCTATATGTCTATACCATTGCTATACTGCTCTTTTATTTCCTTTTTGTTTGTTTATTTCCTCTGTGGAGCAGGCATGGATGGTAATATAGTTCTCTATCTCTCTTTGTGTTCTTATTGATTTATGAATAGGTCCTTGCTTCTAGTTTGTGCATGGTTAATTGGTTTTGATATAGATGACTGTAGCTTTTTGTCAAGGTTATTCAAATTTCTTGATCCACCATTCTCTGTGTTCCTTCCCAAACTTTTAATATGGGTGTATTATTTTTATGGAAATCAATTGTATGATTCGCCAACATATCTTCTTTTACAGAGCAAAAAAAGCAAAAGATTGCTGAAGTAAAAGCTGGACTTGATGAAGCAGAAGCTCTGGTAGAAATTGATCTATTGTCAAAACTATTTTCTTCAGTCTTGTTCCCCTTAGATTGTTTTCTTGAAATTGGCTGATAATTGCACAGATTAGGAAGATGGATCTCGAGGCCCGTGGTTTGCAGCCAAACATTAAGGCAGTGCTTCTTGCCAAGCTGAGAGAATATAAATCCGATCTGAACAATTTGAAAAGTGAAGTTAAGCGAATTGCATCAACAAACTTGAACCAAGCTGCCCGAGATGAACTACTGGAGGCAGGCATGGCTGATACATTAGTGGTATGTTACTTTCCGTTACAATGTCATTTTCGCTTTAACAGTGTTTTCTTTAAATATAGTTTTTTGAAGCGAAATATTGTAGATAAGTATTGCACCTCAGGCAATTTATGTCTCAGATTCATTGACTTTGCTTTAGACTCAACAGATACATTTGAAGCAACATGTTGAATGACCATAGTCAAATGACACTTGAATCACAGTTGCTCATCATCCAAGACTTAATCTTATATGTAATTTTTATGTCATATATATGTGCTTTTAGGCTTATGGTTTGTTTTGATCTAAACAACACTTGTCCTTCGTATTATTTCTATTTAGTATAAAAGAAAGCTTTTCAGCTGCTCAAGTTGTAAGCCAAGTGAACCATACCCCATGTTTTAGGTATTGATTTGCTGACACTTATGTTGTGATGGCCACAGGTATCAGCGAATCAAAGGGATAGATTGTATAAGTCTACTGATACATTAAACAATTCAAGTAACAGGATAAGAGAAAGTCGAAAGGTCATGCTGGAAACAGAAGAGCTTGGCGTGTCTCTTCTTCAAGATTTACATCAGCAGCGACAGTCCCTCCTGCATGCTAATAACACGGTATTTATCATCCTTTAACATTTACTTATCATTTTTCATTCTCAATCTGAAGAAGCAGTAGTTGAAACGTGTCCTGATAACTGATGTGGTTGCTTTTATCCCCTCTCTGCTCAAGTAAATTAAGATTGACTGTGGAACGAGTCTAAGCCAAGTGTTCAACTTATCTGAACTTCTTACCTTTTTTTTTGGTTGTAGATGCATGGTGTGGATGATAACATAGGCAGGAGCAAGAAAATTATGATTAACATGTCAAGAAGGATGAATCGAAACAAGTGGATTATTGGTGCTGTAATCACAGTACTGGTTATTGCTATCGCGTTGATCTTGTATTTCAAATTGGCCAAGTAAACAAAACCATAGTAGAGGGTATGTGAAGTATGCACATTTGTCAAAGTTGTACCTAACCGGATCCCTATCTTCTGTCCGCTTTTGTTTAGGCTGCGCCACGCCGGTTTATAATTCGAAGTGCTTGTTTTCTTTTTCTTTTTTATTTGAGAGAGTGAAGTGCTTGTTGTCATCATGCTTGTTTCTACTTAATAATTCTGTGTGTTCGAACTCCCTGCTTATTCTTTCTGAGTACCTGTATATTTGATCGTCTTGTGATTCTACTATTGAATTAGAAATGTTACATATTGTAGTTTTGATTTCACTATGAAGTTGATTTATAACTTAAGGTCTCGTCAATTATTTAGTATGTGGGTTGATTATGTTTGATTGAACAATTTTCATGTGTTTCTTTTTTTTTTTTTAATTATATGTTAGCAGAAGAAGCGGTACCATTTAATTATTTTTGTTCTTCATGGAGTAACTTACATATTCTGCCAATTGTATTCGTAATTCATTTAATTTATTGTTGCTGTTGTTGATTGTACCAATTATGTCAAGTAATAGATAAAGTACAGATAAAAAGTCAAATGCATAATATCTTCAAATCAGAAACGGAATACGAGTAATGGAAAAATAAACACACACAAAACAAATATTGTTAATACATCATACATCTATCAAACCGCAAGACTGCTTGTTAGTTATGTGATTCTACAAATTACAGTATGGGGCCATAATTATTTGTATTCTTATTGTAGTTTTTTACTATCTTGTATTTCCATCATTTTAAGTTATGATTCGATCATATTTTTCATATTAATAGTGTGGGGTTAGGGACATATTCAATATTAAATAAAGTAATGTGAACAAAAAAATAAAGGGGATGTAGCTCAAATGGTAGAGCGCTCGCTTTGCATGCGAGAGGCACGGGGTTCGATCCCCCGCATCTCCATATTTTTAATTATTTCCTTCTTTCAAAAACTTTTATTTTATTCCAATTTAGGACCACTTCGTACGAATGCCCATCCATATCTGTTTACTATTATTTTATGACAACATTTTTAAAAATACACCTATTTTTAAACGAGTAGGTCTCTTGTGAATCAGGTGCATGGATCTTAGATACATGTATCCAGGTTGGATCTGGGTTGGGGGATCACTTTTTTTTTTTTTTTTTGGGCACATGATTTTTGAAAAAAATCACATATGGGTTGGGGGATCACTTTTTTTTTTTTTGGGCACATGATTTTTGAAAAAAATCACATACCAATAGGTTATGTTAGACATACATTTACGTTATGTTAGACATACATTTACGTTATGTTAGACATACCTTTAAGCTATGTTAGACATACCAGTTCTGTCCAAATTTCATGCCTTATCTTTTTTTGGCTTGATTTTTGAATTTTGGCACATACCACTACGTTATGTTAGACCTACATTTACATTGTGTTAGACATACCTTTGTATATGTTAGACATACCTTTGTATATAGTTAAACATACCTTTATATATGGTAAACATATCTTTGTATATAGTTAGACCTACCTACACATGGTTGGTCTAATTATACACAAATGTTGGTTTAACTATACACAAATTTTGGTCTATTGGAGCGAATTTTGGGTGAACTTCAGCACAAGTGTTCAGGCGCGTGGGAGAGTGTGTAGGCCCGTGTAAGGTGCATGGAAGCATGTTTTTGGCGCGTGAACGGGTCAACCCTATTGCACGGATCCCAGATCCGTGCAACTATTGCATAAAAGTTTTATCTTTTTAAATGGATGGGAATAGTATGTAGTGGATTCTTTCATTGCTTTTTTTTTTTTTAATCTTGATTGCATTTTCTCTTAAAATATATTGTTGTCGCTTCGTTTAATTATAGGGGTAAATGCGCGAAGTACCCTCATGTTTTGGAAATGTTGCGTCGGTCCCCCCTGTATAAAGGAAATTGCGTCATTTACACGTGTGATTTCATAAAATCGACGCGAAACCCCCATTTCTGTTAGATTTGACGGCTGTGTGCTAAACGCGCCTGGAGTGTGATTTTTTCTCATTTTTTACCATTATTTACATGTAAAAATACTTATTTACCCTTACTTTTTGCTTATTTACCCTTCCCTCCTAATTCACAAACAAACTGGTACCTATTTTCTTTTTTTTTTCTAATTATTTAATTTATTTTAAGAGGTTTTTGTGCACAATTTTAATTCAATTTAATTAAATATTCTGTACTTATTTAATTAAATTCTTTTATAATATTAGACTTTTGTTTATCACACATTGTTTAATTATTCTTTATCACACAATTTTCTATTACACATCTCTTTCTTTAATGAAAAGGGATTAAAAAGAAAAAAGGAAGGTTTGAGTGTGTTTTTCCCTCATCTTTTCTTGTGCAATGAGTTTAGTTTAGCTTTACTTGATGCATCTTATTCTTAAACGATATGAACCTAATTTGTAAGAATTTTACGGAAAGTGGGATATTGATTTTAAGCATGTTATTCTCCTCGTATCTGATTGAGGAAACTCTGGATGTAGGAAATTTTGTTTACGTCATAGAAGGAAAACATATGCTACTCCAAAAACTGATTGTGGCTTATTGTTCAAGATTATTGTATTATCGTTGGTCTTTGATTAAACCATCTCTAAATTATATCATGATGAATGTAATATTTGATTCAATTCTGATAATTGGAAATTTAATTTGTGAAATCTGCAAATTTAAGTGGCAGAAATTTATAGAACATTTGTATTCATCTGAATTGGTATATTGCTACTCCAAAATAAAATATCTATTCAGGGGAATTGAATCCTCTATTCCAAGACCGTGTTCCTCCTTATATTTCATTATTTTAATTAGATGACAAGTGTACATTGGTGATGTCATCTTTTACACGTGTCATGTGGGGATTATATTGGAATACCAGATGAAACACGGTTTGTTATCTTTGTATAACTGTTTTGATTTGAGCAAAATTTATGAACTTTTGCAATGGCCTATTATCGGAACTAACGAACTCACATTTGTCATAGTTTATATTATTTTAATTCGAGTTATTATTTGCATTTTTTTTAATTATTACTGTTAGTCGGAATATAAAAATAGATGGGTTAGGTTGTGATTGTTAATAAATGGTCCACTTTCCTTATTACCTTAAAAGGAATTTGATAACTTATTACATTTGAGATGTATACAACTTGTTATAATTGATTTTCATTATGGTTCAAGTTTAAGTCAACAATGCAATTGACAAATATTATATCAAAATTTTACAAAATATGAAAAAAAAGGGGTATTATTTTCAAGTAATATAGATAATATCTTTAATGCTATTTTAAATAAGAAATACCATATTTAAAATAAAAGGCAATGCTTTAAATTTTTTAAAAGAAATAATAAATAATATTCTCTGAAATAAAACTACTTGAAATATTATTCCTGAAAGTGGAAATGCATAAAAATCTATTTATCTTAATGTTAACAATCTGAAATATTGTTAAAAAAATATTTTGAGTTAATTTAATTAAATAAGTATAAACAAATACATTAACAGAATATTTAATTAAAATACATACCGGTTTGTTTGTGAATTAGGAGGGAGGGGAGGGGTTTCATGCTAGTATTAAATTTGAGAATGCACATGCATATGTAAGCAAAAAACAAGGGTAAATAAGTATTTTCACATGCAAATAACAGTAAAAAAATGAGGAAAAATCACACTCCAGGCGCGTCCAGCACACAACAATCAAATCTAACAGAAATGGGGGTTTCACGTCGATTTTATGAAATCACACGTGTAAATGACGCAATTTCCTTCATACAGGGGGGACCGACGCAATATTTCCAAAACACGAGGGGGTTTCGCGCATTTACCCCTTTAATTATATAATTCGAAATAAATGGGTAATACTTGTTGAAATATAAAGTTAAGAAGTAGGTCTTGCGTGCCCCGGGGCACCATGCCCCAAAACTTATTGTAATACTTTTAAATAATGTAATTAATACCTTAACATGTAACAAGTAATACCTTGAATAATATCTTCACCAAAACATATATTTCAATTATACACGTGATACTTTATGAATATGTAATTAATATTTTATGAGTATACCACTAATACCTTTAAGAATATACCACTAATATCTTATGAATACATCAATAATACCTCATGGATATACCTAATATCAAACTAATAATACATTTGGGGATACAATGCACCGAAGATACACAAGTTTTTGCCAATTCATAAGAAAAATATTTGTATCTACTAATCAGATATTGTAAGAGTACGGATAATATGCAGGGTAGTGATAATTGAGTTTGGAATGAATGTACATAATATTAAATAAATATTAAATGAGAATGAGACAAATAAAAATAATATTTATAGATTTATAGACCTTACTCATTATCATCCCTATTATACTCGTCAATCTGTAGTGCATTGTGGTGCATTTAATTTTCTATATAAAACTATAATTAATTTTAAAATAAAATAATCTATTTGAACAATTCTACTGTCTTACTCACCGTAGACACATTATTGTCGATGTGTTAGATATTCAACTTATCAATTAATTTCACTTTTCATATAATCTAGGATGAAATCATTACACGTTAACAGTGAACATATTAAGAGTTGCCAGCATTTTAGCATTTCCTATATTTTTGGTAGTGGAGTAAAAAAATCAAGACTACTCCAGCCGACTATCACAAATTTATAGTAGCAATTAATCATGATCACATTCTTATATGAATTGTGATAAGTTGGGCCGAGCTCTTTACAATGATCACATCTTTTAAAATTATAAACAGTGAAATTAATAGATATCTTAAATGACTGTCACTTTATATATTAATGTATCAATGATGAGTAAGGTAACAAGACCGCATATAATTGAAAATTTCCTGCTATTATTAACAAACTAGCTATTAAAATCAAATTTATGTACAATGCATGGGTTGGAGTCGTGAAGCAGCAGAAACACGATATAATAACATAAATCCATTGATTTAAGAAAACCAGAAGATATGAAGGGAGATAACGAAATAAATAATCAACTTTCCAAAATAATAAACATAACACTTATTTATACTATAAATATTATGGATTCCTAAAAAATGAAATAAAAATCAAATATAAAAATACTGTTGGTTTCTTAACTCGTAGTATGTGATTCTATGAATATATATTCATCGTTTTCTTTTTTTATCTTTTTTTATTAAAAAAAACATAAAATTTTGATTTTTGGGGAGAACTTTCCATGATTAAGGTCCCCATTTTTTGGGAAGTCCAAACAAGGGAAAAAAAGACAATGATGAATTATCAAAAGTCCAGCTCATCAATTCAAGTGGCTAGCTCATCTTAGCTTACCCTTAGCTCGTTTGTATTAGTTGACTTCTAGAAGCTTTGTAACTGATTTTGTTACTCTGTTAGCTGACATGTATACACATATAAATACACCTCTGTATATCTATCTTCTTCCTTAATGAAATATCATTTTACTAAAACTTTGAGCTCATCCTTCTCAATTTGAAAACCCTAATTGCATGCATTCATATCTTCATGCATGAGTACTAGATTTTACATGGTATCAGTCACGAATTCCTGGTTTTCAATCTGATATTGCTCACCTATTATGGCTTCACGCTCTGCTGATCCGTGGCCGGCGCTCAACTCCGCCGTGCCGCCTATTCCACCGCCGATTTCTGGTTCTGTTACTACTTCTTCACACAGAGATTCTGATGCTCTTACATTCACGAATTCTGATTTTCCGGGTATGTGTCTTGTCACTACTAAGCTGGATGGTAACAACTTTCTTCCATGGAGTAGATCTATTCAAATTGCTTTGCTTGCTAAGAGTAAGCTTGGATTTATCAACGGTACTCTTTCTAGACATTTGGATCCAATTTCACTTGAACATTGGGAACGAGTAGATGGTATGGTTAGGTCTTGGATCCTCAGTTCCTTATCAAAAGATATAGCAGATGCTTTTATATATGCCAATTATGCATTCGATTTATGGAATACTTTGGTTAATCGATTTGGTGAATGCAGTGGACCACAATTGTATCAATTACAAAGGGATATAAGTTCCTTTTCTCAAGTAAATTCTTCAGTTGATGTCTATTATACTAATTTGTGCAAGTTATGGGATGAGCTAGCAATGGTTATGCCTAGGCCAGTTTGCACTTGTGCTGTTTCTAAGGATTTAGATACTTTTATGATGAATGGTAAATTGCTTCAATTTCTGATGGGCTAGAATGACTCATATGATCATATCCGGAGTCAAATTCTTATTATGGATCCTCTTCCTCATGTGGATAAAGCATATTCCATGGTTCTTAGAATTGAAAAATAGAGGAAAGTTCATTTCTTATATCCTGATGCACTGGATTCTTCAGCTCTTTTTTCACAGACTCCTAAGATTTCTTCTGGTAGATGTTCTTCACAAGGCAGGGGTTCTTCCTTTGTTGCTAGAGGCAGGGGTTCTTCATTCCAGCAGAGAAGGTACTTAACTAAAGAAGAGAAGGCAAAGTTAATTTGTGACCATTGTGGAATCCCTAGTCATTCTATCCATGATTGTTTTAAACTAAAGGGCTACCCATATTGGCACCCTAAATCAAAGGACTCCAGTACTTCTTCTAAATCTACAGCTCATTTGGCTGACTCCAATTCAACAATTTCATCTACTTCTGATTCTAACTCCATCACCACTCTTATACAGCAAGAGGTGGCAAAGTTTTTTGCAGCACAATCCTCTTTACCAAAGACTGATCAGTCTTCAGATTCAGCCTCCTCATTTCCTCACATGGTAGATTCCATGGATTCTCATTTTGCTTTCACAATATTAGAATCTCTTGCTCAGGGTTCTTGGATTATTGATAATGGAGCCACAATGCATTTGTGTTGTGATGATAGACTACCTGTATCAAAGCCTTGGTTTCCCCAGTCAAGGTATGCCTTCCTGATGGTTCTGTGAATATGGTTTCCCATACTGGTCAGGTGGCTAATTCTGATTCTCTAATGCTGAGTGATGTTTTCCGTATTCCCTCTTTTAAGTATAATCAGTTGTTTGTATCTCAACTGGCCTTATCCATGTCATTGAGAGCTACATTTCATCACACACATTGTGATCTAATTGACTGCACTACAGACAAAGTGCTTGCTAATGGCATTCTTTTAGGCAAACTCTATATTCTGCATCCTCAACATTGGTCATCTTTATCTAATCTCTTTTTAGCTAGCTCTCACCCTTTGGATTTGTTTGAGCAATGACACAAAGGACTTGGACATGCTACTCCATCTACTCTTAGCCATCTAGAATTCTTGAAACACATTTGTCCTCCTTCACATGCTCCTTATTCTTGTGATATTTGCCATTTGTCCAAGAAAACAAGGATACCATTTTCCAATAGCTCAATCCACTCTACTCAGCCACTGGAATTGTTACATGTGGACATTTGGGGCCCTTATTCCAAGCCTAGCATCACTAATACACCTTATTTCTTAACCATTGTGGATGATTTCTCTAGAGCTACATGGATTTGTTTAATCTCTCATAAGGGACAAGCTATCTCTTCTCAGAAGGTTTTCATCAAGATGATCTCTACTAAACTGGACTTACCTGTTAAATGCATTAGATCAAATAATGACTCTAAATTCCTCAGCAAAGACTGCAAGGATTTTCTTGCTGAGCTTGGAATTGCTCATCAATTCTCTTGTGTTTACACTCCTCAGCAGAATGGGGTGGTTGAGAGAAAGCATAGACATCTATTGGAAGTTGCTAGGGCCTTAATGAAAGAATCTCATGTTCCAGCCTATCTTTGGCCCTACTCTATTCTCACTGCTGCCTTTATCATAAATAGGTTACCTACAACTTTGCTGCATTGGAGCTCTCCATATGAAGTTCTGTTTGGTGAATATCCATAATATGATGCTATGAAACCTTTTTGATGCTTAGCCTACATGACAAATGTTCTTCCTCATAAAGATAAGTTTGCTGACAGAGCATCCAAATGCATCATGATTAGCTATCTTCCAGATCATAAAAGCTACAGGATGTTTAGTCTTGAAACTCATCAAGTCTCTATTTCCAGAGATGTGATTTTCCTTGAATCCATTTATCCTTATGCTCAAGGACATCTTTCTGTTTCAAATAATTTGTTTCATCTTCCCTTCTCAAAGGCTGATTCAGATCTACGTACTCCTATGTCTTCATCATCTTCTAATCAACCAACTCAACAAGTAGAAACTCCTACACTAAGAAGAAGTTTCAGATCTCATGCTCCTCCTTCATACCTTCAAGATTTTGTGGTTAATCAATCTACTGGACCTGATCTTTCTCTTCATGCTTCTCTGATTACTGAGCCTAAATCTTATGCTTAAGCTAAATCTAACCCTCAGTGGGTAGAAGCTATGAATAAGGAGCTGCAGGCTTTAGAAGAGAAAAATACTTGGGAGTTAACCTCTCTTCCATCCCACAAGAAGTCAATTGGCTGTAAGTGGGTATACAAGGTAAAACTGAAGTCAGATGGCTCTGTGGAAAGAGTGAAAGCTAGATTAGTGGCTAAAGGGTATGATCAAATTGAAGGAGAGGACTATTTTGATAGCTTTGCTCCAGTTGCTAAGCTTGTTACTATTAGAATGATCATTGCATTGGCTACACTCAAGCAGTGGCCCTTAGCTCAAATTGATATTAATAATGCTTTTCTTCATGGCTATTTGGATGATGAAATTTATATGGATCTACCTCCTGGTTATGACAAAGGGTATGCTGGACAGGTATGTAAGCTCAACAAAAGTCTTTATGGGCTCAAACAAGCTTCTAGGCAATGGAACAATGAATTTTGCCTTAAGCTTACACAGTTTGGTTTTGTTCAATCCTTACATGATCATTGCCTATTCACACTTCACAGGGACTCTGATTTTATAGCACTTATTGTTTATGTTGATGATGTGCTTATCACTAATATTTATTTATTCTTAATCAAGCAGCTCAAGACTTTCCTTCATACAGAATTCACCATTAAGGATTTAGGTGAAGCTCAGTTTTTTCTTGGTATGAAGATTCACAGGACTTCTTCAGGTACATATATGAATCAAAAGAAGCATATATATGATATTCTTCATGATTCTGGGATTGGAGATTGTAAATCTACTTCCACCCCCTTACCACAGGGACTTAATTAGCTAGCCTTGAATGACAATGCTTTGCTTGAATGTTCTAATAAGTATAGAAGACTTATTGGTAAACTTTTATATCTTAATCTCACTAGGCCTGACATTACTTATGCAATGCAGCAGTTGAGTCAATTCCTCCATTCACAGTGAGTAGAAGCTCAGCTGAAGCTGAATACAGGGCCTTAGCTTCTACCACATGTGAACTGATTTGGATTACTATATCGCTTCTGATCTTGGTCTTTCTATTCCCACTCCTATTTCTCTTTACTGTGACAACAAAGCTGCTATTCATATTGCTCAGAATCCAGTTTTCCATGAGAGAACGAAGCACTTGGACATTGATTGTCATTTAGTTCGAACGCATTACAAGACAGGTTTCTTAAATCTTTTTCATGTTTCTTCTAAATTGCAAATTGCAGATCTCTTCACAAAATCTCTTGGAGCTAGTTAATTTCTCGTTCTTTCTTCCAAGCTTGGGATGATCAAGCTTGAGGGGGATGATGAATTATCAAAAGTCCAGCTCATCAACTCAAGTGGTCATCTCATCTTAGCTGACCCTTAGCTCGTTTGTATTAGTTGGCTTCTAGAAGCTTTGTAACTGATTTTGTTACTCTGTTAGCTGACATATCACATATAAATACACCTTTGTATGTCTATCTTCTTCCTTAATGAAATATCATTTTACTAAAACTTTCAATTCATCCTTCTCAATCTGAAAACCCTAATTGCATGCATTCATATCTTCATGCATGAGTACTAGATTTTATAGACAAAGATCGAAATTCTCATTCATTCATGCCTCTCAAACGAAATAAATTGTGGAAAAAAAAAAAAAAAGTGGGTTTGATAAATTAGTCCAATTTGGACAAGTCAGAAACACGACATGAATTGATGGGATCAGAATAAACGTGTCCACAAATTCTGTCTATTCTTAACGCCAACTTGTCACATGGCTTTTTCTTCTTTGAATGAAAACAATAATTAAGTAGTTGATTTGTACTATTAAAGAAATAAATGGATTTGGAAATATATTTGATATTCAAATAAAGAAACAGTTATGAATATAAATTATTGAGTTGACTTAAGGATATTGCTTCTGAAATAAATTCCAGTCAGTAACTTCATCGTTCAGGTAACATATAATAATTTATATTACATTATCCCTTTTCGTTCTTTTGGTTAACATCAAGAAATGTTCAACTAAAAGAAGAGATTAAATGAAACATAACCAACATTAATGTTTGAGATTTATAGATTGATTATAGACTAATGAAGAATAGTTAAGTGTGTGAATTTATTTGAGCTTTCTTTATTTTAGTTTCAAAAGAATGGATTTATATACTTATTCAACCATTACCAAATTCAATTCTAAACTAATTTAATTTCAATCAAATCACATAACTTGTTGGAAAAATCGTTTAGATTTCTTGCACAATGCCAAACTAACGGATTGTTGCTAATTCTAGTACAAAAGATAGTCAGATTTTGTCTTCAATCTAATGCTCCGATGTTGAACAGAAAAGAATAATCGAGTTGAGAAAATCTCTCTCCTTAAGACAAATCACGTCCTTTTAAACACGCGTTGCCTACAAAAATAAAACAATTTCATCTTGCAAGCTCCTTTGAAGTTTAGGGTTTTTAAGGATCAAACTGTTTTGACGATATAAGTAGATAATGAATTACCGAGAATCGATAAAAAAGTGAATTATTTTTCTTCGGGAAATAACTAAAAATGAAAATGTCCCATCCCATCATTGGTTGGATGTTTCAGCATTGTAATATGCACGAGGATAACTGTCAATAACAGTGGAGTTGGATATATATATGCTGTCAAAGTATTATCACACAATATTATGCTCGTTGCTAGCTGGAGATGATATCACCACACAACAAACTTGTCTAAGTCACAAGTTCGAAATTTAGAGAGTTGCCAATTTTGATTAATTGGACAAACGAGTAATGAAGAGGGGACAAAATCTACGCGAATTATTGCTCACTTTCTTGCATCTTCTACTGCAAAGACAGTCCATATAATTTTCTTGGTCTTTTTTTGAACCACCATATATAAGGATTTGGGATGATAAAATAAATAAAATGCAGAAAGAGATCGAAGATAAACGTTCTTCTTCGAAACACACCTTTCAATCATCTTGCACATTGCAAACTCATGCATCAAATCTTCTTCTCTACTTTTTAGCCATTCACAGTTTGAGAGAGAGAGGGGGAGAGAGAGAGAGAGAGAGAGAGAGAGAGAGAGAGAGAGAACTGTGAGAGAGAGAGAGAGAACTGTGAGAGAGAGAGGGAGAGAGAGAGAGAGAGAGAGAGAGAGAGAGAGAGAGAGAGAGAGAGAGAGAGTTGATTAGAATAAGGAATCATGAAATTTGGTAAAGATTATGCATCTCAAATGGTGCAAGAATGGCAAGGAGCATACATGGACTACAATCATCTGAAGAAGCTACTCAAAGTCATCACTAGATTCAGAGAGGCCCAGAATGGAGCACATTCGCAGGCCCGATATGGGTTCCTGAGGAGGAAGCTAACCATGTACAGAACCTTCAGCGGGCTCACGGCCCGAACCAACGCCAGCCCGAATAGGAACGAGGAAGATGTGATCTTAGTGACTCCAATGGATCAGCAAGAGGGGTCTCGGAACCATTTCCAGACCATGTTCTTGAAGTCATCTGAAAATGGTGGCCAATACGAGCTCGAATTCTTCAAGAAACTTGATGATGAGCTCAACAAAGTGCTCTCATTTTATGATGCCAAGATTGAAGAAGTGAAGCAGGAAGCTCATGAACTCAACAAACAGATGGATGCACTCATTGCTTTGAGGATCAAAGTCGATAAGCCCGCGCTTTATATCGAACAGACAATGGATGATGATCGAGAAATTAAGGTTGTTTCAACTGCAAGAACTTCACCTCCTGCAACTCTCAATCTTGCATCAGTGGATACTGAAAACCAAGGTAAAAAAATCTTGAACTATACTTGTTAGTTTGTGGGCTTTCATGAACACAAATTCATGGAGAATCTTTTCATGTCTTGTAACACGAAGGTGAACTCCATATGGATGTGATTGATGAAATTGAAATAACCAGTGAAGAACATGAGCAAAAGGGGGATGATCATGAGAGAGACAGGATTGATCCTCAAGGTTTTAGGCCAGCTCATTTGAAAGTTTTGGATTATTTGAAGATCAATGTCGATCCTGATACCCCTGTTTCGACTATAAGAAACGTGGTCATGAGGTCGAAAGTAGATCCGTCTTTCAGTAAGAATGAGCTGAGAAAAGCAGAAGAGAAGCTGCATAAGGCCTTCATTGGATTCTACCAACAACTTCGGGTTTTGAAGAATTATAGGTAACCGATCTTTGTTCATTGTAGACATCTTTTTATAATGTGGATGACTAAAAAGGAGTTTAATGATTTCACAGTTTCTTGAACGTGCTTGCATTCTCCAAGATTATGAAGAAATATGACAAGGTATTGAATGTATATGTGGATTTACTTTGTTTTTGCTTTGTTTATCTCAAACTGATCTCGAATCCTTGAATTATAGATCACTTCAAGAAATGCTTCTAAATCGTACGTAGATATCGTTGAAAAATCTACACTTGGTACCTGTGATGAGGTCTGTGCTGTAAAAACATGAAAGTCTGTTTGGTTAAATTCATTTCTGGATTTGGCCTAAAGTTTTCTTGGTGTTTTGTTAGATTGACAGGCTTATATCAAGATTAGAGAATACATTCATCAAGCATTTCGCAAATGGAAATCGAAGAAAAGGGATGCGATATTTGAGGCCTAGAGATAAAAAAGAGGGGCACAGAACAACATTTTTCCTTGGTAAAATTCCGAACAAAAAGCCAGTTTTTTGCCCATTGAACTCACAAATTTGAAGAAAATATCTCTCTATTTAACTTGCAGGTTTATTCACTGGTTGCTCTATAGCACTGATTGCTGGCATTATCGTCTCTGTACACGCACGTAACCTTCTTGATCATGAAGGAGGAGAGCAGTATATGAGCAACATATTTCCACTCTATAGGTATCTCTAAACTCTTACAAAAAAAATCTTTCCTTTTGTTCTCAGTGGTTTCTAAATCAGTACCTTCGATCATTGTAGTTTGTTTGGATTCATTGTTCTTCATATGGTCATGTACGGTGCAAATACGTATATCTGGAGAATATTACGAGTCAACTACCCCTTTATATTCGGATTCAAACAAGGAACAGAACTTGGATTCAGAGAAATCTTTCTGCTTGCTTCTGGGCTCTCAGTGCTTGCATTAGCTGCTGTTCTATCTAATCTGGACTTGGAAATGGACCCCGAAACGGAGAGGTTTCAATTGCTTACAGAATTGGTTCCTATAGTTCTAGTCACTGTGAGTCTACCTACAAGTTTTGTTCTTCAGAAATCATCTAATTATAATCATTTGATGAATGCTAACTTTTGGTCTTTTTTTTCTAGGTCGTGCTTGTTATTACCATCTGTCCTTTCAACATCATATATCGTTCAAGTCGCTTCTTTCTCATCCGCACTACATGGCGCTGTATTTGTGCTCCTCTGTATAAGGTAAGCAGCTTGAGAAACAGTAGGAAAATCCATGGAACAACATTCTTGAACAAGAAAAGGCCTAATAATGTAATGAATACCGTCTTTGTAGGTTACCTTCCCCGATTTCTTCTTGGCTGATCAGCTAACAAGCCAGGTACATTGCCACCCAGAATCAGACTGTTTTATCCTGTTAGTTTGTCTTGACTAAAACCAGTAATAACACGAAAAATATACCTCAGGTTCAAGCATTCAGAAGTGTGCAATTCTACATTTGCTACTACGCATGGGGCGACTTCAGAAAGAGATCTCACACTTGCCTCGACAGTGAGACATATAAATTCCTGTATATAGTGGTAGCCGTTGTTCCATTCTGGTTGCGCGCCATTCAGGTAATTTGAATACGAGTAGATTACATTTTGCCATCTGAACTATGACCGTTTTCACAAGCTTTGTGATTTCCTCATTTTTGAAACTCGATGTATTCAGTGTCTTCGTCGTGTATGTGAGGAGAAAAGCATGATGCAAGGGCTAAACAGCCTCAAGTATTTCTCGACAGTAGTTGCTCTCGTCATGAGAACACTAAATGATCTGAGTAGACAAAACGGGAAACATAGCACAGTTTGGACAGTGATGGCTGCATCTACCTCAGGAATCACGACGATTTACAACACTTACTGGGACATTGTCATGGATTGGGGCCTTCTGCAAAAGAATGCACAGAACAGATGGTTGAGAGATAAGCTTCTGATATCAAACAAAGCTGTATATTTTGTAGCTATAGTGAGTATTAGCATCATTGCTTTCTTTTCCCTTTCATATTCTCTGTTTCATTTCTTCTGATTTACAGAGATTATTCTGATATGAATTGCAGGTAGTAAACATACTTCTGAGACTTGTCTGGATGCAGTTGGTTCTCAATTTCAACGTCTCGTTTCTCCATAGGAACGCCATGGTTGTCGTTGTTGCTTGCTTGGAAATACTTCGTCGTGGTATTTGGAACTTCTTCAGGTATATCTTCAAGACACACATTTATACCTCGTGTTATAAAGAAATAAAACACAGACGGTCGTTTTGACATAAAACAATAGATATCGTTTTTGTAAGAAATGATTCTATCTTCTCCACACATCCCTTCATGCAAAAACTCGAGATGATAAATACTTCAAGAAATATTGCATGTCTAAGGACCTGCGGGGAGAAGAGAAGACTCAATCTTTTATAAAAGGGGGATCGAATTAGTCTTTATATTGCCAAAATAGCCATGAACTCTGAAACTAGGATTGTTATCTTATATGGTGGTGATGATACTATGATCAAAATGAGCAGGTTAGAGAATGAGCACTTCAACAACGTCGAAAACTATCGAGCATTCAAAACGGTACCGCTGCCATTCTACTACAAAGATGACAAGATAGTGTAGCATCAATTATGTTGGTATATATTTTAGTTGATACAAATCTCAGAATGAAGATTCTTGTTTGTATTTTGCATTCTCAGATTTCTAGTTTAGAAGAGTTAAGGCGTATAGTTCAAAAAACGGCTTTATGTTGTATTTTAGTTTCTCTTTGTTGCACACATGTTCTCCAGAAAGTTGAACTTAGAACAATTCGTGATGGTGTTCAAGTCGATATCATCAAATTCAGGAAAGACCGTTCCCAGCATCACAGATACATAGTTTTCCCTCATTCTATCGCTTTCAATCTGTGAAGTTAGATGGTAAGAAGACAACATGTGTATCGATTTACCATCAGCGAAAAAACCGAATCAGAAATCTCAATCTCAGGAAATATTAGTGTTTGTCTCCAGCAACAGTAAATCACATAGTTCTGTTTCTAAAAATGACATCTAAAATTTCATCATTATGTTACATTCTATTGGCAGCTTATTACACACATATTTTTTACTCTTAGCTGCCACAAGCAAACCGCACACACTCCGACTGAAGGAACTATGCAAACGAAAAGGTAGGATTGTTTACTTGGGGGAACGAATATCTTTAGTTGCATCGTCTCCTTTATGCAAGGTGGCCAAAGGGTCACATGGTGAGTTCACATCTGTAACAGCACCTGTAGTCTCATTATCTTGGTTTCCAAAGATATACGACAGTGACATAGGATTATATGTGGAGCTCGCCTTCTTAAGGCCCTGTATAGCTTTAATTGCAGCAAGGGTGCTCCTGTATATATCTACAGTATCTTCCCCGAGTGCCAATCTTGATTCGAGCAAAGTGTTTGATACATCAGCATTTGTTGGTTCCATCTGTATCTGGTTAGCGGGGGTTGACTCGACTACCTCAGCTTCCAATGGGAACAAGACCTCGAGATTCGCCTCACACTCATGAACTAATCTTGTTAGAGGTTCAGTTGTAAAGAAAGGTTGGTGGACTGCTAGCTGAGTAAAAGGCAGGCTCAGCAATTCCCCAGTTCTTTTATCGTATTTCTTCAAAATCTTAATTAGACCTAATTGATTTGCAAAGACATTTAGGTAAACAACAGAGCCACAAGAAAAAGAAATTAAAATGGAGGTGCAAGTTAAGAACCATGAAATTGAGGAGAGTATAGATGCTAATTGAAATAGTGGATGTACCTGCAAAGTTAAGGGAGCTGTAGTTTTTGAGAAGGACCATCTCCCCATGAATGGCAACAAAGTCCTCACGTATATTCATCATCTCCTCACTAAATTCGGTCTCTGATGCAAATGCCCCACTCGTACTTCTCGCCTTCACTCTCTCAATTCTTTCCTTCAATGCCTGAGATAACAATTGACAATGTTCAAAGGCCACAGTATTGAATCAGTCTACAAACTTTATTGTAAATAATTAGCAGGTAAAATGCTATAGACCACTCTTTTGTAAGATGCTCTATGTTCCACATTACAACTCGAAACAAAAAGGAAAAAAAAAACAGAAAGAGCATTTCAACAGATTTAGACAATGACCACAATTAGAAGAATAATTGCATTTCAATGCACTGCTAGATTAATTTGCAGTAAGCAGAAGTTGCCTTTGGGGCATTCTCAACTGGAAACTAATGACCTGTTTGGCCAGAATTTGTTTTGGTTTGATACTGAAAGATTTGAAATGGTCATAGAAAAACTTCACATGACCCTCAAGTCCAAGTAGATGTGTAAATGCACTCATAAACCTTTTGAGGTAATCCCTTCTCCATTTGGCATGGGGGAGTACATGAGAATAAAAAATTATACCTTTGCAATTATAATCAGAGGTTAAGTTACTATCCAGTCCTCTAAGGTTCTTTATTGAGGATGACGGAAAGACATTTTATGGGGATAAGAGTAATAAAAATATGAATTATAACCTAAAGGTGTGATATGTTCAAGGAAAGGGGTCCCATCATATGCATATGTTCAATTTCCAGTAGTTGCAAAAGACCTAAGGCTGATACACTTGAACAACTGAACAGTTAAATGTTCGAGATCTTCCCTTCTAAGCCTGAATGGCCTTTGTGGCTTACACAGTCATTAAGAATTTCATATCACCATCTTCTTGAATAATTTAAATGGGAACAAAAGCACAATGTAACACATAAAAACCTCCAGCAAGTCCGGTGCAAGACTTCTGCAATTGCAATCATATAAACTCCCTTCACAAAAGTACTTTATGACCCAATGTATATGCCAAAACCTCGAATGTGTTTGATCTTCATGTTAGCGACATATGCCAAACTGATGATCCTCATCCTCTTCTCTTTCTTTACAATAAGCTAATGAAGTTATAAAACACTCGGAAAACACAAAAAACATAACTGATATCTCAAACTGAGTATCTCTGTATTTTTCCGCCCAAACTAATTGCATTTAGCTGGACACAGCCTAGGTGAAACTAACAGCATCTCCATGTAAGCATATACGTATTATAATCATCCCATTTCACATTGTATTTTTCCGCCCAAACTAATTGCATTTAGCTGGACACAGCCTAGGTGAAACTAACAGCATCTCCATGTAAGCATATACGTATTATAATCATCCCATTTCACATTGATATTCGCACTACTTAAAAGTATTCATTAATTAATAACTAAAATTACGCATCTGAGGCTCATTTAAAGACATGTGTTCCATTAGCAATTCTAGCCAGGTCATATAAAATAAATCTCATGAGAAATGGAATATACCTTTGGGATTCTTTTAAACCATTCAACTACACAAAGATTGATGACCACTTTCATGTTAGGTTATATAGTTCATGTTTTCCTCACCAATAATCAGTCATAGAGCTATCAACTGCAAGTCTGCAACACTTTCCTCAGTCTCATATTGTCGCAATAAATACCATCCCTATCAGCTCACATATTATTACTTATTTCCATTTCTTCCCAAGTTTCACAACCCCAAATTCATATAATGCAAATAACATCTCAGATATTGTAAATGCCTTCTTCAATAGCAATTCATTTTGCAGTGCAAATTCTTGGTTCAGAAAAGTTCGACGGTTTCTACGTTGACAAGGAGGTGGTCTGATGATGTCCAATTTCCAGAGGCAGTAAGTTCTTAAGTATTGTTTCCCCTAACTCCCACTCACCCACCCTCCCAAAACACACACACACACACACACATAACACATAAGTAAACCTCCATAACTTTGTGAAAGAAGTAAAACAAGTTGTTGTGCAGATGAATCTGAATAAGAGAAAGATGGGATTTTCTTACACTATAGTCAAGTTCTTTATTCCTAACTTGACTTGCAACCCAAAAAATTCATATACTAAGATGAAAATAAAACAAACAAATCAAAAAGCTCGAAACTTTTCAACAGAATCATTCTTCATCAATTAAGAAAAATTCAAAGCTTCTCTCAACCCCTACAAGCCAATTTAGACAAAACTCCATAATTTCTAGTGAATATTATGATTAAGAAAATAACAATCACAGTTAATACAAGATAATTTAAGCCAAAAATTAAAAAACCTGGAATCGGATGATAAAGTCTTCCTCCTTATCGACGTAGAAATCGTTGAACTTTTCAAGCTCCTCGTTAAGAGTTCTGACAAACCACTGGTGGAGGTCGGCCAAGGCGGCATCCGGCGGGAGATTATCGGCAGCAGGAGCCGGAATATTCTTCAGAAGCTTCTTCAACGGCTTGTACGACAAATACTTGTCTCTCCATTCCGGTAGTGTTTCTTCCAAATGTATCCCAAATTCTTTTCCGAATTTCATGCTTAATTATTCGCAATTATCTCTTATTTCCGATTTCTGATTACAATATCATTAGCAATCAGAATTGAGAGAATAAATTGAAAGTGGGGGAGAATTTGCCTAGGGGAATTCTTAGTCGTGACAACGTTAAAATGGCGACTCTCTCTCTCTCTCTCTCTCTCTGCAAGTGGTGATGAATTGGGGATATTCTTTGAATGCGATTGTCGTTGTGTACAATGGGAGGACATGACAAAGATGGCAGAGACTTATATACCCTTGGTTGTATGGGAACATGAATTTAAGTGTGATATATATATTTTTCAGATATTATATATATACTATATAGGTGTTATATTTTTTGGTGTTATAAATATATTCTACAGATATCATATATATATATAAGAATATACATGTGATACCTGAAGAATATATGCATAATACCTGTAAAGTATATATTTAATATCATATGATGATTCGTGTCACTCGACAAAGAAAGCACCAAAACTAATATATTACTCTAATTGATTATATAGAATATCCTTCACCTCAATTCTGATAAGATTGAACTAGTAAATCTTTTTTGATTTTTGATTTTATGATACTTTCATTTACTTGATTTTATCAACTAAATTAAAAAATGGCCATGGCTATTAACACCCCTTTATTTCCTAATACACCTTTCTAAAATTTCAGACAAAAATAATGACTAAAATGTCATTTTATATAATTTATAAAATTATATATATATATTAATAATTGCTTAAATCCTAATCTATGAAAATTCTAATTTTATTCAAACCCTAATTCTATTCAAACTACAATTCTACATATATTACTTAAATTATAATATTATTTAAAATTTAATTCTTTGATATTGAAACTATAAGTATCTCAATTTTCTCTCGTTAATTCCATAACAACAAATTTTTTTTTTACGTTTTAATAGTAATGGACCTTGATAATTTCATGGAGATGCAGGAATGAAGTTTTCGCCATGTTTTATCGTAAAGAATTAAGATTTTCGATTGTCTAAAATTAAGAAATTGAAGGTAAAATCCCGAGCAGTTCAACAAGACCAGCAAGAACACTTAATCAATGTTCAACCAATATATGGAGAACAATTGTAAAACGTTCGACAATAGGGGCAAGAACATTTTAAATATGTTAGACCATGTGTAGTCGAACATGTGAACAATGTTTTGCTCATTCGGGCCAAACGATTTTTAAGAACATCACCAAAAGTAGGAAATGTTTGACCACACAAAAATATAGATTTATATTGATCTCCATATGTTTTGTTCGACAATTAATGTTGGAACAAGATAAAATTGTGAAACCTAATTTGTTGAATAAAAAAGAGAAGAGGTTGGTTGAAGGTGATAGCGTGTTTTTCAATTTTGATTGTAACTTATTTGATTTTTTTTAATAATTAAGGACAAAATAGGTAATTCAAAGAGGGTGTATTAGGAAAAAGAATAAACTAAAAATATAAAAGGGGGTTTATTTAGTAATAGGGGTGTATTTAGAAATTAGAGGGGTATTCATAGCCGCGGCCTTAAATAATAAGATAAAATAAAGGGGAATTCTATACACACCCCAAAAATACTAAACACACCCCAATAATACACATAAATATTAAAATAATAAAAAAATGAATGTGTGTGTAGATGGGGTGTGTTTAGAAATGTTTGGGGTGTGTATAGAATTCCCCTAAAATAAAGGATGCTTGGATAACAGCGTCCCCTGGGAAAGAGTCCTCCCCTGTACCACGATCTCATCACTTAATTTATTAACATATTTATTGAAATATATCTAAATTATTGTTTTGGTTGTCGTAAAAAAAAAACGTACAAAAAAATTATTGCATTAGCCTCTATTCCCTAAAATTCAAATATTAAAAAAAAAAAAAAACAGAAGACATAATAGCCACTAAGTATATCTTTTCTTGTTTGATCTTCTTTTTTGTCTTAATCTTCTTCCCTCGTGACTTTTTTAATAAATCTCTGATTGTGTTATTCTCTTCATTACTGGACACATGGATGCATTCATTTTTCTATTTTATTCATTCTTCTATTTTTTCTTCGGTTCATCATCTATTGGAGTGGGCACCATAACTATTGAATCGTTGCTCTTGGAACAACTGGTAATACTTGCCGAAAATCTCTATTAAAAACTATGACTTTGCCACTAAAATCTTTATCACTTTCTTCAACATCTTTTAATAGTTTATCTACGTTCTCAATTGTCCATCGTTCCGTCATAAGTGTTTCATCCCATATAATCAATTGTGTTATATGAAACAACTTTGCAGCTCCACTTTATTTAAAATAGAGCATTCACTTATTTCACCAAAATTAACTTTTATTTTGAAACGTGAATGTGTTGTTCTTCCTCTCGACATTATTGTTGCGACAACTCCAGACATTGCAGTTGCAAGTGCTATCTGTTTTTGAGATCTGATATGGGTCAATAATGCACGGTATACGTATGTTTTTCTTTTCTCACCCGGTCCATCAATGAAGAAAATTCCACCATTCATTGAAGTTATCTAAAATCATTGAAAAGGTTGTATATTGTTTGATATTGAGGTTGTGTATAACTTATTGATCTTCTTTTGGTATCTGAATTGACATTTCATCTATTACCTCTCTAGGTAAATCATTGTTTACAATCTCACTAATATCATCATCATTAGGAATATTTGGAAGATCATATAAAATTATGTCTTATCTCATGCTATTCAAGAAAAAATTCACACTTTTTAAAAGTTTTCAAGACTTGTAGTTTTTTAAAGATGTGGGGTTCTCTTCTAAAATCTTCAGAAAATGGTTAAAGAATGTATTCCACAAAATTCTCACATTTGTTGGGGCACAATATACCAAAATTATTGCAAACAATCTTCACAATTCATACGACATTTGAAACTTGACAGTTTTATTCAAACACTCTATAATACTTTGACCAGCTTCCAACAAACCTTTTTTTATGAGCAGCTTCTATGAAAGTAATACATTGTCTACAATTCACCGTCAACAAAAACGCAAACGACGTCGGTCCTTTTACATGATTCATGACTAACTTGAGATAATATATTTCTCATTCTACTAGATTTGGGGCACATATACGTTCAATGTCATCTCTTTTCTTTCTTTCCTTACATTAATTTCTTTGTCTATCCCACACATGATATTTAGTAAATTCTCTTTAAAAATATTTATGTTCATGTTCACTTATACAACACATTGCAAAATATTATATGTGAACATTGTTTTGGACGCATGATCCAATGTTAAAATATTTTCTAAATTTTGATTTGCCCAATATGTTACGCTCTGTTGATTGGGTAGATGTAATTGCTATTTGATAAGTGGTGGAGACATTTCATATAAATTGAATTAAAAAATTCTCCACATTGTTTCTTGAGTTGAGACCCACCGAGCATCATGGAATTATTTGATTTCATCAATCATATCATTATCATCTTTTTGAGTCATGTTAATTGCTACTCAATCATGACCCTGTAGATATATTTATATAAATATTTCACGACTGGCACTCAGAAATATATCTCCACGTTGAGATGACAAATATATCTACTTAAGAGATATGAAATGTATGGTACCACCCATTGATTGTCGAGTTGTGCATTACGTACATTAACAACATGAATTTCTATTTTTCTTCTTTTGTAAATGAGATATTCATCCTTGTCTTGAATAGTGATTCACAACATGCTCGTGGGTAGTGATATTTACATTTTTCTTTGGACATACATAAATTTTTAGGATTTTTTTAACCACATATCCACGAATCACATGTCTTCTCACCAATTCATATAACCATGGAAAACTTTCTTTATTTATAGGAAGTTCGGCACTGACCAATTTATCATATTACTCTAATGTATCGATTTTATAATGAGATGTCAAAATTATGAGTTCGTGAGCATGTGTCAACCCTCTTTTTAAAATTATATGACATAAACATGTGCAGTTACATCTCCAAATATTTTCTTCTTAAATAATTGATTTTTCAAATATTGAAATTTTGCTCGAAATACTCTTGAAATCAAATCTGGTCGATCTTACAATTTATCTTTTATTTCCTCCCACTCTCTGCAAGTCATTGTGATAAATAAATCCGATTTTCCAAACCTATGTACCAATGCTAATACATCAAGATATCTATGTCGCATATCTTTTGGTCCATCAATAAATGTTGCTGGTAGAACAATTCTTTTTCCAATTTCACCATCTCTGGTTTCTCCTCTAAAGACACTATCCATAAAAGTTAATTACTTTTTAACTCATTAACTTTTCGGTTCTAGCATTTTTCACCCATTATATTCTCGGGTCAACAATTTTACCCTTTATCTTTTGAAAATTTAGAAATTTAACCCAAACAACCAAATTCGACCAATTCGCTCGTAATTAGCACATGCACCCTAGTTTTCAAACTGTTTTTGCCTAGTAACTTATCTATTAGATCTGCCAATTTTACCCATTAACTTATTTTTTTTGATAATTTTGTCAATTAACTTTTCAAGTTTTCTGTCCGTATAGGGTGTCACGTGCTAATCACATGCGAATTAAACCCGATTTTGCTGTTTGGGTTGAATTTGGGTCAATTTTTTGATTTTTCAAAAGATAAATGATAAAATCGTAAGTTCGAAAAGATAATGAGTAAAATTGCCAGAATCAAAAAGTTAATGGGTAAAAATAATAATTAACTACAATCCATAATTCCTTTGACATAATGTCTTCGCTCATAAGGTATGCTAATTATTGTTTGATTTAACCCATAATGCTGCCACTTGATATGCTAATGGACAATTGTACACCTTTTGATCAAATTTAATATATATATATATATATATATATATATAATAAGAGGACAATTGGAAGAAATTATAAGTTTGTCATTTTCCCTCCAAAAAATGTTACATCAATGACTAATAAAAAACATAAAAATAATAGTTTTTCAGGAAAATTAATCATATCATTTAACACTTTTTTCAATGTGATATATTATTATTATTATTATTATTATTATTATGAGAGGACTTACAAGTCTTTTACAATAGTGTAATGTTATTGAATGCAATTGATCCGTATCGAATTGATCCATTTCGCTATTCTTTGAAAAATTGTATGTTTGGCATATGATTATTTCCAAGTTAGAGAATATATAATTGATTCTAAATGAGTTTCCAAAAAACTTTTAAACTGAAAAACGTAATAAATCAACATAGAATATAAAAGAAAATTTTCCACTAATCAATAATATAATAATAAAAATTAAAATTTAAAAATTGAAAATAAGGTTATAATTAATGGGTATGGAGCTTTCACTGTTCATTAGACCTATAGAGATGATGCTATGGCCAATCGTGACATGTTTCGAAAATAAAATATATCGAACAAACTTAGTGGGGGCCTGCCCATTCCCCACCCCAACCTTATCTGACCTACCCTTCTTCATATATAGACAAGTCACACATTCTTTTAATGGCCTTCGTTTTTTTCTTTCGATCAGGAAGAGATGAAAAACTCTCTTCGTAAAATTTTCAGTCAAATGAATATGAATTTGAAAGAGGGTGGGTTGAAGAATGGTTTGTCATCTGATCATAGACTTTTATGTTGAATAAGATGACATATATAGTTAAGAGTTAACATGATACAAACTGCATGACGAACTATATAAATATTTTAGTGAAAATTTGCCCCACGCAGAGTTGTGTTACTAGAACATTAACAATTCGACAGTTCCCTGCTCCATCTTTTCTTATTTAATTTTTGTAACAGATTCACAGATAGTATACCTCCTAAACTATATTTAGAGTGTCATTTTATTATTCATTTTCATCATATATATGTGTGGTGGTTGGTTAATGAAAAGTAATAAACATTTATATATCTAATGGGGCGTTATTGGATTGTGATTCATTGGAATTCTTAATTCTGAAATTTATAATTATGCTAATATAGAAATTTTAATTGATGAAGATGAGGCTGACATGACATGTGGATTTTGTTTGGTAGAAGGATGTATTTAACATATAGGGTCCTTCTATAGTACACCGGGTGTACACCAAACTCTCCATCATTTTCACTCATTAGATTTGAGATCATAGTTGACTTTGACTTTAATGATCTCAAATCTGATGACTGAAAATGAGTGGAGAGTTTGGTGTATTAATACACCTGGTGTACTATAGAACTACCCGAACATATATTGGCATTCAATATTACATAATTTATTCTTAAATCTATCGTTGAACTTCTATACACATCTATACTATAATAAAAACAAGCAAGTTGGGGAAAATTAAGTTGGAAAAAATTTCAGATTTGCCACTTTCCCTCCTAAAAATGTCACATCAATTTGATGATTGTAAATAATTTCTTTTTATTTTAATTTTTCAAGATTTCATTTTGATTTTCTAAAATAATTTAATAGTTTTAAACTACATGACTTTCTTGATAAGTTATCAAATATTATAATAAAAAATTAAAGAAAAACATATATATTTCTTTATTAATGATACATTATAATGAAGAGAGAGAAAATTATTTTTTTTTATGTACTTATATTACACATACTATTAAGATTTTGTTTTTAATAATAAATTATACTTAAGTTAAAAGTTTCTAAAGTAAATAAAATCTAATAATATAATTTTTTGTAGAAAAATTAATTTTTCATATTAACATACTCATGCGTCTTCTTTTTAAAACGTCTTTTTTCTTTTAAAACATATATTTTGTGATAAAATATTTAATAGACTTTTAATTGAAATTCATGTATCTTTTTTAGAGAATAAATTCACTTACTTAAATATAAATGTTAAGATAATATAAATATTTAAAGTTTTATGAAGTTAGAATTTAATACGAAAATATTTTATATTAAAAGTATGTACTTCGTAATGTGTAATGCAAGAAGAAAGTATAAGTGTTCGATGAAATGCAATATATATAAAAGAATATAATTATTTAAATTCATATATTTTTTTAATAATCGAATATTGTATATATTCATTTCTTACCTTTAACAAATTGTTTAGCCGCGCATCGCGCGGGTGCTCTACTAGTTAAGAAAATTAGAGCTTGAAATTCATATTTTAAATTTGAATTTCAAGAGAAATAAACACAAATTACTATGAGCTAATATTTCAATAAAATGTCATAGTATATAAATTTACTTGTAATTTAGTTAGATTGTTAATTTATATATGGAATCAATGGACCATGAAATTATACAGGTGTTATTTGAAAAAATATTATTTTTATTATTAATGTAGTATTTTAACACTAAAGAAGGATAAAAAGAAAGAGGAAATGGTTTGAAATACCCATATAAATATAAGAAGGGATTATTTTACCAATCAATATAATAAATTGTCTCCATATATCCATATATATAAGAAAATGTATCCAAATACCCACTTTTCATTTTGTTGCAAATGATTGGCAACTTATGTCAGTTTTTTATTTTTTACTTTTCTTCGTTTTATTTACTTTTGCTTTTTATTTTCACATTTTATTTTGTTTTTTTACTTGGTTAATTGTTGATTGGTTACTATTTAGAGATGTTTAAAACTAAATCTAAATATTAACCAATCAATAATTAACCAATTCCTAATTTTTAAAATTTTTTACATAATTTTTTAAATAATTTACATAAATTAAAAACTAAGCCCTATTCTAGGTTGCACGAAACCTTGACCTTTCGTGAAGCCCTGAAAATATGGGGTTTATTTTCAGGGCTTCACGAAAGGTTGACAGGTTTTGTGAAACCTTATAAATATAGGGTTTCACGAAACCTTCAGAAAGGTTTCGTGAAACCCTATATTTATATGGTTTCACGAAAGGTGTCAAGGTCTCGTGCAACGTACAAACCTTTCGTGAAACCCTATATTTTTCAGGGTTTCACGAAAGCTTCTGTGAAATTCTAAATTTCCTAAATTCACGAAATGAAACCTAAATTCAAGTCCTAATCCATTTTTTTATGGAGAAGAAAGAGGAAGAGAGGGGTGAAAGAGAGAGGACCCGTTTTTTTTAATTTAATTTACACGTGTAGGTTTGAGGGCGGGTGGGGGTAGGTTGACAGTTATTAGTGCATTAAATGCAAAAATGATTTGCAGTGCAATTTTTTTAAAAATGGGTATTTGGGGATATTCTTTTATAAAATTGGGTATTTGATGATATGTTATATTGGTGGGTAAATTAAATATTTTTTTATCTTAAATTGGGTATTTGAAGTAGCGGACTCTAAAAAAAACATTACTTTGAAGAGATTACTAAATTATTTAATAATTTAGATAATTTTACTATATGTACACATAAATTCACTAAAAACCTATCTTGTAACAAAAATATATATTTAAATAAGATAAAAAATTATATACCTCGTCAGTTGTATATTTATAAGGTATTATATTACTTATATAATTGGAATGTTTGTGTGATCCAGGTTCGAACCCTAATTGAAATACCAATTGAGTTACAAGGCTTATTAATATTTACTTAACTATATATTTTAGTGAAGATAGTACATATTAAGATATAAATTGTATTATTTAAAAAGGTATTAAATTTGAGGTGGAGACACACTGTTTGATATACAAGTACTCCACTTTAAATAATTCTTAGTGCTTATTGGAATTATTATCAAATACAATAAAATTCGAGTCATTTATGGCTGTTTGAACTATTTGTTAATAATTATTCCGATAAGCTTCAAAAGTATCAATTATTGAACTTATTTGGGTTTTAATCTCCAATAATGCATTATAGGGATCTCAAATATCAATTTTTTTATAGGTTCACTAGTATGAAATCAAATATCAAACCACACAAAAACAAAAACATATATGACACACGGTCTCATTAATAGTTAGTGTGAGACGAATTTTTAATATTTACAAATGAAATATATTTCCACAAACTTATATGTGAGTTGTGAAGTATGATTTGTGAATTAATTCGCCTCACGTACTAAATGTGTGAGTTTTATTTTTAATTAGTATATGTTAAATGTATTATCTATTATCATTATAGACGACAAGTTCATTGAATAAATATAACAAGAAATTTGAATATGACAACAAATAGAAAATGACAACTGCAATTAAAAAGACAAGATAACTTGGTTGGTTGCCAAACATGTTCAATTGGCAATGAAGTAGACCACCTTATACATTAAAAAATATTGAAACAAACTAAATTTAATAAAAATAAAACATACCAAACTACTCTAGCAACATGGTGAGAACAAAAAGGTTTCAAAAACTTAATAGTACAGAAAAAAATGTGTATGATCTTGCAAGAATTTTAGGCGCATAATATAATCATCTTTGCACAAACAACAATCTCACTTGCTATCAACTAAAGAAGAGAGTCTATGAGTCCAAATACCACAGTTCTTTGTTTCTTCTTCTTCTAAGTGCACACATTGTTTGAAATTCAATAGTTCCACAAGCAATCGAACTCGGTGGGCCCGCCTGGAATGATCGGAAAATCTTGATCCTCATCAAAAGGCTTAAACCCCACTTCATGATTTGAAACCACAGAAGATGTGTCAACATTTATGCCAATATCCTCTGAGAACTCTGTTTTTGGAGTTTGCTTAATGCATGGGCTCGTTGATTCGAGCACAAGGCGCAGCATCGACTCATCTTGCATCAGAACAGAATCCGGATGATTGAAGTTTCCTATGCACGAACTGAGCTGAGACGAAAAAATTGAATCCGAATTGGGAAAATCTTTGTTCAAAAAAGAATTGTATTCATCAAATGACTTGTGGTGGGAGTCTTCATGTGTAGGATTGGAGAAGCAGGTCACATGAGATCCTTCAGATATGTCAATCAACGGAGGTAAATCGAGACGAGTATCTCGATCCCTCATTAGCCCGGAGATGTGGACTTTCTTCCCACCTGAATTCTTCTTGAAAATTCTGCATAACACCCACTCTTTCTGCAAATAAAATGAACAAAATCCAATCATTAAGAACAGGGGAGAACAGGGGAAAACAGGGGAATTATTTACCTTTGAAGTTCTATGGAGGTTTTGTATAGAATTCTTTCCTTGTAATCTATATTCATGCATGACCCAATTGGTCTTTTCTCCTCTAGGGGCTCTTCCCTTGTAAAACACCAAAGTCTTCTTCATTCCCACCAAAATTTTAGCTTGGAAAATCTCCTTATCCTTCCCCGTCGCCTTCCAGTATCCAGCTTCAGTGGCTCGATTGGTCCTCGAGCCACTAGGGTACTTCCTATCTCTTACACAGAAAAAATACCACTCTTTCTCTCCAATTTTGGCCTTCCCTTCAATTCGGAACAAAGTTTCGAGATTAGAACATAAACGCTTTAGGCATCAAAATTTAAGAGAGTCAAGAAAATATAACAACTTACATGGCAAATCCCAAGGCTCAACCTTGTTTAAGTCCACATCTCCAATAGCTGTTGTTGTGAAGGTGTTGTCAACTACTTTCGGAGATAAGTAGTGAGTTAAAAGCTCCTCATCCGTTGGATGGAATCGGAACCCTGGTGGCAAATCCACCGGTTCATCTGATACGTGAAAATCACACGATCTTTGCATTCTTTCAACCCCTGTTTGATCCACCCTACGCATCAGAAACTGCACATAGAATGTTTGTTCAGATGTTTGTAATGGTTGCCTAAGATATGGTAAACTGTTTTTAAAAGAAAAAGTGGAGATCAAGGTAGTATTTATGCAAAAGTTTGAATGACTTATGATAACTCTCTCTCTCTCTCCCTCCCTCCTATGTGAGAGAAGAGGTTCTAACAGAAAGTTGAAGAGGTTTTGCTAAGAAAAGAAAGGTGTTTATAGTGACACAACTTCATGAAACTCAGCGGTGAAATAAACGTGGAATGTAATGTAACTTTTGACTTGTCTTTTTTTAGTTTATTTTATTCACTTTCATTTTGTTATCTCTATTTTATTACATCTCATGTCAAGAATCAAGAAATTACATGTATTCCCATCCACTTTTTGACACCACGTTTGATTTTGACATCACGTTTAATTAATATAATTGATGTTTTAGCAAAGCCTTTTGTCCGGTAATGATAGATTTTTTTAAGACTCAATGCTTAATCTTCCAATAATACCCTTAATTTATCTTGTTTCAAGAAAATGTTTTTTATGTATTGAAAGTAAATATAAACACAAGAAGTTTAACTATTGATTAAGTCATTTTACAATAGTACTGCATAATTATAAGAAATTTTCAAAATATCAAGTATGTGAAATGGAGATAATATAATGAGATTTGATTTCATTTGTAAACGCTTGTGGAACAAAGAAAAAGAGTTTTTTTTTGGTTTAGCCATAACTTAAAATTCATTTTTTTAATTAAGAGAAATTATTTTTATCCAATTATACCGTTTGGGTGTGTATGATGGTACAAACTATATTAATGTTGGTACGAAAGGTGTAACATGATGGTACGAGCTATATCAATAATGATGTAGGGGCTGAAATATGGTGGTATAGACTATTACGTGATCAATCTCATTAAAGATACAATAGTTCAAAAAAATATTTTCTTCCCTAAAAAAAGAATAGTTTCAAATTATTGGTCAAAAAAATATTTAATTTTGTAAGTAGACTACTTATAATTTCATCCCAACTTTAATTTGTACCATCTTATTCAAAGAAATAGAACTAAATAATTTTATTACAGTCATTCACATCATTCAAAACTTAAGTCCTACCATCCAAAATATTGGATTTCTACCATCTTATTTGATACCAAATGTATAAGTGACTAAAATGTCAAAAAAGGAATAAAAGATAAAAAAGACAACTAAAAAAGGAAAACTTTTTTCATGGGAATTGATAAAAATGGGGTAATTAAATACCACAATTATTTGTTGGGTCTTCTATAAATATAAACTTGACCCCCTCTCTTAAAATGTAAATTAAAAAAAAAAAAAACTAACCTTGCAATTTAGAAAAGAAATAAGGTAAAATTAGTCATGTCGGTTGCAATTTATTTAACCAAAATCTTGCTTCTATTCATCCTGATTCATATCATGTTTCACTATATTAATACATTCCAATATACAATTATAATATTAATAATGTGTATATAACATATAAGTTTTTAATTCCTTATTTTGAAATATTATACTGATTGGCGGCCCAGTAAAATTTTAGCAATATATGTACTGTGGTTTGGTACACTAAACACGGGACCAATTAATTAGACTAATTTTGACGTTTCAAAAAAGATTCATGTTGATATTTATTGTTAAAACAAAATTCATAAATCATGTTGATAAATATGAAAGAAAACCAAATTAAAATATAAAAAAGAAAAGAAAAGAAAAAAGCAGCTGAAATGTAAGATATAAACAAATGAGAAAAATATTTTGGTATGCAAATTTGTTTTCCAACTCCTAAGGACCACTGCATGTCTTTTCTGTTTGCTGCACATTTCTCGTGATTTTGCTTCTTGCAACGCCTTTTTTTTCTTATTATAATTATTTTCTTTCCTATATATATATATATATATATATATATATATATATATATATATATTGGAAACATTGATTCACTTAATTAATGTATTTATTTCCTTCATATAAATGTTTCTTAGTGTTTTTTTTTTATAAATTAAGAAATATTAGAATTTGACAAGAATGTCCTTAATCAATCTCTTTGTCCACATTAATTACTTGTTTCATGGTGTAATATAAGAAAATAAAAGAATCAACTAGAATGATTAAAAAAAAATCATTTTTGGATATGGATTGAGGTAAACTTGAATTTGTCTTCTAGGGTACTAATAACTAAAAATGAATAATAATTTGAAATAAGATGCAGTCTTAAAAAAGAATAGGTATCACATAAACAATAGAGATTATGTATATAGAGTTTATATAAATCAATAAAAGTGCGAATAAAAGTGCGAATAATAATTTATTCAACAAGGTTGATTTTGGTCTTAAATAAAACTATATATAGGTTGATTCAACAAGGTTGATTTTGGTCTTAAATACAACTACTTGATTATCAAAAAATGAAAAATATATTACATATAACATCAAAATATAACCTTTTCACACAATTATATGTGGAAAAATTAATAAAGGAGTTCCATGTTTATGTCTAACTAAAGTAGATGGTAGAGCATTTGAAATCTTCAACATTTCTATTTCGTCATAATTATTAATAAGATACATAACTTGTATAATTTTTACTTCATAAATCATTATGTGCTAATAAAAAATAATTATATATAGATAGATATGTGTTTGACACCTAATAATTAAAAACCCATCATTTCAAACTATAAGGTCCTGAATGAAGCAACTCAATGATTCTTATTGAATATGACAGCTTAACAATTTTATTTAGAAAATTAAATTAGTTGACAATATTTAATTAATTAAACTTGTACATCTCAAAGTTAGCACGAGAATTCTTTACAACGACACCATAACTCCATATATAAGATGGAGAATTCTATACACACCCCAAAAATACTAAACACACCCCAACAATAGACATAAACATTAAAATAATAAAAAAATGAATGTGTGTGTAGATGAGGTGTGTTTAGAAATGTTTGGGGTGTGTATAGAATTCCCCAAGATATAAGATATATAGTCAATATTTGTTTTCTTCATTTTCGTCACATCTATCACATCCTATTTAGGTTATCTATTTTAATTTTAATTAATGACTAAATTTTCAACTTTAGCATATCTTTATTCAAATTAGGCAATGCTTTCACATTTTGATCCTTTTTCCCCTAAATTGTTTGAATGATCATATATCATTTAAATTAAATACAAAACTTTGCAAGTTCTAGTCTCGCATTTATTTTATTATTATATGCAAATACTAATATCAAATATTATGTAAATTATATAGTATATGTATAGTGCGCGATAGAAATATTAAAAGATTCAAATTTAGCATGATCCATAGTAGTCGTCCAACGATATATATATGTTAATTCAACTTGAGTAAATTAAATTAATCTCCAATTCATACCCTCCTCTCTTAATTTATAGTTCATGAAATAAGAAATGATAGAAACCCAATAATAGTAATAAAAGTAATAAAGTATTCACATTAAGAAAACCTACAATGAGTGCATGTTTTAATGGAAGCGAGAATCTAATCGGTCTCACGTACGTATAATTTCAATGAGATATATATAATCATTTTAATTATAAATCAAACCTATTTTTACTAATTTGTACGTGAATTGTAAAGTGTGGGCTGACTCATGCCACATAACATGATCCGTGAAACAATCTCATATGAAACTAATAATTGTACGTAACTCATACTGATTTCAAAAAATAGTATAAAATCGTATCGACAATATAATATATATATATATAACATATAATAATTTCTATAAGAGGTGATTATGATGTAGAACAAGCTTCTTCTAATGTTGCTTTCTCAAATAATGATGCTGAAAATGGATTAATTAAAGTTAATTGTGTACGGCAAGAAACCTTCATATATAACCTATCTCATTTCCAAGTTTTCAAATTCTGGTGCGACGTTCTTATGCCTATATTTGAAACCTAAATATCTCATATTTTCATGCAGGTGTCGATTTTAAATGATAATTCTATACACACCCCAAGCAATACTAAACACACCCATCTACACATATACTCCTTTTTTAATTATTTTAATTTGCATGTGTATAGATGGGGTGTGTTTAGTATTGCTTGGGGTGTGTATAGAATTGTCCATTTTAAAATTTGAATAAGATTTATATCTTGAAAAGAAATAACAAAAAATTAAATCTATATAATGCTTGTCAAAATATGTGATGAACCTTGTAATAACATTCACGTATAGTAGGGGCCGGGGCAAGATTCAATAAGAATAAAATTGTTAAAATATGATTAAAAATTATTAGTCATAATTAAATTGTGGTTAAAAATAAAATTGTCTCATTTAATTAATCATCTTCATTTATTTTGGGAGCTAGCTAGGTTCACCTTTTTATTTTTCTCCTAAGGAATTAAGAAATTCATTACTATTGATAGATATATCCTTCGTTTCATATGGATTTTAAAGGCTAAGCAAGAGCTTCAAAACATTTTAATCACAAAATTCTAATCTACGATCTTACTTGATCATGATCAAATATATATAAAAGATATATGTTGGAAATTTCTCTATGATCCTCAATAATTCTTTTGTGCATCAAATTAGAAACCTTCTTTCATTAGTGAATTGTCTTAATCTCTGTGTAATTAAAGTAAAACTTAAAAATCAATAAAACAACTGGATGTCATATAAAATCTTGAATAAATTATATATAGAACTGTTCTAATCCCTTTATCTTTTTCTAAACGAAAATCAACTATATCTCAAACTCCAAACTATCTTTTGAGTTTTGAGGTACTGCAAATATGCATGCCCTAATATATTGTCAGTCGTTTTTTGTTTTTTTTTGGAGAAAAAAGATATAATTGAATAAGGATATTTGTAATTATTATCTTTGAATTAGCTTTCTCTTCAAAGTAGATTAAATTCAAAGATAAAATTTCTATAAACCCTCCAAAAAACGCTAGAGGTCAGAGTTAATGTCAGGGCTTCACCGACAATGATATACAGAGTGAACTTTTTTTTTCAACACAAACATGTATACATCTGATTATGAGCAAAAATGCACCAATTGTTTGATTAACTTTTTAAAATAAGATCTTATTTAGGACTAAAAAATTCTATCGAATGCAATTACTTATAAACTCTAAAAAAATAAGCTTAGCTAAACACCCAAAATATTAAAGATTATCAAAATTTGATGATTAGGTAGATAATGAGCTAAAGGTAAAACCTGCCTAATTAGCTAGGAGGTTATACTCAAAATACAGCACAACTCATTGACTAATGACTTTTGAGTTATAGTGGGCAATCCACATTGACCATATTTAATATTGTTCCGACATGGTGCCGCGATGGGGAACATACACGTGGTCAGTTATGATTGGTTGACATTCCCCACGTGTGCTTGTACTTTTCTTGTTCCAATCATAAAAAGAGGTTAGGTCACCTATTTAATGAGAAATAAATGATCCACACTAATTACTTTGTTGAATTTTAAGAGATTAAAGAGTTCAAGTAAGTTTTGGGAGACTTTAATAGGCTGGGAGGCTACAATTAATTAATATACTAATTAACATTAGAGAAAGTCATGTACATAGTAACATAGATATATAGTTTTCAAAGTTATTAGCTTTTCACATGCAAATTCATCTCATTTAGTATTCTTTAGAAAGAAGAAAAAAAAAAAAAGTGAACACTAGTGTGTCTATATGAATTTATAATAGTACATAATGAGACAAAATCAATTGTACTAGATAAAATTTGACTGGAAATAGTTGTTTAGTTTGGATATATAGTTCCTTCTATACTTAAAAAGTATTTCACATGTTTATGCTTATTAAAATGTGATTTATGAACTTGTTATTTCATTTTTGACATTAAAATATCTATGTGCTTATTAAAAGCATGCAACATTTAATCACTTTTTAGTAACTCTGTGCCAATGCTCTTTAATAAGGATGTAATGTTTGGTTCAGTTACATATAAAAAGAATCATAACATTTACATTTAGTAAATCTTAATTTTGAAATTTGATAGAAAGAAAAGAAAAGAATAAAATAAATACAACTTTTATTTTACCTTGCAAATAGAATCATCGATCAACATTTTGGTAATTGTATAGATGATAATGTGTTTGTCGCTTACATAATTTATTCGTCATACTAACATTGATTGTAGGCCGAATGAGCTATAATTATAGCCAACATATATATTATCATTTGATCACTGAAAAATTACCTGATAATTTGAGTTGTAAGACACTGAGATGTAACCAAAGTTGTGCATTATTTTATCAAATTCAAGAAACATGTAATTAAATTTGCGATTAATTAAACAAATATCTTTTTTATACCACTTAATTTTATTTTACTTTCGACTAATACAACAACATCATGATGAATTATATACTGAGTGTGTCTTTTATAGATATAATACAATCACAGTGTATATGCCTAATCTAGATGGTAACATGTTGGTATTTTGTTTAATCATTTCCACATTGATAAAATATCTTTAATATTTATAAGTTTCAAATAAATTATTAAATACTTCAAATATTTTATTTGACTAATTAATTCCAATATTATTATTCTATTAAAGTTTGATTTGGTACTCTCTTCTTATAATTGTAGAATGCTTTTTTTTTTTTTTTTAATTACAAACACAATTGGGGTGGGGGACTCGAACTTGAGACCTTACTCAAGACGAGAGATGTACCTGCTACTGGTTAAATGATATAACCACGAGATATAAGTTCATCACTAATAGATCGATCATAAAAGCGAGTTGATATCCGTCAACCTCTTCAATTATAATCATTTCATCAATTATCGGACTACGAAAAAGAGATAATCTCAAACCATTTCGCTCAAAGTTAATAAATGCAAGAATCTTCATTTTATTTCTATAACAAGGAATAAATTTTATATCTATGAATTTATATCTCAATAGTTGAAAAATATAAATCTAAAATGTATGCATTGTGAATGTCTATTGGTAAACTCAAATGAGCAAATTACAAATCACACAAAGATAGATATAATTTTGTAATCACTCAGAATTGAGATCTATTTATCTATCTATATATATGACCATCTTGTGAATTAATTTGATTTTTCATATCTAAATTTGTCCGAAAAACAAAAAATCATACCTAAAAACTCATATAGGACAGTCTCACGTAAGATTTTACTAATCTATATGAACAAACATCTTACATCTGGTCTCACGTGAGACCGCCACCTACTCTAATTTTATCTCCTTGCAATTTAAATAAGATTTCACTAATTCTCTTATCCAAAATTGATTGTTGTGATTTTGATACCACAAAATGGCTAGTAGACATAATATAATTAACATGTATTTATAGTGGGCATGTGATCATTTTCTCAAGTGTGTGTATATATATTTGCTATGAACACCATGAATCCCAAAAACGAATAATTATTAAAATTTGGACCAAAAGAAATAGAGGGAAAAATGATACTGAATTGTCCAACCAATAAATGGAAAGGTGTCATAATATGTTCTTGATTTAGCTTGTAGTTAGAAATTGATTTTCAATATAAGCTGGTCTATTGCTTTAAATATAGGAATGCAACTATACACAGCATGATACTAATTGATCTGAGCAAACTAATAGTGATAGGTTACAAAATTAAATAACAAGTTTAGTTAATATGTGTTGTCAAGAAACAGTTCACAAACTTTGATAATTAATGATGAATCCAAAGTTTCTATCTGGACAAGCCTACAACATGTGCCAACTCTATCCACTTTTTAGTGGCTTTTCACATTTAATTTTAGAGGAGGTTTTCTATGCACCTGGTGTATGAATTTGAAATCCATTCACTCGAATCGGATCCAGGTCGATCCGGCTCATATTCTTTTTTTTTTTTTAACTCATGAATTTTGTTGTTTTGATCGTGACCTTTATGTTATGTTATGTACATACCTCTACATTATGTTAGTCATACCCGTATGTTATATTAGTTATACCTTCATTTCCAAATTTTATACCCTTAGTTCAAAACCAAAGATGTTTATACTATATTGATCATATCTTCACGTTATTAGAAGAAGAAAAAAAAGACTTTTTTTTCCTATGAATCATGCAAATCAATAGATAATTCAAAGTTAAATAATCAAATAATTTTTAATACGAAAAAATTGTGTTACATAGTTTTATACTTTAGTCTTCAATACGGTTTGAAAATTCATTGATCGTTCATACTTGTAACAGAAGTACTACAATTGTTGCCCAAATTAATTCAAAATCTTCATTTAATTTGAACATGGGCCTTGTAGAGTAAATACATTGGAGATTTCCATTAAATAAAAGACTATGGACTTGGATCAAATAAAATTAAGCCCAATAGTAGCTAGAAAAAAAAAATTGGACTATTATACATGCATGCATGTTACATATTTGGAAAAAGTTATTCATTTTGATCATTCCACATAAAATTATCAAAAACATTTGATCCAAACAAAAATATCGTAAATTAACACATGTCAAAAGAAATACTCGAGCCGTTAGGGTTAAAACCTAACAAATATTATGGTTTTTATTTGCTCAATTCCACTTTCTCTAGCTCATTAAAAAAAGAGTAAGTCTTTTTTTGTACGAGATCGTCTCACGGGTCTTTTTTTGTGAGACGGGTCAACCTATAACCCACACTTAACAATTCATCTGATAGTTTGTGGATATGAGTTCAATTCATGGGTAATAAGGATCCGTTTCACGGAAACTGTCCGTTAGACCGTCTCATATGAGTTTTTGTGTTGAAAAAAACCTATGTTTTGTGTATCAAAACTTGGAATGGTTTTATAATACCTTCATTGGATTCTAATAAATATCTTTTCAGAAAATCTTCTAATCCGGTAATTAGTAAATAATAATGAACAAATTTTTGACTGAAATCTATACATTAAATTGAGATTTTTCTTGAAAGTACGTAATTTGATTTTTCGTTTCATTTGGATCCTAAAATCTTTTGATTATTTAAGAGTCAACTAATCTGTTTTAAATTCCTTGGTTTTTGAAGAGGAAGTATATGACGAGTATAATTTAAACAAATAGAAGAGAAAAAAAAATTAACGTTTCACCAAATCTTTTCAATTTATATAATCTACCCCATTATAAATTACTTGTTCCAACCACCATTGAAAAATACATTATTATAGCAATAAATTGGTGACCATCGTGTGATTGAACCCTTAAATGGTCCCAATTTTATTCAAATTCAAGTCTATCCCAAAAAGAAATAATTGACAAGCATGACAGCCCCACAAGAAAAATAAACCACCTAAGCATCCGTAATTAAATGAAAAACATAAAAACTCATGTGAGACGGATCATTATTACCAATGAATTGAACCCATATTCACATATTTCCATATGAATTGGTAAGTATAGGTTATGGGTTGACCCGTCTCACGAAAAAAGATCTGTGAGACGGTCTCACACAAGACCTACTCTAATAGCAACAAACTGCTATTGGAAGTTCACATTCTCTATCTCACAATCTTATGTCTCATTCGTATACTATTGTCAAACGACATCATAGTTACAGTTCATGTTGAAATCATATTAGTTACAATAATATACATGTGGAATAAAAGGTTGTGAGATGGAAGATGTGATGTATGATTATTGAAAATAAACAAATACTTGTTGAATAAAATATTGTTGAATAAATATCCCTAATACTTTGAGCACAATTATGAAAGGGTCACCATTTGGCTTAGTCGTGCAAATTAATTTAGGAAAACACTAATGAACCACTAACTTTATAAAAGAAATTGCCTTTTGCCAGCAAAAATCTTCTTTTCGCCGGATCTCATGCCGGCCACTACACAAATTTCTATGTTATATAATTTTTTTGTAACTTTCATTTCAAAATTTTATTCTAAAAACATATGAAAATTCTTTTTTCTGTTTTAACGATCGGTTCAAGACTTACATTTGATTAATTTGAGGTTGATAGTTACTATTATACAGTGGGCGATCCCTCGGATTTTCTATAGAATGATGACCTGGTTTTAAGAATGTGTTCACTGATATGATTATCAATATCTAATAATAATAAAAAAAAACAATCTTGCTTTTCTTTAAATTCGAACCTAAACTACTAGTCTCCAATATGACTACAATTACATACTTTGCCATCGAGCTATGTGTCGAAGAACATCATATGAAAATGAATAAATATATATCAATTTTTAAAAATAATAACAATGACAATAACAATAAGACAAATGCTGCTGTGCACCAAGTGCATGGATCTGGATTGGTGCAATTGGAGCGACCCGACCCGGATCTGCTCACCTGAATTTTCCTTTTTTTTTCTTTTTTTTTTTTCGCTTCAGGTTGTTACTTTTATGTTGTAAGGATGTGACCTTTACGTTATATAAATGTGACCTTTATATATAGATGTTATGACTTTTATGTACAGTAACTTAGGAAAAAATGAAGATTTTCAGGTTTTTTCGTTTCAAATTAAGACCTTTATGTTGTATTGCTATAACTTTTATGTACAATTCTTGTGACCTTTATGCACAAATATTATGACCTTTATAATCCATAACTTTGAAAAAAATTGAAAATTTCAAAGTTCAGTGCATTTTAAGGATGGATATATGTGCAGCTAATATTACATAAACGTAAATATGTACAAATTTTGCTAAAATACTTCATTTTTTTCTAAGCTAGAGCATATAAAGGTCATTACATTTATACATAAATGTCACACTTATATAACATAAATGTCACATGCATATAACATTAGGGTAATAATCTGAAGTGAAAAAATAAAATTAAAAAAAAAATAAAATAAATAAAAGTGCGCGGATCCGGATCGACCCGGACCCAACCCGAATTGTATGTGCACCAGTTGCACATGAGATTAACTCTAACAATAATTTACCATCCAAATTTTTGGTAATTTTGAATTTCACAATTTGACTTTTACTTTCTATAACTTATTATATCAAACTTCTATGACTTTAATTTACTTTTTCTACGACTTGTATCCATAGATGAAAAAATCGCGATATTTCGCCGAGATATTGCTGAGAATGAAGTCCCGATATAAAAACGGGGTGTTTTTTTTTCGTCAAAATGTCGCCGAAATATCGGCGAAATATCGGTGAATTTCGGTTTCGGTTTCGGTTTCGGTGAGTGTCAGGCATGAAACGTTGGTTTTCACGGATATTTCGGTGAAATATCGTTTTCGGTGCAGTGTGTCGGCAATGAGCAAAAAAATTCCAATTTTCAATCATTTTCTACTCTTTCCAATTTTACCTATTGCTTTACCTTACTTTCACTTTAATATTAGAGCAAAAGAAAATAAAGTCAACCATATGGAACGAAAGTGAGGGATCAAACACTGACATTGAATCGATGTCTATGACTTTTGACTCAATGAATATGAGCAATGATCCTCCATACCAACCACCATATCCTCAACCTGAAGGCAGACATAGCACATCAGATTGGTGGACTAGTTTACATGAATTTCATTATCCACCAACTCAAATGTCACATGGTTCAAACATGTCTCAACCTAGTCAACCATATTGGGTTAATGAGCATTATCCTATCCATGGACATGCGGTTGGAAGAGATAGATGAGCATATGAATGGCATGTTTATGATTACACCCAAAATTGGTCTAATATGGTGAGTTGGTATCAATATTGTTTAAATCAAGATGGCATGTCATCTTATTCATTTGAACCTCACAGGAGCTCATGCTATTATTAGTTCATAAATATACTTTGTACAAAATTTCTCATATTATCACTTTATATATTAGTTTATCTCTCATTTTGTTGTAATTATATTTTTTATTTGAAATCTTAACTTCAATTTATGTATGAATGTTAGTTATAACATTATGTAAATTACCAGATATTTTTTCTAATTTTTTCACAATATTTCCGTGATTTTTTTAAAATTACCGATATTTCCACCGAAATCGATAACCGAAACTGATATTTCCGTAAATTCAAGGTACCGATACATGAACCGAAACCGATATTTTCGTCCTTGCTTGTATCTAACTTTTATGACTTTTATTAGGCTTAAACCACAATTGCAGTCAAATCAGTAGTGGACGAATGACTGTGTTACATGTCAATCTTGGAACAGCCAAAACTATGTATTTGGAGTATAGTGTACTTAATTTTTTTTTAAAATTATTTTCTTAAACTATCTTAGAAAATTAAAAAAAAACTTCATCTACTGATTTATATTAAATATAATTATATACGTATCATGACCTAGATACATTGTAGTAAATCTCATTATTTGGATCTAAAAATGTAAAAAAGAAGAAGTTTGGGTGATGAATATAAGATTCTATTATTAGGAGTATTGAGGATAAGTTATAAAAATAGAATATATGGTGTATGTTGTGTAAATATTTCTCTTTATTCTATTTCCTTGTATGTTGTTGATTCGGTTGTATCTTTATCTATTTATTCAATAGAACTTCTAATCACTAGATCAACGGTGATCAGTTTATCAACTCGTGTGATCAGTTTATCAATTCTCACAGATACAAGTTATAATTCAAGACGAGGCAAATCATATTTACTCCCGGAAACAAATAGAATCAAATTTTGTATTTCATTGTATGATAATCATAACACACTATGTATGTAAATGAGATAATAAAATAGTAAAATATCAATATATGCTAAAGAGAATAACAAGTGATTACCACAATTTGAGGCTTAATATCTGTATTAAAGGATATCTAGAGTGAGAAATGGATTGTTTAAAACTATCGGAAAAAATTGTCTTCTTAAATTAGACGAGACAAATCAATACACAATACTTTAAAATTCAGAACATGAATTTGCGTTTTGATTGACACGACTAGAAACTCATATAATTATAGGTAATTCTATAGTACACCAGGTGTATTAATACACCACTCTCCACTCATTTTCAGCCATCAGATCTGAGATCATTAAGGTCAAAGTCAACTATGGTCTCAGATCTAATGACTGAAAATAATGGAGAGTTTGGTGTATTAATACACCCGGTGTACTAAAGAAGGACCCTATAATTATATCCCTGAAAAGATATATTTTTAATTCTATACTTTTCCTAAGTTATCATGCCTAGTCAACTTTGGCAAACATGCGCAAAAAAAACTATCGAAAAAGATAAAGTGGGGGCAAAAGAAAATGAAACTTGAATAAATTTAGAAGAAAAGGTCATGCAAACTATTCACAACAATCATTTAGTTGTCCCATTCAACACAAAAAAGTTTGAGACTCAGAGATAACAACACACTTTAAAAAAATGGCCCTTTTCACACTATTCTTAACAAGTAAGCATCAAATGTATATAATTACAAGAACAATTCACACTATTCTTAACAAGTAAGCATCAAATGTATATAATTACAAGAACAATGAAAGCTATACAAAACTAAACAATTCATCAAACAATATGCATTCACCTCGTTTGAGAGAGGCAACTCATGTATTCTTCCAAAGTTGTTGCCCGATCCCCCTCGTCGGAGCGCCCGAGTTGGATCGACCTGCCTCAAAGACCAGAAGCACATCGTCCACAAATCGCCACAACTTTGTGGCAACTACTAAATCTCTTTTCCAAAATACCCACTTCACTAACCATGAATCAATCCCTTCTTTGCAAGAATCATTCGTTCAATTCATCAAAGCTTATCCCAACTACTCCGACACGGCTCCGATTGACCAGATTAGAGCCCGGGAGTATTCCGATCTCTCGATTTCCAACCATGTTTGCCTTGACTACATTGGTGTAGGTCTCTTTTCACAGTCACAAACATCTTCATTTTCTCCTAAACAGAGTGATCTTCCATTTTTGGGAGTGTCTTTCAAGTCAGTGAGCCTCAAGTCCCAGCTGCTCCACGGTGGGGAAGGATCGGAAGTCGAATCCGCAATCAAGAAAAGGATCATGGACTTCTTGAACATTTCTCCAAGTGATTACACCATGGTGTTCACTGCAAATAGATCATCTGCTTTCAAGCTGGTGGCGGAGTCCTACCCCTTCAACTCGAGTCGTAAACTGCTTACAGTTTATGACCACGAGAACGAGGCGGTGGACGCCATGATCAGCTCCTCTGAAAAGAGAGGAGCTCGTGCGACCACCGCCGAGTTCAAGTGGCCGAGATTAAGGATCCACTCGGCCAAACTCAGGAAAATGATCGCGAGGAAGAAGAAGAAGGAACATCATAGAGGCCTATTAGTGTTTCCACTTCAATCAAGAATGAGTGGAGCTAGCTACTCCTATCAATGGATGACAATGGCGCAGGAGCATGGCTGGCACGTCATGCTCGACGCCTGCGCGTTAAGCCCGAAAGACATGGACAGCTTCGGGCTTTCCCTAATCCGCCCAGATTTTCTCGTCACCTCTTTCTACAAAGTGTTCGGAGAAAATCCGAGTGGATTCGGATGCCTATTTGTCAAGAAATCCGTGGTGCCAATCCTCGAACCTTCAGCAGGTTCGGGGATTGCCACCATTGTTCCTGCAAGCAATGGACAAGCCAATCAAGAAAACGAGGCCCAATCGGGCCTTCAACAGATCGTCCCATTTGAGCAAAAATCGAACGAAAATGAGATCGAATGCAGAGGCCTAGACCAGGTGGACTCGTTAGGGTTGATGCTGATCAGCAACAGAGGAAGGTACCTGATCAACTGGCTGGTAATGGCACTGATGAAGCTGCAACATCCCAACAGGCTAGACAACTTCCAGCTGGTGACGATATACGGGCCGAAGGTGAAGTTCGATCGAGGGCCGGCATTGGCATTCAACATATATGATTGGAAAGGAGAGATGGTTGAAGCAGCTCTAGTGCAGAAGCTAGCAGATAGGAATAAGATATCACTGGGCCATGGATTCTTGAAGAACATATGGTTTTTAGATGAGAAAGAGAGCAAAAGCAGAAATGGGATCACTGTTGTTACAGCTGCTCTTACATTCTTGGCCAACTTTGAAGATGTTTATAGGCTGTGGGCCTTTGTGGCTCAGTTCCTCGATGCAGATTTTGTGGAGAAGGAGAGATGGAGATACACTTCTCTTAATCAAAAGACCATTGAAATGTGATCAACATTGAATGATTTGATATCCCAATTTGGTTTGGATTTGAATTACTTGTTTTCAACAAGATTTGAGGATTGTGCAATGGAAGTTGGGATGTAATGGATTGGAAAGTTCGTGAGGAAATCTCAAATAGTTCAATGGTAAATAGGTTTCTTGAGACTATTATCACCAGATCCTTTTTTTTTTTAATTTTGATTTTGAACTTCTACTTGATTGAATTATTTGGGTACAATTGATCTCATCGTATATCGAATTTTATCAGGATTTAGTTGGTTTAGAGAGTATCTTCTTTTCACTAGTAATGAGATTCATGCATGTTCATTTTAAATAGAAAAAATATTTGGATTTCTATAAGTTAATAACTCTGTCTAAGGACACATCATTTTGATCGGAGAGAGACGAAAAACTCCCCAATAAAGACATTTGTGTGAGAGACGAACCTCTACAATATTTCAGAGACGAACCTCCACGATACTTCATTAAATGCTTGCTATAATTTAATCTCCAAATTAACACGGTAATACAGACATGCATCTTCAACTCTAGAACATGGTTTCATAATTCATCAAGTAAAGAGACTTTTAGATGAGTTGCAAAACTATCACATATATATAACAACACTGTTTAAGTAAACTAAGTAAGGAGTAATATGGAAGCTGCATTCACAAAAACTTGCAGCATGAATATTTCTAAAAGCAATTGGAATGGAAAATCGAGTCAAGACGACTCATCAGCTTCATCATCCAAGGACAATAATTCTAACAAATGAAAGATTGATGGTGCCTTATTTTTTATATGAATCAATATTTATGATGATTTATTAGTGATTCAATGCTTCATTATATTATTTAGAAGCTGCAAAGAAACAGAATTCTGCCACACAAGATTCTAGCTCATTAACTTGACAATTCAACTTGGTTAATCTATGTGCTCGGAGATTGCTTCACACTAAAATATTGCTCTGACATGCTCAAACGAAAACAACTTCATTGAATTGGAAACGTTTAAACGGAAAATTAAATCAAACTAAAATACAAGTTCAATTAGAGAAATTTAAGTAGTTTTCCACATAGATTTGAACTATTGTGATGCAGATACTAAGCAACAATGTGATCTGGCACCATTGGTTGTAAGTAAGATAATTTGGAGAAAGGCATCAGTGATAACTTCATTATTGATGCATTTTGGGGCTTAATTTCATATCATTTTGTGTTGAAAAACATGTAATAGTGAGATTTTATTTAGATTACATGATCTTTTTAAGATTTCACGTTTTTGCTTATTTGATAGGTTTTAGCACAAAATGAAAGTCCAATGGAATTTACCGCCAAATTGGAGTTGAGATAGGGAGCTGATAAAGTGCAGTTATGGGGGAAAATCCATATCTCGAGCTCTAGAAGTCCAAATTCAATGTTTCTTGTCTTGCTAGAAAGCTAAGAGGGAGTTCTACAACTTTTATGTTGGAAATTTTTATCAATTATGCCTTAAAGAGAGCATAATAGTACAAGAAGTTGAAAGTCGTGCAAGAATGTCCTGATTTTCGTCTTGATAGAGCTTGAGTAAATTGGGTATAACCTGGTATACAAAACTGATATTAGGATGAAATTAGTGGCATCGGATAGCTAACTTAAAGGGCTACAACTTTCATGAAGTAGTCAAAGCTCAATTATGAGCGTAAGAGGGCCGACTCGAGGCTGAAAGCTGGGAGTTTGGGCCACCCGGGTCACTAATTGGCCGGGTCGGTGGTCAAGTTGCGGGTATTTAGGCCTGTTTGGACTCCTATTTGGATACAAATTGCTCAAAGTCCGATTTTTACCTACTTAGATACAAATTAGAACTTGGGAAAAGGAGGAAGATAGAGACAAATATAAAAAGATCCATCCACATCCAAATACACATCCACATCTTGAGGGCAAGCAAGAAAGCAATGATTGGAAGATTCAAGAGTCAAGAGGAGCAACCAACAATCACAAATTGAATAAGCTTTTCTTTGATTTTATTTCTAGTTTTGATCATGTCGTTTTGTAATTTATTTTGCTTTACCAACATGATTTTTGGCTAGGGGTCTCGTGATCTTAGGACACGAGAGTAGTTCTATGGATTTCGTTTTGAATATTTAGTTTTAATCTTTCCTCTAATCCATGATATTTTATTTATGCTTCCTTGTGCTTATTCCATGTGTGAATCCTGATCAAATTTATGCATGCTCCAATTAATTGGATTGATATCGAGAGAAGACATTTGATTATAGATTTGAGAATGCTGACTCAATTAAATTACCTGGATCGAGAGATCGGTAAATAATTGGGGTGATAATACGATCTTAGGAGCTTTTAGGAGTTGGTTATTAACTGCGAGGTAGAGATACATACATTAATAATCAATCAACGGGTTAAGTTGCTCGAGAGAGAGGTTAATCTACAATCGTAATTGCTCACATAAAATAATTGGATTTGAGGTTGATTTTTGCTAGATTAGTAAACTTTATTGAAGTAGAATGAAATCGTTGTCTTAAAATCCTTGTTTGAATCTTGATTTTCTGATATTGCTTGTTCCATATTTTATTCCATTTATTTGTTTTTAGAGTTAGGTTAATTAATTCAATTCACTCAATTCGGTCACCTAGATAAAATTGGGTAAAATAATTTGGTAGTTAACTAGGTTCTAATTCACTAGTCTTTGTGGGATCGACCTTGCTCGCCCTATCTATAGTTGGCACCGTACACTTGCGGTATAACTTAGAAATATGCCATCGATCAAGTTTTTGGCGCCGTTGCCGGGGACTAGAGTTTTAGGATAGTTAATATTTGATATTTGTTTTTTACTTGATCTTAATCTAGGGTTTAATTTGCTTTGAAAAAAAAATCAGTTTTACTTTTTCTTTTATTTTCATCTCAGTTAGTGTCTGAAATACTCTTATTTGTTGTTTTTAGGTAATGCATGAACACACGCTCCAAAAGGGTGACTCTGATTGAACCTGATCCGGAGATTGAATCAACCTGCAGACGCAACAAAACAAAGAAAACGTTGTTATTCAATCAAATGATTGACGATCAAATCAGAAATCAAGTACCACCTGTGAATGAAGGATTTGAGAATAATCAACCGAACGTTCCTGCTCAACAAAGGGCGATTCGAGATTATTTTCAGCCTCAACAAAACAGAAGGGGAGTTGTGAGACCACCAATTGAGGCAAATAATTTTGAACTCAAACTAGCCCTAATAAGCATGGTGCAATTGAACCAATTTGGTGGAAGTCATCTAGATGATCCCAATGCGCATCTAGCGTAATTTTTGGCAGTTTGTGACACAATCAAATTGAATGGGGTTTCTGATGATGCAATCAAACTTCGCTTATTCTCATTCTCATTACGAGATAAAGTGAAGTTGTGGTTCAATTCCATGCCACCGGGCTCGATTACTAGTTGGGATGAGTTGAGTATGAGCTTTCTTTTCAAGTATTTTCCACCGAGTAAGACATTGAAGATGAAGAGCGAGATCACACAATTTAAACAACTCGATAGGGAATCTTTGGGGGAATCATGGGAGAGATTTAGAGATATGTTGAGGAGATGTCCTCAACATGGATTTCTGGAGGATCAACAAGTCTGTTTCTTCTATAACAGTTTGGATCCACAAAAACAATGATAGACGCAGCGGCAGGAGGAGCGTTGCTAGTAAAGAGTCCTGAGGAGGCCATGTACATTTTGGAGGAGATGACGACAAATAGTTATCTGATGGAAACATTTAAGTATGTTTTGATGAGACAAAACCTTAAAGAAAGTAACCCTAACTCTATATGCATAACCTAGCTCGAAAGGTTACTGCCAACGAGGTTACTGCAGGAGAAAGATAGATCAGAGAAAGTGTCAAAGGAAGTATACTGAAGAGAATGCTGAAAGGAATCGGGTTAACTAAAAGGATACTGATGACTGCAGGAAGCTACTTGAAGAGACCTTGCCGAAGCAGATTGCAAAGCAGTAAGCTACCAGACATGAAGCTACCTAAGAGACCATGCCGAAGCATACTGCAGAGCAGCATGCTACAGAAGCCTCAAGCCACCTGACTGAGCAAGCCAGAGAAGGATACTCCAGAGTGAGCGCGAGGAGGAAGCTGCAAAGCAGGCATGAGAGAAAGTCAAAAGTTACTGGTAGAGAGAAGAGAAGAGGAGCCAATCAGAATAAGACACGTGGAAAGCAAAAAGCTGGCGTGTGTCAGAAGAAGTGCAGTGCAGTTATAAATTAGGAACTCTACCTACCTTTAACGGGCATATTTCCTAGTCTATAAATAGAAGAAGACCGAAGACTTAGAAAAGTGTGTGAAGAGGAGAGAGCGTGCAAACATAAGAGAGCGCAAGAAGAGAGCTCAAAAAAGAGGGGGAAGACCACATAAAAGAAAAAGAGAGCAAAAGTGGGAGAAAAGAGAAACTCAAACACCCCACACCCCAAAAACGCACACTCAGTCACACAGTCCAGTCAGCAAGCTACAGCAGTTCAACCTACAAAAGAAGCCTAAGCTTGCTGCATCCAGTTGAAGAAGAAGAAGACAAACCCTTTTTTAAGGACTGTCTAGGAGTGCTTAGTGCGAGGAACAAAGTCCTGCTAAGCTGTGCACTTTCTAAAGAAGAAAGTGAAGACCCTGGGTGGGTTGGGTAGGATCCTGTGTGGGTCAGTTAGGAAAGTAGGCAAGCAGCTGTGAGAAACTATGTGTAAGCTTGCTACTTACTTGTTAAGTTTGGGTTGTAACAGATAGGGCTATGTAAATCAACTAGCTTAACAAATGTTCCCTCTTGAGAAGAGGTAGAGATGATATAGAAGGATTACGTCACCTTCGAACCTCTGTATATTCATGTGTTCATCTATACTTACTGTTCTATATGCACATCTTATGTTAGATGCATGTCTTGCATATTTGGTCTTCACAGGAGAGGAAGCTTCCGCAACATAACTATGATCAGTAACCTCTCGAAAGGTTATGACTCTCGACCAAAGCCTCCTGGAAAGAAGAAAAGTTTGAAATATGAGTAGGCTTATTCACCCCCCTCTAAGCCTACTACCACTTGGGACCAACATTATCAATGGCCGTTTGAAAGGACTACTTATAGAAAAGTGGCTGAAATTCAAAGTCAAGATCAAGTTTTAGCTGCTATAGCCGCGCTCACTACCCAAGTATCTGCTCTAGCACATTCTTGTAATCAACATAAAGATAGTTCAGGAGTACAGATTGGTGATTTTGCCCAATATGAAGAAGTTAAGAAGTGGAATTACATCGGTGGGCAGGATTACAACAACTTCCGGAACAACAAGTGGCCAAATCAGTATAATCGTGGAGGGAGAAATTATGAGAACTTTTCATATGCAAACAACAAAAATGTTTGCAACCCCCTCCAGGATTTTCTGTGACAAATGGGATGATCAATGAAGGGAAAAATCCTTTGCTTGAAGATGTGTTGGTTGCATTCATCAATGAGTCAAGAACACAGATGTCGAAAAATGAGGAAAACGTTGATAGAATCGAAGCTCGACTCAACAAAATGGATGCAGAAAATGGAGCACATTTCAAGGCACTTGAAACACAATTCAAGGCAATCGAAACACAAGTAGGTCAGATGGCTGCAATTCTATGTAGCTAACATCAAATGGGCCAATATCCAAGCAACACCGAGGTGAATCCGAAAGAGCATTGTCATGCAATCTATTTGAGAAGTGGAAACAATATGAAGGACCTTCCATGCCGGCTGATTATGTGAAAGAAGAAGTGAAAGAGTCGGAAGAGAGCATGAAAGATAAAATTGAGAAGAAAGAAAATGATTAAGGTGTTCGAAAGACAGTAGAGTCACCGAAAATTACAGTGCCATTGCCATTTCCACATAGGACACAAAAGCAAAAATCGGATGGGCAATTCAAGAAGTTTCTTAATATTTTCAAGAAAATACAAATCAACATCCCTTTTGCCGATGCTTTGGAGCAAATGCCGCATTATGTGAAGTTTTTGAAGGATATCATGTCGAAAAAGGGGAAGATAGTTGACAATGAGATTGTCAACTTGACCGAGGAGTGTAGTGCCATAATCCAACGAAAACTTCCATAAAAGTTGAAAGATTCAGGAAGTTTCTCAATTCCATGTGACATCGGAGGGGTCTAATTCAAAAAGGTCTTGTGTGATCTTGGAGCATCAATTAATTTGATGTCATTGTCCAACTTCCAAAGGCTTAATTTGGGAAAGTTGAAACCAACAACAATGACTTTTCAATTAGCCGATCGATCGTTGAGATTTCCAACGGGGGTTATTGAAGATGTGTTGGTTAAAGTTGATAAGTTCATCTTTCCGGTGGATTTTGTTGTGCTTGATATGGAAGAGAATTTTTACATGCCTCTAATTTTGGGGAGACCATTTTTGGCCACCGGACGAGCATTGATAGATGTGGAGAAATGCGAGCTTAAATTGAGGGTTAATGAAGAGCAAGTCACTTTTTCCATCTATAAGGCCATGAAGCTTCATGAAGAAAATAAAGAAGAGTGTCATTCAATTGACATAATGGAGGAACCAGCCCAAGAGAGTTCAAAGGAAAAATCAACTCAGGATCCTTTGAAAAATTTCCTAAGTCCCTCTATCTTCTCTATTGATTTAATATGTAACACTAAAGATGTAAAATCCCACAATGATGTTGCTTCTTTAAATTATTTATAGGAAATGTCGAAGAAAAAGTCAAATTCAAGCATAGACATCACTCAAAGCAACAAGAGAAGGAATCGAGTTTTCAACTCGATGTACCGTAAGTTCTCTCAAAAAATCGTCTAGCTAAAGACGTAAAATTAAGCGCTTGTTGGGAGGCAACCCAATTTTTATTGTTTTTTGGTTCCTTTTTAGTTTAGGTAGTATTTAGTTTGTTTAAGTTTTGTTTAGAATAGGTTAATTAAAAAAAAAAGTAAGGGACCCGGGTCGGGTCACATGATCCGGGGCAGGTCAGAGTTTCGAGTTTGGCAACTTGGACGACGACACGCGACCCGGTCGGGCTGCAGGAGACCCGACCGGACTGCAGGTGACTCGGCAGGAGCGTAGGCGAGACACGCTACCCGGCCGGGCTTCTCGTCACCCGTCCCGGGTCGCAGGTTCGACTTGGGCAAGAAATGGCTGGGACAGGGGACCTGGCCGGGCTGCAGGTCACCCGACCCGGGTCGTCCCTTCGGCTCGAGTAAAAGTAAGCAACGACACGTGACCAGCCCGGGCTGCCCGTCACCCGGCCCGGGTTGCCCTTTCGGCTCTTCAGCTAGCCAGACATTGTTGGTCCCAAGTGATAGTAGATTTAGGGGGGGGGGTGAATTAGTCTACTCATATTTCAAACTTTACTTCTTTCGAGGAGGCTTTGGTCGGGATTCAGTAACCTTTCGGGAGGTTACTGATCAGAGTTATATGCGGAAGCTTTCTTTCATGTGAAGATCAAATATGCAAGACATGCATCTAGTATAGGATATGCACATAGGATAGTAAGCATATAGAAACACATGGATATACAGAGGTTCGAAGGTGGAGTAATCCTTCTACATCCTCTCTGTCTCTTCTCAAGAAGGAACATTTGTTAAACTAGTTGATTTACATAGCCCTATCTATTACAACCCTCACTTAACAAGTAAGTAGCAAGCTTACACATAGCTGCTCACAGCTGCTTGCCTACTCTCCTAACTGACCTACACAGGATCCTACTCTACCCACCCAGGGTCTTCACTTTCTTCTTCAGAAAGTGGACAGCTCAACACGACTTTGTTCCTCGCACTGAGCACTTCAAGATAGTCCTTAAAAAGGGTTTGTCTTCTTCTTCTTCAACTGGATGCAGCAAGCTGAGGCTTCTTTTGCAGGTTGAACTGTTGTAGCTTGCTGCCTGGACTGTGTGACTGAGTATGCGTTTCTGGGCATAGAGTCTATGAGCTTTCTTTTCTCTTGTTATCTTTTATACACTCTTCTCTTCTTATTTTCTGTATGCCCTTCCCCCTCTTTTGAGCTTTCTCTTTTGCTCATCTCTATGAGCTTTTCTTCATACTTTGTTGTGCTTGCATCTTCTCTCTTGCATGCTAGCTTATCTTCTCTCGCTTCTTTCTCAATCTTCAGTCTTCTTCTATTTATAGATTAGGAAATCTGCCCATTCAAGGTAGGTAGATTTCCATCATTAGATGCACCGCACTTCTTCTGACACACGTCAGCTTTTCGCTTTCCACGTGTCTTCTTCTGATTGACTCCTCTTTTCTTCTCTCTACCCGTAATTTTCAGCTTCCTTCTCATGCTTGCTTTGCAGCTTCCTCCTCGTGCTTGTCTGGAGCTTTCTTCCCAGCCTTGCTCTGTTTGGGTGGCTCGAAGCTTCTGTAGCTTGCTGCTTTGACATGGTGTTTTCCAGGTAGCTTGAGTCTTCGGTAGCTTCCTTCTTTACAGTCTGCCTTAAGCATAGTTTCTTCCAGGTAGCTTCCTGCAGTGAGCAGTATCCTAATTAGTCTATCCGATTCTTTTCACCATTCTCTGCAGTGTCCTTTCTTTGACACTTTCTCTGATCTGTCTTTCTGCAGTAACCATGTTGCAGTAACCTCTCCTCAGATTGGTTATGCTTATAGTGTTAGGGTTACTTTGTTTAAGATTTTGTCTCATCAAAACATACTTAAATATGTTCAACAGACACACGACCCGGCCGGGCGGCCCGTGACCCGACCCGGGTCGCATAAAGGTGAGATTTTTTTTTTGTGATTTTTTTACCCTTCTTTTCATCTATTTTAACCCCTAATTCTTCCCCAATACACCTCCACAATGATTCCTTTTAAGTGCCCAAGATTAGCCAATTTTCTGTTTCCTCTTTAAACTCGTTTCCGGAACTTGTTCTGAGAACAAGTTTGGGGGGAGGAAGGGCGGCTTATCTTGGGATGTTCTACTTATTTTATTTTATTTTATTTGTTATTTTGAGGTATAGGTTAGTTTCATGGGAGGAAGTTTTCTTTAAGTTTCTTAGGATTAGTTCATTTGGTGAATTGTGAAATTGGTTGCTGATTTGATGACTATGTGATGATGATACTCAATAGAATCTTGTGTTGAAAGTGATTTTGTGGAGATGTTGCATGGAGGAAAGTATGTTGATGAAATTGAATTGATGCTTTAAATGGTGAATTTGACTTGTGAGATTTGAGCCTTTGACTGATACATTCAAAACAGTCATATTCATTTGTTGTATGAATGTCAAGCATGTGTGTTTCTCTCTAGAACTTACTCTGGTATCTTCTTGAAACTGCATACGTGTGTTGAACTTGAAAATGATTTTAGGCCATTTTTATTTGAGCCTCACCAACCAAATATACACTTATCCCATATTTATTTTCCCTAGTTAACTACGTTTGAGCCTATAAGCCTTTTTCTTGATTAAGCCTAATGCATAATTCATTTTTTTTACTCTTTGTACTTACCCTTGCTTGGACTAGTATGTGGGTGGAAAAAGAGGTTACAAAGGTGAACCAAGACGAAGAAAGATGGAAAATGAAGTGGGATGTGCATCTAGCCATGAACAAAAAAAAAAAAAAAATTGTGATGTTAGCTTCAAAATGAAATACCAAGAATTTTTTTTTACATGAGTTGTGCCAATATCTCTGGAACTCATTGAGTTGTGCCTTAATTTTCTGGAACTCATTCGAGTTGTGCCTAATACGATATTCTGGAACTCATGCTTTGGGAGAGGTTAGTTGAAAAAAAAAAAAGTGAAGTGGAAAGTGATTGAAGATGGACTGGTTTTAATGGGTGATGATTCATTTTTTTTTTTCTAGTCCAAGTTTTAGTTACTTAGCCAAAAATAATTCCTACCTTGACCAAAGAACCTACATTACAACCAAAGGAAAAGTCCTAATTGATTCTTGATGCAAACATACGAAAAGTGGTAGAGAGGTTAGACGATTTGCAAGCTTATGGTAGGGTGCGTGCATTGCTTTGACTTGAGCGCAATTTCCCTAAACACTTGAGAGATGAGTGATACACTTACCTTGTGAGTATTCACCTATTATTTGAAGCATTGATTCAAGAGTAATTTGCATGAATCTCCTATGTCTTCCAAAATTATATGATGCTTGCTTGTTCTTGATAATTTGCCTATGCCTACGAGCAAAATGATATTCATTCCACCCCATGCATAAGTTCTTTTCTTTTCATTATTCGGGGACGAACAATAGTTTAAGTTTGGAAGGTTTGATAACTTCGTTATTTGATGCATTTTGGGGCTTAATTTCATATCATTTTGTGTTGAAAAACATGCAATAATGAGATTATATTTAGATTTCATTATCTTTTTAAGATTTCATGTTTTTGCTTGATTTGAAAGGAATTTGATAGATTTGAGCACAAAATGAAAGTCCAATGGAATTTAACGCCAAGTTGGAGTTGAGATAGGGAGTCGATAAAGCGCAGTTATGAGGGAAAAATCACATCTCGAGCTCTAGAAGTCAAAATTCAATGTTTCTTGTCTTGTTAGAAAGCTTAGAGGGAGTTATACAACTTTCATGTTGGAAGTTTTTATCAATTCTGCCTTCAAGAGAGCAGAATAGTACAAGAAGTTGAAAGTCGTGCAAGAATGTCCTGATTTTCGTCTTGATAGGGCTTGAGTAAATTGTGTATAACCCGGTGTACAAAACAGATATTGGGCTGAAACTAGTGTTATTGGATAGCTAACTTGAAGGGCTACAACCTTTATGAAGAAGTCGAAGCCCAATTATAAGCGTAAGAGGGCCGAATCGAGGTTGAAAGATGGGAGTCTGGGCTACCCGGGTCACTAATTGGCCGGGTCGGTGGTCAAGTTGCTGGTTTTTAGGCCTGTTTGGACTCCTATTTGGATACAACTTGCTCCAAGTCGATTTTTACCTACTTAGATATAGATTAGGACTTGGGAAAAGGAGGAAGATAGAGATAAATACAAAAAAATCCATCCACATCCAAATACACATCCACATCTTGAGGGCAAATAAGAAAGCAATGATTGGAAGATTCAAAAGTCAAAAGGAGCAACCAACAATCACAAATTGAATAAGCTTTTCTTTGATTTTATTTCTAGTTTTGATCATGTCGTTTTGTAATTTATTTTGCTTTACCAACATGATTTTTGGCTAAGGGTCTCGTGATCTTAGGACACGAGAGTAGTTCTATGGATTTCGTGTTGAATATTTAGTTTTAATTTTTCCTCTAATCCAAAATATTTTATTTATGCTTCCTTGTGCTTATTCCATGTGTGAATCCTGATCAAATTTATGCATGCTCTAATTAATTGGATTGAGATCGAGAGAAAATATCTGATTATAAATTTGAGAATGCATGACTCAATTAAATTGTCTGGATCGAGAGATTGGTAAATAATTGGGGTGAGAATACGATCTTAGGAGCTTTTAGGAGTTGATTATTAATTGCGAGGTAGAGATACATACATTAATAATCAATCAACGGGTTAAGTTGCTCGAGAGAAATGTTAATCTACAATCGTGATTGCTCACATAAAATAATTGGATTTGAAGTTGATTTTTGCTAGATTAGTAAACTTGATTGAAGTAGAATGAAATCATTGTCTTAAGACCCTTGTTTAAATCTTGATTTTCTTGATATTGCTTGTTCCATATTTTATTCCATTTATTTGTTTTTAGAGTTAGGTTAATTAATTCAATTCGCTCAATTCGGTCACCTAGATAAAATTGGGTAAATTAATTAGGTAGTTAACTAGGTTCTAATTCACTAGTCTCTGTGGGATCGACCTTGCTCGCCCTATCTATAGTTGACAGGAAAATTTCAATTTTGGTCCTACCCCAAAGGTGTCGTCCGATTTTAGTACTCTTAAAATTTCGATTTCAATTTTCGTCCTCCTATCAAAAAAATTGTCCAATTTTAATCCATCTTCACCAGAATTTTTGATTTTACGTCCAATTTATGACGAGTGTTCCACACTCGCCCCTATTTGAACAATGCAACAGAGTGGCGCTCATGTGGCCAACATTTAAACATGTGGAAATTAATTTTCAATTTATTTGGTGTCATGACATTACCTATAAAAAAATTCAGAAAAATAGAAATTAAAAAATTCAACATATCCAATTAAAAAATACATGAAAATTGATTAAAATAAAAATAAAAAAATGAACAACAAAACTGCAAAATGAAAAAAAAATACAAAAAACTAAAAAAAAAAAAAAATCCTGCAAAATTTTGCTGGCTACAGCGGAAGCTCTATACCAACAATAAGGGCGGCGGCTACGGCTACTATCGTCGGAGCTTGTGGACCGACGTCATCTTCGAGCACCCCGCCACGTTCGATACCCTGGCCGTTGACCCAACCAAGAAGCAGGGAGGTCATCGACGATCTCGTCAACTTTTCATAGTCCATGGAGTATTACAACAAAGTTATGAAGGCGTGGAAGCGGGCAATCTCCTGTACGGGTCACCGGGGACAGAGAAGTCCACCATGATCATGGTGATGGCCAACCTGCTGGTTAGGGTTCTTCTTTCATATTTGGGGCTTTGATTAGAAGGGATGATATGGTTTTCTGAATCCCCTTTTTGATTTGCTTTCTATTTTATCACATTTTTCTAATTTATATTTTTAGTGTTTTTTATTTTACAATTTTGTTTTTCATTTCTTGTATCTTTTTCATTTTGCAATTTTAAATTGGTTATTCTTAGAAAAAATTCAGTTGATGACATGGCACAAAAAAAATTCATAAGTAATTGTCATATCTGTAAATATTGGACACATCAGTGAGAATCTGTCACATAGTTCGAATTGTGGGTGAGTGTGGAACACTCACCGGAAATCGGTCGGAAAATGGAAAATTCCGGTGAAAATGGACCTCAGTTGGACAAATTTTTCGATAACAGGATGAAAATTGAAAATCGAATTTTAATAGGACTAAAATCGTACGACACCTTACACTTGCGGTATAAGCTAGAAATAGATCATCGATCAATCAGCCATCATCATATCGAGCTTAAGGAAAGCGAGTCATCATGAGGTTTTCTTACAATCTATATTCATGAAAACCCAATATCAATTGCAAAAGAACATTCCATTGGCTTTATCGTTATTGCATGTTTTTTCTTAAATTAAGTAGTTGCAAATATTTGAGTGTTTGCTGATCTTTAATTTCCATTTTCTTGGATGGAGTTCTTATTGATTGTGGTTTGTTTTCTTCGTGTCCTTAGTTTTGGTTCTTGCTTGTTAGTGTAAAGTTTCTGTTTCGATTTTGTTTGTGTTTCAACACTAGTCTATTGCTTACAATGTCCATGGATCAAGTTAAGATTACCCTTCTCAAGATGCTTTATGCTTTTGGCATACATAACGAGTATGAAAATAGTCAAAAACATGATCATACTCGCCGGACAAAGCAACATGACCGGTAGAGGTGGAGCGATACACGGATACGATGATCGCTCCACCTCTACCGGTCATGTTGCTTTGTCTGGCGAGTATGATCATGCTTCTGGCCATTTCCAAACGTTTTGTGTATGCCAAAAGCATAATGTAGATGAGAAGTACATGACTTGATTCATGGACTCTGTAGGCTAAAGAATTAGAAGTGTTGAAACAACTCCGAGATCAAAACAGAAACTTCGACACAAAAATAAGAACGAAAACTAACAAAAAAGAGAACAAACCACAAATGAAGAACACCAAAAACATGCAACTTAAAGATCAGCAACACATTCAAAAATTTCAGCTACTTCATTAACACAAAAAACATACAATAAAACAAATAATGGTTCGCATTTTTTCTGCAACTGATACACAAGGATTACACTCATACCTTCAACTCTTGAAACATATATACTCCACTCTCTCTCTCTCTCTCTCTCTCTCTCTCTCTCTCTCTCTCTCTATCTATCTATCTATCTATCTATCTATATCTCTTTTCTGTGTTTTTACTTTCTCTGCAGTATATTTATAGAGCTCTTGGTTGTGGCAAATGATGCCCATGTGGAATAATTTGAGGGAAAAAAAAATCTTCAATTCATTATGTCCAATAAATGTTCTCACAAGACATGCCATGATTGCTCTTCCATAAATATGTATTTTCTTCCTACAGCTTTGTGCAAATGAATTAAGTAAATTTAGCATGAAAGTGACTCATGCACCAACAAATTAATTAATTTGATTATTCAAATTCGGGGCCGGACCTACCAATATGGGGGCTTGAGTCAAAATTCTAAATTAGGCCCCTATTATCATGTATGGAACAAATTGGAAGTAAAACATTAAAAATTGAGAAGCTTATAGTATTTAGAAAAATTATATTATCCTATACACTAAATATAAAATAAAAAAATTGAAAATTTTATAATACTTAAAAAGCTTATAGTAATCCTGATGGAAATAAATTATGAATGTAAAATGAATAAAATTGTAGCAATCATAACAATTAAAATATTTATATTATCATAGAAAGAATAATTAAAATAATTACATAAATTCAATTTGATCTAAAAATATAAATTAAAATGAAAAAAATAAAATAATAACTATAAAGTATTTCGAAAAATAAAAACATACATCGATCAACAAAGAAAGTCGCATTATATATATAATAAAGAAAAAAATATAAATTATAATTTAAACTTAACTAATAAATGATGAACTATTTAAAAAAATGTAAAAAGAAAAACGTACATATATTTATACTAAAAAAATGTTGAAAACCAATTACTATGGTATGAAATATTTTAAAATAAAAAGAAAGATAAAATTAATAAATTTTAGAAAAGTGTTGTTTTAAATTAAAAAAGATAGAGAAATTGCATTATATAATAACGCCAAAAATATAAATTATAATTTAAATTTAATTAATAAATGATGAATTATTTTGAAAAATTTAAAAATGAAGAACGTACAATAAAAATAATTGTTAAAATCAATTATTATGGTATGAAACATTTTAAAATAAAAGAAGGATAAAAGGAATAAATTTTACAAAAGTGTTGTTTTAAATTAAAAAAGATAACAAAAGTGTTGTTTTAAATTAAAAAAGATAGAGAAAAAAAGACAGAAGAAAACAGAAGATAGAAAAAAAAAAAAAAAAAAAAGCATTGACAAGAGCTCAAAGTTTCAAACTGGAGACCTTCAGTTGATGTGGTAAGAGATATTCCATTGGGCCAACGATGACAACTTTTATAGCATAGGAAAAATGTGTATATATATAAAAATATTTTGGGCCCTCGAAAATTCGTAATTTTTTCGGACTTGAGTCGATCACTCGTTCAGCTTACCTAAAGTCCGGCTTATATTCAATATAAGTTGGAATAAATTACACGAAAAAATAGGTTTTGTTTGGATGTGATTAATTGTTGTATATATTCTCTCATTTAACTCATGTTGATTTATAATTATTTTCTCTGATTTTGCTCACCTGGGAAACTAATCAGATTATCAAGTACATAAATGAAATGTGAATCACTTTTTTCATTCTTATTGAGGTTCACTTAATTATTTTATTTTATTTTTATTTTTCCTTTTGAGGTTCACTTAATTTACTTTACTACTTATCATGAAAATGTCATCATAGTTGAATTTATTGTGTATACTATAAACATGAATATGATCATGGGAAATCATGCTCCCATCAATTGATGCATCTCCGAAGTCCCATCACACAATATTGAAATGATATTGATAACAACATAAATATGCACAGAAATGTTGATGGCACGTTACCCTTTCCCATACCTACCCCTTTCGAGATACACAAACACTTATGTCAGACGGTCCCACGGATAATTTTTGTGAAACGGATCCTATCTACCCATTAACTCAACCCACTTCCACAAATTTGCATGTGATGTGTGAAATATGGGTTATGAGTGATCCGTCTCACATAAAAAGACCCGTGAGATGGTCTTATATAAGACTTACTCCTTTCGATATTGTTTTATTAAAAGTTTCCTACTTAGAACTAAAATTATAAGCATTAAATATAAGAATCGACCTTATTTTTTCAACCTGCAACCTACCATAACTTTTTTTTTTTTGGCAATATTTTTGACGAAATATAAACAATGTGACTTTATAAGATAAAAATCAAAATGAAGTATGATTATTTATAATTTGTAAACTAATTTTTTTTGAAGTATGATTATTTTTAATTTGTAAACAATTTTTTTTTCTTGACATAGTTACATCAACTTACAAAAGTCACATGCTAGTCCTGTGGTCTACCATTTCATCAGAAAGTTTCCAAAGAAAATTGTAGGTCCACGCTTTGGAAAACTTATGAACTAATTCGGATTGCAATAAGATAAAAAGGTATTAAATTGCAAATTCAAAAGAGAAAATGTAACCATATGCCATATTTAATATAGGAAATGAAAAATTTGTCATGTACTATAAGTTAATATACTAAAATGTCATGTACTATAAATTAATATACCAAAATACCACATTTTGACCGATTCAAACTTTGGCAATGATTGGTAATGATTGAACATGAAATCAATGTATATATCATAATATTAAAATAACCCTAAAAATTTGGGTTATTCGAAAATTACCCTTATTTGAAAATTATATGTAATTTTCGAATAACCCTAAAAAATAGGGTTATTCGAAACAATATTATTGTTCGAATAACCCTAGTTTTTAGGGTTATTCAAAAATTACATATAATTTTAGGGTTTCATTTATTTTTATTATTTTATTTCTTTTAGATTTATATTTTCTTACTAAATTTTTATTCAAACTTACATTTATTTCATTCAAACTTACATTTATTTATTTCTTTTGCATGCATGTGACTTTACTTTTACTTTTCAGTTGAAATGATATTGCTTATTTACTTTTCAGAATGAATCAAATTATTTTGCAGAGTGAAATGATATTACAATAGAGTACTGTGAAATGATATTACATTCACGGGCGTTATAGTAAAATTTGCATCTATTTAAAGAGATGAATTTTGTAAGAGAATTCATTCAAGAAAAATTTACTTCAAAGTTACAATTGAATTCTTGGAAGATATCTTGATAGTTTGGCATACCATCTCTCTCGAACTCTCAAGTAAGTAACACTATACTTAGTATTGTTAAATTTCAATGTTAATATTTCATAAATAATTTACATTTAATTATATATTAAATAGGATTGTAAATGTTTAATTTAATAATTTCGAATAACTTAAGATATATATTATTCGAACAATAATTATATGTTATATTCGAACAATTGTATTGTTCGAATAGTATTGGTTATCGAATAGAATAGGGAATAAATTATTGTTCGAATAATGAGTAATTAACAAGTAGTTAACAAATTATTGTAATTAACAAGTAATTATTGTGGAATACAATAATTTCGCATAATGAGTAATTAACAAGTATTGTTAATTACATAAAGTATTGTATTGTTCGTATAATTCATTATTGTATTGTATTGTTTGCATAATTCCATAAGTACATATATATTATTGTATTGTATTTTACTCATTAATGTTCACAAAATTACATATAAATTATTGTTGTGTTCGAATAATGGGTAATTAACAAGTATTGTTCGAATAATTAACACATATTATTGTTCGAATAGGGAATAAATTATTGGTTATTCGAACAATATGGTATTGTTCGAATGGTAATTTTCGAATAACTCCGTCTAAAAAAACATACAGTTGCACACATTATCACTGAGGTCCACCAAAAATATTTTCTGACCTTCTGTAACCTTGAATTTGCCTCTTCCCATCCTTTGGACGTCCATCATTCGTCCCTGCCGCATGAGGTCGGATAATCCGTCGTGCCCAGACTTCGTAAAAGTTTGTTCTCTTTATTCAGCCCCTTGCCTTCTCTCAGCAAACCATTTCTCAATAACCCTCCGTGCAGCCTCTAAGAAGGAACAAACAGACAACTTTCTTGCCCAGATAAGACGAACATTCCACACTTCAGCAGCATCGGAAGTCATGAAGTTGAATCTTCGAATAGAGCATTTCACACGGGACCACCTCATAGGATTAGCTTTTTCCAAGCTGTCAATTGCACCCCTAATTCCACTTTCGTGGATGTAAGACATGTACCTGGATTGAAAATATGAATAAAACACTTAAAATAGGTTAGTTATGTGCTTTCTACGGAGAAAATTTTGGACATACCTATCAAATTCACCGAACAATTGTCGGGCCCGATCACCGGTCGTCCGTCGACGAGTTGTTTGAACAGCTCATCGACTCGATGGACCAACTACTTTAGGAGCTGTCGTATGTGCAGCGGCATTGGTCGCAGGACGACAGCCACGTCACTGATGGACATACTGGACCCCCGTGAAAACGTCGTCCTCGATGTCCCTCCAGTACGGCTGCAGGTTCATGTTCAGGGTCCAGCCGCTCAATACACTAAATACCCTGGTGAGTTTATTTCACAGACAAGTCACACATGCGTTAGCAGTAATAAAAAATATATATATTAAATGTGTGTATAAAATACCTGGCAGCTAAGAACATGTGTAACATCGACCTGAGACCTCACAAGAGACCACTTTATACAGCGGGGCCTATGTATTACATTGTTCAATCTATGCCCGGCAAATGACGACGTCATGGGGATCGCTTCAAAAGCCCATAGCTAAAGAGGAAAATACATAACTTCATGAGTCAACAACATTAATAATAAATCAACACAATTTAGAAGAAATAACTTAATACACATACCAGCAGGACTACTGAGAACCCGTAGAAGTGGTAAGAAGGGACAGAGGACCGCTTCAGCACCACCATCGGTATATTATCAATGTATCGTAGCAAGGTGAGGAAGCTCATCTTTCCCCATGGAAAGCTCTCCCAAAGCTCCTCCTGCTCGACTAAGTCCCGTGCCCATAAGTCGACACGTGTCTTCCCAGGCTCTAATCCAGACAGAATACAGTACACAATCAAGATCTTTGTGATCTTGATCGTATCCTGTCGGCTGTCTTGAAACTCTCCGGATACGAATCGCTGTAGGAGCTCAGAAACGTACACACGACTCGAGTCTCTGTGGACTCTGTAGTATATTGCGTCGTGGGTGGGAGTGTGATACCCTGATGGGTCAAAAGACGAGTCATCAAACTTCAGCCCGGTAATCAAAGCAAACTTCTGCCTCCGAACAGACAAATGGTGCGGTCCTGCCCTATCGCAAACCATCTCTCGTCTGCAGGGATTCGTGTCCCACGCACCTCACGAGAGATGAGGACGTGCAAAAAGGCCTTGCAAGACTTTGTGTCCGTCTTCCATTGCAAAAAATGACCGAACGAGCGTCTCCAGAACTCACATACACAGTCTTGACCTATTTGTCGCAGTTGTGTCTTGATCTCAGCAAGTAGACTAAGACGGACATATACGCAAATGTATGCCATGCGACGCTGATAACCCTCTCGTGCCCAAACTAAGTCCAACTACACATATACAAATACGAATTATTAAATAAAAATAAATATTACAAATAATTCAATGTCAAATAAAACAAAGTAAATAAATATTACAAATAATTCAATGTCAAATATAATAAATTAAATGTAACATAATGCCTTATAAATTATCTAAATCCCGTAAATTATCTATTCAAAATGAATGTAATTTAATAAATTATGAATTATAATTACAATCATTTTGAATTATTTTAATTTGTTTATGAATTCCATTATAATTTAATTATGATTATGAATTATTATAATTTAATTATTTTAATCCCGGGTCGGGTGCCCTGAAACCTGCCCGGGTCGTGTGCCATACAACCCGCCCGGGTCGTGTGCCAGCAGCGTTCATGCACCGAACGTTCGACCTGGGTTGGGTGCCCTGCAACTCGCCCGGGTCGTGTGCCAGAAGCCTCTCAATAAATAATCATTATTTTCGAATAACCCAAAAAAAAAAAGGGTTATTCGAACAATACACTTATTTTCGAATAACCCTATTTTTTAGGGCTTATTCAAAAATATCATAATTTTCGAATAATCCTATTTTTAGGGTTATTCGGAAATATCATAATTTTCGAATAACCCTTAAAAATAGGGTTATTCAAACAATACACTTATTTTCGAATAACCCAAAAAAAAAAAAAGGGTTATTCGAACAATACCCTTATTTTCGAATAACCCTAAAAAATAGGGTTATTCGAATAATACCCTTATTTTCGAATAAACCCTATTTTTTATAATTTTCGAATAACCCTAATTTTTAGGGTTATTCGAACATTACCCTTATTTTCGAATAATTAAATTTCATCTTTCCCCGAATTTTAATGTCTCTGAACTCAACACATATCAATATTTCGGATTAAACACTGCATTTTAACTACATTTCATGCTTAAATCTAAAATAAACCACCAAAAATGAAAACACAAAAACATTCGTAAATCTAAAAAAAAAAACAACTAGAAATTAACTAACTTGTTCGGCCATTGATTGTCGGTTTGAACTTTTTTCTGTTCCTTTCTACGAACAATCTTCCCGAATAAATCTTCCAAATCTTCACACTATAATTTGGTAAAAATTTTGGTTCTCGGTTGTAATTTTTTTGATTTAGCTATGACTTGCAAAATATGGCTATGGTGCGGTTGGAAGGGGTGAAATAGGGGGTAAAGTTAATGGAGTGGGTGGGATGGTTTGGTGTGCAATTATTAGAGTAATAATTGTGGTCAAATATTCCTTTGATATGATGTCATATAAAATTGTGGTATTTTGGTACATTAACTTATAACTTGTGGTATTTTGGTATATAATGTTATATTGTGTGGTAAAATTTACTTTTATTATAATGAATGTGGTATTTTAGGTTGTGGACTCAATTGAAAATTTTGTTCCCTTAATCCTGATTATAAAATTTGTCGATTTGCTTCTAAGTTTAGATTATTTATCAATTTTGATTTTTTTTTTTGAAAAGATCAATTTTGATTTATATTTACCACATATTTAAAGAAATTAAATATCCTAATTGAATTGTACACACTTATAATTTAAAGTGGCAAACTTGTTACATAAAATCTTACGCGCGTGTTACTACTAAGCATAAGGTAAAAAGTATGAGGCAAAAGTATATAGCATTTATATTTTAGGAAGATTATTGTTTTAATTATTTTTTGATGTTGTTACAGTCATTATAAAAATAAAGATATATATATGTACACAAAAACTCATATGAGACAGTCTCACGGATAGTTTCCGTGAGACGGATCCTTATTACCCATGAATTGAATTCATATCCACAAACTTTCATATGAATTTCTAAGTGTGGGTTATGGGTTGACCCGTCTCACGAAAAAAGATCCGTGAGACGGTCTCACACAAGACTTACTCATATATGTATGTATGTATGTATCAGTTATTTGCTTAAAATAGCACTATAGATACCTAATCTTGGAATTGACGGTTTATACAATTAAGATGAATAGGATGGGAAGTCATGTATGCTCCATCACTCACCCCTATCATGCATTCACTCATCTAATTATATCTTTAAAATTAATGTTTAGACAATTATGGTAAAAGAATAAATAATCCATATGGTACGGAATATGATGATGGATTGCCCATCCCTAGTACCCTTTTGGGGTTAAATTTCCCATACCCTCAATGTTTTTGAAATTCTAGCAGATAAAGAAATTGCATAAAAATACCTGTGATTTTAGAAACTCAACATGAAACCTCTAAAACTGTTAAGTTTGACGGGAGTGTGGTGTACTCGCCTTACGTGCAATTTTGGCTTGTTTTGACCCTGTTTTGGTTAAGAAAAGACTATTTCCAAGCCAAAATTTTCAAGAATTCCTAATCTATATTATTTTTTGATCGTTTCTTGATCAGAACTAAATATGGTATCAGAGCCCAAACTTATTAAGAACTTGAAGTTTTATTTATTATATTTATGTAATTAACAATTGGTGAGGAGAATTTTCCGTGAAAAATGGATTTGGACGAGTGTCCAAGATGCATACTTTACAGGAGATATCATCAAATTTTGACGATATATGTACAAGGACACGATAACATATTGGAATAATCAATATCTTGAAAAGGAAATCACAGGAGCTGATAGGGAAACCTTGAGGCAATGCGACGAACAAGCAACATATTATCTAGGTTTCCTTACGGTTAACCAGATATTATATGTTGATCTGATGAACCGACATGAAACAGCTCATCAAAATCATGATTTCTGACGGAGAACCTAATGGAGCGATATACTTCCAGACACATCTAAGTTCTCTCGAGATCTTAGAGAAGTTCAGAAGACGGTGCAGAATTATGGTAACTGCCATAATCATCTACCAACACAAGTGCATCAGATCCAAAGCCAGATGGACACGATGGTAAAATATCAGAAGGAGACTCTTGAAATCCTTCATGATATTCAAAAACGAGTCAAGAATTTGGAGGACAGACCAAGTTCATTCGAAGGAAAAAAACGTATAGATTTCGGAATTGTATTTCATTAGTACAACTCCAGAACTAACCAAGAAAGACTTTAATGAAGCTTTTCATTTCATCAAGCATAGGAGACCTGATGGAAATGCTTTGAAGTACATAAAGACAACTTCACCGGAAGAGGTACCATTACTGGTAGGAGAAATCTCAGAAGACGAAGCTTCTACACGGTGAGCATGGGGCCTTTGGGTTTATCTAACTGAAATGGACAAAGTCAAGTATCCATTTAAGTTCTTTCATAATTCAGTAAATGGATCTTTCCTTCTGAATTCAATGACATGATCACACTACAAAAAAAAACGCTGAAAGACTCTTTCCCAGAAAAAAAGCGTTGTCGTATCCAGCGTTGTAAAAGACAGGCGCTAAAAGGCAACGCACTTTGTGCGTTGTCTTTCCGGGATACGACAATGCTTACTATGCGTTGCAGATTGCGTTGTTATTAATAAATTCTGCAACATAACTTGCAACGCTTTTAAAGCGTTGTCTTTCATGTGTTAGTGTATTTCGTGCAACGCTTTTAAAGCGTTGTCTTTTCTGAACAATTTTGCAACGCTTTTTAAGTGTTGTCTTTCTGAATAATTTTTTTCAATTATTTTTTATATTTTGTATCCTGTATAATAATAATATTCAATAATTAAATAAAAAAAATCATTAAACATATTTCAACATTTAATCGATGTCAAACATACATTAACAAATCCTCTCAACATTCATCTAGTCATAAGACACTAAAATATTATAGAGTTATACATTTAAAATATTTAAATAATAACATGTCAAAAGTGCGCTGAAAGACAACACCTTGTCAAAAGCGTTGTCTTTCTGCGAAATTGTGTTGTCTTTTAGCGCAACCAATGCAGAAAGACAACGCTTTTGGTAAAAACCGTTGTAAATTTCATAAAGACAACAGAAAGCGTTGTCTTTACTGTGTTGTCTTTCTGCATATTTCTTGTAGTGTCAACAACAGGATTTGTAGAGGAACTTTTTGAGACAAAAAGAAGAATTTTTTGGGAAAACAATATTCCGGCTAGCAAAGAAACTTAACAAAAATCTTGTAACATGGCACATGTTGGCCGATGGATCGATCTCATCTGTCAAGCATGCCTTGAACAGGAAGAGCCTGAGTTTGGGAAAGAATTCCGACCCAAACCCGACCGACAAGAATATGGTTGAATAGGACAAGGACCCAGCTCACAAGAAACGTTATCCTCGGGGACCACGCAAATCAAATTTCTAAAAGATTCCCCAACAACCATCACATGGACTGAGTCACGAGAAAGAATCTTTGTAATATTTGAGTGTTTTAAATTTTATGTATTTTTGAGTGCAAGCCTCATTAATGAGATGATAAACAAGTATTCTCATCCCAAAAGGAGATTACTAATGTAATAAATATTTGTTCGAATTCTTAATAAAAAAGGGGCATTTGCTTCAACATGTGTTAAAATTCTATTAATTTATCCCTTTGAAAAATTATCTTATACACCTGGAGTAGAAAACAAACCAAGGTTGTGTTGAGCAGTTAGAAAAGGAGTTGATAACTTGTAGACTATCTTCCCTGTTGCTTAAAGTTGAACAGTGCCAACTGTTCTTCAAACAATCTAGGGGCAGTGATTTTCTAACTGGTGGCGTTGCGAACCATCTCATCCGGTGCTCTTTTGGTCAAAGAAATGTGTTGGTCCCAAGTGGCAGTAGGCTTAGAGAGGGGGTGGGGGGTGAATAAGTCTACTCAATTTTCAAACTTTTCTTCTTTCCAGGAGGCTTAGGTCGGGAGACAGTAACCTTTTGGGAGGTTACTTATCAGAGTTATATGCGGAAGCTTTCTCTCCTGTAAAGATCAATTATGTAAGACATGCATCTATCATAAGATATGCATATAAAACAATAAGAATTGATAAACACATAGATATACAAAGGTTCGAAGGTGGAGTAACCCTTCTACATCCTCTCTGCCTCTTCTCAAGAGGGAACACTTGTTAAGCCTGTTGATTTACATAGCTCTATCTATTACAACACTCATTTAACAAATAAGTAGCAAACCTATACATAGCTGCTCTTGCCTACTTTCCTAACTGACCCACATAGGATCCTACTCAACCCACTCAGGGTCCTCACTTTCTTCTTCAGAAAGTGGACAGTTTATCAGGATTCTAGTCCTGACTAAGCACTCCTAGACAGTCCTTAAAAAGGTTTGTCTTCTTCTTCTTCAACTAGATGCAGCAAGCTTAGGCTTCTTTTGCAGGTTGATCTGTTGTAGCTTGCTGTCTGGACTATGTGACTGAGTATGCGTTTCTGGGCATAGAGTGTTTGATCTTTCTTCTCTCTTGTTATCTTTTGTACACTCTTTTCTTCTTCTTTTCTGTATGCCCCTCCCCCTCTTTTCTGAGCTTTCTCTTCTGAGCTAACTTTTGCGCTCTTCTCTTCTTTTGTTGCGCTTTTTCTTTTTTGAGCTCTCTTTTATGCTCTTCTCTCTACGAGTTTTTCTTCATGCTCTATTGTGCTCGCTTCTTCTCTCTCGCACACTTTCTCTGTCTTCAGTCTTCTTCTATTTATAGATTAGGAAATCTGCCCGTTGAAGGTAGGTAGATTTCCATCATTCAATGCACCACACTTCTTCTGATACACGCCAACTTTTCGTTTTCCACCTGTCTTCATCTGATTGGCTCAATTCCTTTTCTCTCTACCGGTAACTTTTGACTTCTTCCCATGCTAGTTTTGTAGCTTCCTCCTTGTGGTTACTTTGTAGCTTCCTTCTCTGGCTTGCTCCGTCAGGTGGCTTGAGGCTTCTGTAGCATGCTCCTTCGCAGTCTGCTTTGGCATGGTCTCTTCCAGGTAGCTTCTTGTCAGGTAGCTTGAGTCTTCGGTAGCCTGCTGCTTTGCAGTATGCTTTAAGCATAGTCTCTTCCATGTGACTTCCTGCAGTAAGCAATATCCTAATTAGTCTACCAGATTCTTTTCACAATACTCTGCAGTATCCTTTCTTTGAAGCTTTCTCTGTCGTATCTTTCTGCAGTAATCTCGTTGCGGTAACCTCTCCTAAGATTAGTTATGCTTATAGAATGATGGTTACTATTCTGTGGTTTTGTCTCATCAAAATATATTTAAATATGTTCCAACAAATTTCCCTTTTTGATGATGACAAAACCTTTGCAGATAAGATCAGAAGTACATAATCATTTAAGCACATAAAGCAGATTGTATGATATATAAAGTTAGAGCATACTGCTTTTATCAAATCACATTTAAGTCCAAAAGAAAGGTCACAAGGAGTAAGCTTTTGAGAACAGAAGATATTTTATATAGATGAAACATTTACAATACAACGCAGTAAGCAAAGTACAATGTAAATATTCTATCTAGACTCATTCTTCTTTCTCTTGCTCTTTCCTTTCTTTATTTTCCTTAGCTTGCTGCCAGCTTCTTTCTAGCTTCTTCCTCTTCTGTGCAGGTTCTTGTTCCTAATTGATTTTCCTCTTTGATTGTGGAGGAGAGTTGATAAAGGTGAGGAGGTCGCAAGAAAAAAGAAAGGAGGTTCAATCGGAGTATAACGTGAAGTGGCAGAGGAGCTTTAGGCGCAGTAGCTTGCTGCGGCCTTTCTTCTTTCCCTATCTTCACCAACTCCTGTGACTGTTCTCTCCTCCTTACTCTCTTGGAAGTAGAAGAGAATTTCGTTATGATTAAAAGACATGACAAGCGCGTGTAATAATTTCGTTATGATTAACGATTGGGGTGATTCTTATCACGCATGTTCGTTATGCAATTTCGATATCACAAATGGTACAAACACAATTTTTCTAAAATACAAAGGGTTTGGCACAATAAACCCACCCCTTTTGAATTGATGACGTTTCATACATGCATTTATTTGATGATGAAGTCATCTGAAATCCCTTTAACCAAAAAAAAAAAAAGAAGAAGATAAAATAAAGTGATAAAACAAAAATTAAAAAACTCAAATCCCCAATCTGCTCCCTAGAATCAAGAATCCAAATATGTTTTATAATTTCTTGAGTTTATTATTTTTTGGCCCAGTAATCCAAAGTGGCTGCTAAGCTCTCCCAACCCTCCGCCGCCATGGAAGCAGCTCTACACCACCATAAAGTAGACCATTTCGCCTGAGACGAAAACCCGACAACAACCTCGAGGTGGTGGTCCCGAGGAGCTTCTCCTCCGTGTGCTTCCGCATATTGCCGTTTGAGATCGACGGAGAAGCTCACTGAAATTGCGGTCGTGATGGTGGCGGAAGTGACGAAGATCAGAGAAGAAAATGTTTGGAGATGAAGAAGATGACAACGGTGGTGGTGGGATGATGGCAGCGGCAGTGGTGGGATGTTGAAGAAGATGATCTTTTTCAATTTTGATTTTGATTTTTATTTTGCTTTTAATTTTTTAATTTTTATTCTTAAAAATGCCACATAATATAAATAATTCCACGTGGCAGATTTTGATTGGATTGACCCGAATTGAAAGTCAATTTTATTCCACGTCAGCAATTCGGACCCAATTAAGCAGTTCGGGCTGAAATTTGGCAACATTTGCACATTTTTGAATCAATACGGGGCAAAATTGCCAGCCCGATACATTCCTGTGCAAAAATGCTAGACCCCCTATATTACAGGGCAAAAAAAAAAAAAAAAAACTCTTTCACCTTCCTTGCTCTATTGGAGAGTGTGTGAACCGATTCGGAAGAGAAAAATCGTTGTTGCTTCTGTTTTTTTCTAATAATGTTGATTTTCCTCAATGTTTAAAGAATTCGAATCTTTATATACATATATATATATATATATATACTATTACCTATATAAAAGTATGAATGTTTCTTAGAAAATATGAATTGCCAAATATATCCTTGTTAAAGATTATTATTTAAGGATATAATAGTAATATAAAAGTATGGATGTTTCTTACAAAATATAGATTGCCAAATATATCCTTGTTAAAGATTATTATTTAAGGATATAATAGTAATTTAGGATTTTCATAATTAAATAAATTTATATTGGAATTCTTATCCAAATTATATATAGAATTCTATTATAAGTAGGACTCTTATTTAATATAGATCATAGATCCTTACCAAATATATTATTTTGAGGTCTTAATAGTAATTTAATATTTTTTATTTAAATAATATTATGTTAGAATTTTATTTTTACTTTATAATTTAATAAAATTTCTTTATATTAGAATGGGAACAAAATTGCAATTCATACTTTTAATTAGATTATGTCATGATTTAGTTTATACATTTGCAATAAAATAAGGCAACTAAGTTTTTGTATATAAATTATATAATAATTTAGTTACGTCTCCTATTTTTTTATGACTTATTTAATTTTTGTGTTTGTTTTCCTATAAAAGGAAAAGCATTTACTTTTCAATTTGGAAGGATTAATTAAATAATTTTATATTATAATTATAATCCTAATTCCTATGGAATTATAATAATTCTAGCTTATACATGTATATAATATGTTTATTGCATCATTATATAATAATTTAGTTACGTCGCTACATTATTATTGCATGCAAAAGCCTTCTTGTAAACAAATTTTTGTGACAATATTATTGTTGTCGCTAATGCAGTATTAGTGGCGAGAATGTTGTCATAAATAAATCTATTTTCGTTACTTTTGGTGACAACATATTGTCAAGATATATTAGCATTTTTTTTGGGCAATTAGTTTGCCACATTATTAATTAAGAGAGAAAAGAAGAGAGTTTTTCTTCCTTTACTTGGTAATAAAACATAATTCGAATTCTCTAAACATTAGGGAAAAAAGCATTATTAGAAAAAAAATTGTAAATTTGGAACAATAACTTTAAGTCATTCACTAGTTAGGGACATTATATTTTCGGGATTAATTGAGATTGAGACACTATCTGTAAGGAACATTGTATAGATTTTGATGAAGACAAAACATGTAATAGTTAGGGCCTAGAATCCTATGTACTTAGTTTCTGTTGTAATCTCAGACTAGGATCAGGAGGCTTGAAGATCAAGGTTAAAGCTTGAAGATGGATGAATACCTTGTTGTATGAAAAAGAATTAAATATGAATAAGTATAGGTCACTATAACAGATTGCTAGAAGGACACTGGAAAGACACTGCGAGAGGATGCTACTAAGAGAAGTAAGCTGGCTGAATGAAAGACAAGTACGCTAGCTTAATAAGAGATAAGTAAGCATCAACAACCTCTCCAGAAACAATTACCTCAGACTGAGCGTATTAGGTTTACGTTAGGCACATCAAAAATTCAACCAATCAAAAGATCACTACAAGAAAAAAGCTCATAGACAAGGGTTAAAAACCCTTGTCGTAGCCTAAAAAAAACCCTTGTCGTAGGTGGTGTTGTCGTAGGGTCTGAAAATTTTCGCTCATAGACAACGGTTTTTAACCGTTGTCGTAGACCTCTACGACAACGGCATGACAACGGTTAAAAACCGTTGTCGTAGGTTAGCAATTTTAATTTATGCGCTCATAGACAACGGTTTTTAACCGTTGTTGTAGACACTTACGACAACGGTTAAAAACCGTTGTCCTGCCGTTGTCTTTGACACTACCACAACGGTTTTTAACCGTTGTCGTAGATACTTACGACAACGGTTATAAACCGTTGTCTAGCCGTTGTCTTTGACTCTACCACAACGGTTTTTAACCGTTGTCGTAGACTTTTAAGATATTAATGGTTTAGTTCAATCAAAACCGTTGTCTTTTTAGCGTTGTCTTTTACTTTTGCATTTTACAATTATTATATATTGGTTGATATTGTAAATATACAAAAATTAAAATTCAACAAACTATACAAAATCAAAATATAGTCATATCAAATTAAAATATTCATCTAATAGTTCATACAACAAATATTCATACTTAGAATCCATTAATCACATGATAAAGCCAAAGTACAATCAAAAACATCCAAAAACTACAATAACATTAAAGCATCCTAATTTCACTAGCAAAACTACAATACTTCATCCAAAAACATCAAGAACCATTCACATGTTTTTCTACAATGCTAAGAACCCTTCACTTTAAGAACCATCCAAAAACATCAAGAACCATTCACATCAAGAACCATCCAAAAAACATCAAGAACCATCAAGAAGCCATGACTACAAATATAATCTCCAAGAATCACCGGAGATCCCCAACGAATCAAATCCTAGAATGCTTTTGTCTCCACCATAATCTTCAAGATATTCCTGCATAAGGTGAAGTATTCAATCAATTTGCATTCTTATATTTACTGAGGAAAGAAATAAATAAAGACCATAGGGGGGAGAGGAAATGGAGATGGCGGTGTCAGAACAGCAAAAATAGAAGAGAGAGTTGTCATGCATAGTTTCATGAACTGAGAAGGCTTATTTGACCTGTGAGTAGTGAGTATCTAAATCAACAGCTGCTCTCTGTTCAGGCGTTTTTGCCTTCAAAAAACGCATTGCTATTGACAAAGTTTTACGGTCGAACTGAAACAAATAAGAAAGATAATATGAGAATTAGGAATATTTTTTTTAATAAGAATTAGGAAGTTTTGATTACAACATTGCATATTACAAGAACTTCAGAGGGGAGGAGAATCTCTGAAAGAATCCAAACACCATTTCACTAGGAAATTTAAAAAAATTCAAATCTGTAGAACCCACAATAAATATAATTACTCACTTTAACTTTCTCTCTTATATTTCCAAACGTCTGGTAACTTATATAATAATAAGGATCATTTCAATAATTTCTCCTAAAAAAGAATTAATTTATCGCAGATTTAGCATATGGCTTGTACAGGTATTCATCATACCTTTGGTATACAATCATAACCTCCACCAGTTGCATTCAACAAAGCCAAAGACAGAATTCTTTCAGGTACCATAGCAGCAAGCTTACAAGCAATCATAGCACCTGCATAGTAAGGGGTCGATCAGGTCATCAGAAAACGGAATGAACTTGTTGCTGCAGGAAGAACCCAAGCCATTCTAATATGTGGGTGGACAATCCACATCTACCAAAGATGTACATGCAACACCAGAGTTCACACGACTAGAAGTTCATGAGAGCATATTGATAGGAAGAAATAGATCCCAATGTTAATTCAGTACTTCAAATTCTGTAATATTAAGACAAGCTTTTGCAAGTCAATGCAAAGCATCTACAGCAACAACTGTAGCCAAAACTTATATACATTTTAGTGAATCAAGTTAGAATTCGAAATACACACTAAATGATTAATCAATACACACTTGAAGATGCAAACAATTGACCAGAGGAAGGTCAAATTAAGTGCTCTCTAAGAGTATCATTGACACACCAACTACTAAGATAACATCTTTGAAGTTCAATATCAACCAAGAATCGTAAGATTTTTAATAAGTCAAACATGCCAACTAGAAATTCATTCAAAAACTCACCCATTGAATGGCCAAATACATGAGCTTTTTTCCATTCTTTCTCCACCGCCGCCTTCCCCATCGCCGCCCGCATCCTTCTCCACCTCCCTCTTCACATACTTCTCGTGATCCGACAAGGCAACATTAAAATCGAAGGCCTCATTCCGCTCATTAAACCCCAACCCTATAAATGCGTGCTTCCCACGGCCGTCCTCGATCCGAAGGACGAAGTATCTGGAGGAATCGAGGACGGATTCGACGGCGACCTCCCTCTGGCCGGGATTGACGAAGCAGGCGGCGAAGAGCTCGCCGGAGTTGGGGTCCTCGAGGTGGATCTCGCAGCGAGTGTCGCAGGAGACGACACGGAAACGGCGCAGTGACGCGGAGTGAGACGGCGCAACGATACGACGAGCGAGAGAGACAAGACGGTGCAGCACGTGGAGAATGAGAGAGGAGGGAGCGCGCGGTGAGCGAGACGGGGACGGCGTAGCGACACGGCGAGCGACAACGACGATTGATGGTGAGAGACGACGGCGATCGAAACGGAGAGATAGAAGGGACTCCTTGGTTTCGATTATAGCATTGAATATAAGAAGGGAAGTGACAATAAAGTGGCAGATGCTTTGTCTAGGAGGGATGAGGAGGTTGCCAATTGCTCTTTGCTCACTTCCATTCAGCCGATGTGGGTGGAAGAATTAATACAGAGCTATCAAGGGGACCATGATATCTTGAACATCATTGCTGAATGTAGCACTCTACCCTACAATGTATCCTTCTACAGCTATACCAACGGATTGCTTAGGTACAAGGGTAAGTTGTTGGTGGGAAATGATCCTACTTTGAGGGCTCAGATTATCACCTACATGCATAGCTCCAGTGTAGGGGGTCATTCAGAGATCAATGCTACTTACCAACGGATTGCTTCGGTGTTTTGGTGGTCGGAGATGAGACAACAAGTCCTTCAATTTGTGAAGGAATGCCACATTTGCCAAATCAGTAAACATGAACATGTGGCAAGTCCTGGATTGCTACAGCCGTTGCCAATCCCTTCTCAGGCTTGGACTCAGATTTCCATGGACTTCATCGAGCAATTACCCTTATCCAAGGGTAAGGACATCATTTGGGTGGTAGTGGATCGATTCACTAAGTATAGCCACTTCATAGCGGTTGCCCATCCTTTATCCGCCTCCACTTTGGCCTCAGAGCTTGGTTGCGCATCTGATAATATGGCAACGAAGAACCATGGGCAGCGAATTGATGTGCTCGAGCAGCAGGTGTCTGAATTGTTGTCCGGCCAATCTGCAATCTTACAGGCTCAAGCGCAAGTGGAAAATCGGCTGGAACTTAAGCTTGAGAGCATAGGTGAGATGCTAAAAACTCAGATCCTTAATGTGTTGAAGGATCAACAACCAAATCTCGCGGATCGGGGTAAGGAACCAGCGATTCCTTCGTCTTCAACTCTTGCGGGGGGATCGAACTCTGGGAGCAGCCGTGAGAGGAATGAGCAGGGCATATTATCACCCACACCGATGCAAAGGATGAACGGAACTCAGGGGATGACGAATAGCAAGCTGCCCCGATTGGAGTTTCCAAAGTTTAATGGTGATAATCCGCGAATGTGGCTGAGGAAGTGTTTCAGGTATTTTGCTTATTATGATATGCCTGACTATGATAAACTAAGCTTAGTAGCTATGAATCTAGAAGGGGTGGCTGATAATTGGTTTGTTGAGTATGTTGATGAGAGGAATAATCTATCGTGGCATGAGTTCGCTGGGATGGTTATTGAGAGATTCTTAAGTCCTTCTGGGGGTGGTATTATAGCGCAATTTAACAAGTTGAGGCAGACCGGGAATGTTCAAACTTATATCCATGAGTTTGAAGAGATGAAAGCCCTTATGAAGGAGCAGAATAAGGGTTTTAGTAATGAATACTTTGTGGAGAGCTTTATTGGAGGTTTGAGGGATGAGATTGGCAAATTTGTGGCCATGCAAAAGCCTGTTACCTTACTCGCTGCAACACAATTGGCTATCCAAGCAGAAGAGATTGTGAATCTCTTGACTAAGGGGCAAAGAACTACTTCTAAACCAGTTGTGGTTGCAAGTGGAATGGGATCCAATGTTCCAAAACAAAGATATCCACCTATTAAAAGGTTAACACCGGAGGAAATGAGAGCCCGAAGAGAGAAGAACTTGTGCTTTAACTGTGATGAGATTTTTCACATAGGGCACAAATGCAAAAAACTCTACCTCATATTGTCTGAAGATAGGGAGGAGGAGTCAGTAGAAGCACTGGAGTTGGAGGAGATCACTACTGATTCTAAGGAACCACATATCTCTCTTAATGCCGTGGTAGGATACTCGTATGCGGACACTATTAAATTGCGGGGTAAAGCCTCTAACCAGGAGTTAATCATATTATTGGATTCGGGAAGTACACATAGCTTCCTTCATCCTTCCACAGCCGAGAGGTTAGGATGTACTATCGAATTCACTACTCCTATGAGTGTCACGGTGGCAGATGGCAATCGGATAGAGTGTAATTCCAAGTGCCCACAATTCGAGTGGGAGATGGGGGAGTGCAAGTTTATAACTCCAGTGAGGTTGCTGCAACTAGGAGGTTGTGACATGGTAATTAGAGTTGACTTATTGAGTCAATTGGGACAAATTACCTTGGATTTTAAAGAGCACACCGTGCAATTTTATGTCAAAGGGAAATTGGTGAAGCTGCAGGGAATCCAACCCGAGGTTAAATTGAGTATGATCTCCATGGATCAAATTCAGAAGGTGGTGCAACGGGATAAGCAAACATTAGAAGCTTATTTGTGTGTGATTACATCCCAAGTTGTTGAGAAGAAGACTGATGAGCCAGTGGAGATTTTCTCACTTATGCAAGAGTTTGGGCAAGTTTTTGAAATGCCTAAGGAACTTCCTCCTATTCGAAGCATGGACCACAAAATACCACTCAAGCCGGAGACATCCCCCATTAAGCAGCAAGCTTATCGGTACCCTCTACTACAACGGCAGGAGATTGAGAAGTTGGTCCGAGAGATGTTAGATTCTGGGGTTATTCGACCGAGCAGTAGTCCTTATTCCTCACCGGTGTTGTTGGTCAAGAAGAAAGATGGGAGCTGGAGATTCTGCGTGGATTACCGGAGGTTAAATACTCTTACTATTAAGGATAGTTATCCTATACCACTCATTGATGATTTATTGGATGAACTCCATGGGGCTAAAGTTTTTTCTAAGATTGACCTACGAGCGGGATATCACCAAATTCGAGTGCATGAGGGTGACATTCATAAGACCGCTTTTATCACGTCTTCGGGATTATATGAGTTTGTGGTGATGCCCTTTGGTCTCACCAATGCACCTGCCACCTTCCAATCAGTAATGAATGAGGTATTCTCCAGATTCTTGCGGGATTTTGTCCTTGTCTTCTTCGATGACATATTGATCTATAGCAAGAGCATGGAGGATCACTTGGGTCATCTCAGAGCTGTATTTGCCACTCTACTTCAGAATAGTTTGTTTGCCAAACGATCCAAATGTGTCTTTGGTCAAACCGAGGTGGAGTACCTAGGCCATGTTATTGGTGGGCATGGAGTGAGAGCAGATGCTGCCAAGATCAAGGCCATGGTCCAGTGGCCCCAACCAAAGTCAGTAAAAGCCTTGAGAGGGTTCCTTGGTCTCACCGGATATTATAGAAAGTTCATACGGAATTATGGCCTCATTGCAAAGCCACTTACTGACCTCACCAAGAAGGGTAAATTTCAGTGGAGTGATAGTGCTGAGGAGGCTTTCATTGCTTTGAAACAAGCCATGACTTCCGCGCCGGTATTGCAACTTCCAGATTTCTCTAAGCCATTTGTGGTCGAAACCGATGCTTGCTACCATGGTTTAGGAGCGGTTCTCATGCAAGATCACCATCCTTTGGCATTCATTAGCAAAGCTTTAGGCCTGAAGAATTTGGGATTATCTATCTATGAAAAGGAGTTCTTAGCCATGCATGCGTTTATGAATGGCATAACAGAAAAGATTCCTTTCTCTCTCCTTTCGTCTCTAGACTCTTCTCTCTCGCAATTCCCTCGTGAGTACTCGCGTTCCAGAGCTGTGCTCACGACAGAGACGACGGCGATCGAAACGGAGAGATAGAAGGGACTCCGGCGGCGACGATGACGGCTGCGGAGGCGTGGGGGAGGAGGGAGGGATTTTAGGGTTTTCAACTTGGGAATTTGAAATTCACCCTTGGTCATTTTTAGATTTACATGTAATCTAAATGTAATAAAAGAAATTAAATTGAATTTAGTGTACAACAATGTTATTATGATATTATGACAACGCTAAATAGTTACCGTTGTCTTAGGGTACAAAGACTACGTCTTTACGACAACCTCGTATCATAAGCGTTGTCTTAGGGCTCAATTTTAACCTAAGACTACGCCTCTACGACAACCTCAAGTCACTACCGTTGTCTTAGGGCTCAATTTTACCCTACGAATACGCATCTACGATAACGCCAACAAAAAACCCTTGTCTATGAGAGCATTTTTGTACTCTACGACTTCGGTTTTGTCTACGACAACGCCAATTTTAGCTACGACAAGGGTTTTTGACAAAACACATGTCTTAGGGGTGTAGTCTATGAGAGAATTTCTTGTAGTGGATGCCACGTAATGAAGCAAAAAGAGGTCAGGACAACTGTCAGAATGGGAACGACGATTGCAGCAATATAGGTGTACGATCTCAACAACCTCGTACGGACCAACCAGAAAAGGCCACGTCGCCCCATGCATGCTGTGAAGAAGGATGCTCACTCCAACTGGCAAATTTCTCATCAACTATAAATAGTAGAAGAACTGGACTTGAAAGCTACCTGAAACTCTTGCAATCAAAGCACTCAAGCTATATAAACGCACAATCTTTCAATCTTTAGAAGTTTCAAGTCTAGTCTATAGCAGCAAACATACTCTATTTTAGAAACCTATCTATTCTAGCTTGTTGTCTGTGTTTTTGAAGAAAACACCTTATTTATTTTCAATAGACTGTAGGAGTTACTTGATCGGAGGCTGTTCCCAATCAAGTATTTTCGTTCTTAGTAGAAGAACAAGAGCTCTGTGTGGACTGGTTGAGTTTGGTCATTGTGCAGTAACCCTGTGTGGGATTGACTGGTAGTTCTTGTTAGGTTTAGGTTGTATAAGTGAGGCTTTTGTAAACCAACCATTTTTACTTAACAAAGTTCCTCCTTGTGAAGGAGTAGAGAGGACGTAGAGAAATTACTCCACCTTTGAACCTCTATATATCTTTGTGATAAGCTTTCTGTTTTAAGCTTACTGCTGCTCTTATATATATATATATATATCTTGCTTAACTGTTTTACTTGATATATCTCTCTCATAAGCATCCTAACTATTTTCAGAAAAGAAGCATCGTTTTCAAAGGAATTTCCGCTGTGCATAAAACTTGTTTTAACTAAGTTCACAAGGTAACCGCTCAAACAGTAACCTCAGGATCAATAAGCTTACTAGCTACCTGCCTTTGTGACTTAAACAATCTGTTTGAAAGAAAAGTTTGAAACTTTGAGTAGGTTTATTCACCACCCTAATACCACTTGAGACCAACACTATCTTTAAAATATGAGTGAATTTAGGAAATTAGCCCGAATTGATGAATTTCAGGCTAATTCGTGAAAGTCACATGTAATCTTTATTCAGGCTTGTTGTCTATGTGACTTTTTTGAATAAGTTAATTTGATTTTTAATGCACCTTAACAAATAAAAAGCCACATAATTAGGTTAAATAGTATAAACCAAAATACCTTAAAATCAAATAATGCATTTAAATTAAATAATACAAATTCATGTCAAAAATTATTTCAAAATATTATAAATATTTCTATGATATTATTATTCAATAATAATAATCAATACGACTATAATAAATATAAAAAAATCATGAATTTATTTCTCAAAATCTGAAATCAACCATGTTGTTATTATTTCTACCCATGCTTATAAAGTTATCATAGTTTTAAGTTATCAAATCCGACTTAGATCTACTTATAAAGTTATCATAGTTTAAATCAACCATGCTTGTAAAGCGTGGGTAGAAATCGCATTTCTACTTATAAAGTTGTTAAAGGAAATATCACGTTTTATGGAGCGTCCGATCGGACAATGCCGCGTGTAAAGTTGAAGTCATTATTTTAGTTGGAGCAGCAAGCTTAGCAGCAACCTTATTTGTTGAAGTAGAAAACAGACTGCAAATGGATTTAAAATCAAATGTGGCCCTGTAAGAATGGGCCTAGGGCCAGGGCCAAGATTGGACCCATGGTTTCAGAAACAACCCAAAAAAGTCCATTAACAGCCTTCTCCGTTAGTTTGATGGACGGAAAACTTTAAGTGAATTTTTGGTGGGAAATTTGTTTCCCAATTCAATTTTCCCGGTTTTTCACTGCCACAACTGCTACCAAACATATCCTATTTATACAGCCACACTAACAACTCAAGAAAACAACTCAAAATCAAATCCACCACATAAAGAAGCAAAATAAAATCTAAAATCTGAAATCAAGAGGAAAATATGTCTTTATCTACTCATTCATACACTTCAGGTACAAAACATTGCAACTGTGGAAAATTTGCTAGAGTTCGAGTTTTCGGGCAACCTGGAAGTGAAGACTGCCGATTTCAGAACTGCCCCAATTCCTTTGTCAGAGAAAGTGTGCATTTTTTTGAATGGATTGACGAAGCTACCAAACCGACTATGCCTACAACTAATGATTTGGGCAACCAAATGGTTCAACTGAAAGGAGAATTTGTCCAGCTAAAGGGTGAAATAATGCAATTAAACGCTGAATTTCAAATGAGTTCAATTAAAAAGAACAAAATTGAGGAGAGAATTGCAGCCTTGGAGAAGATGAAAAATCTGATAATGCGCTTGGTTTCACTGACTTGTATCTATGTAGTGCACAAATGGTTAGGTTTGGGTGCATCCTAGAGGTATACAAATATGTAATAGAATCTCTAGGTGTTTTTTTCTTATCTACCATCTCTATATCATGTAATAGCCTATGGACAAATTTTCACCTAATTCCTACTGTTTTCAATGAAATAGTCCACCCCAAACCATCACTATTGCATAACATAAAATGTGAAATTAAAAAAAAAAGAATGAGAATGAAACAAAAGGCCTTTTATTTCACCCATTAAAGACAACCCCATATTGCTTACAAATATATGCTTAAATTTTGTTTTGAAATGTTACAATCAAACTCTTTCATTGCATGCCTCGTAAAGCCCTTAAATGTTCTATTTGGATCATCCCTCCAAGACTCAAGATTGTACTTGGCTAACCATGTTGAAGTCATGTTTTTTAGTTTGTAGTTAGTAGCACAAGTATGCTCAGGATTTTAAGTCCTAATCTACCATGACTCTTCCCCCACCATCTTAAGACAATTTATTTGCCACGTACACCCCATTCCCAAAACCTAGCATATACCCTTTTAGCCTCATTTTTTGTTATTTTTAAATCCCCTCTTTCCCTTACACCATAAGAGTACACAACCTCTTTGAACAGTTTCTTATCAGTGAATTTCATTCCAATTTAAAATCTGGATTAAACACATTTGAAAACCTGAAGTTATGGTTAAGTTCACATTCATCTATATATGATCCCATGTCACTATCAAATTCTGCCTCAGAGTCTTCTAACTCTGATTCAGAATTAGAATCCTCCCCCTATTTGTACTTTTAGAATTAGAATCCTCCATCCACTCAATGTCCTGGCTATATATTCCCATCCACTCAATGTCCTGGTCTATATTCTCTTAAAATAGCAAATCATTAAGACCATTGTTGAGGTATCAACAAATACAAATAAAATCAAGCACGCATAATACGTATTGCAGAGATAACTAACATAAAGGAAATCAAATATGCATAACACAGAAGATAACATTCATGAACTAATTCCTTAATTGTTGAAGAAGAATACAATAAACCTCAGGTTTTCTAAGAGTATTCCCTATATATCAAAACATATATGATATTCTCTTCCCTCTTCCTATTTATACTCTTCCCTCTTTCTCTCAGGAGGGTCATTCTGTCATTTTCCCTTTCTCTCTTTCTTAGGTGGCACCTTCCAGAATCTTCCTTCTCTCTCCCTGATTATTCCTTTCTTCAAGTTGTTAGGAGGTTACCCTCTTTTGTCTTATATGTAACAGTTTCATCCTCACCTTATCTCTTGGATCTTTGCCACGTAGCCTTTCTTGATGACCATCTTTTCTGTTCGTCAGCCAAATTCTATCTGGACGATTCTGTATTCCTCTGCTGAGCTCTGCTTCAGCGTGCTCTGCTGAGTTCTGCTACATGATCCCCTCTTCATCCAATGAGCTCTATTTGGTCATGCTCTGTTGAGTTCTGTATTCAACGTTTTCTGCTAAGCTCTGCCATGTAGGGCTCTGGAACCTCTGTTGAACTTATCATCGCAAAGTACTTATTTGATTGTTTCTACTATTTTTTGAATTGCTAAATGAAGGGCTTATCCTCTACCCACATCAACCATCATCAGAGTCACTTATGCAATCAAGTGTGTTCGTTCTTTATAAAAGAACAAGTGCTATGTGTGGGCAATTAGTTTGGTCCCTGTTAGGGATGGGCTGCGGGAGCAATCCTTCTCCCCGTCCTCACCAACTTCACGGGGAATTTTTTTACCCCATCGGCGGGGAAAATTTCCTCCCCGTCCCCACCCCGCGGGAATACCCGTTCCCTGCTGGGATTCCCCACCCACAAAATATTTTTTATTTAATTTTTTTAATGTATAAAAAATAATAATATTTTAATATATAAAAATAATCCACAAATTACATATAACTAAAATGTTAACAAAATCACCAAAAAATTATCCAATTTGTATAAAAGATAGTATATTATTTAATTGTACTATCTTAAAAGTACAGTGATAAATTAGATTATTACATTTTCATTAATTTTTTCAATACTTCAATGTATTTAGAAGAGGATGAGAAATGAGGGCTTTGTGTTATTATTAATATGTATATAAAAATGTATTATTTATTTTATAATAATTTAATTAAAAAATATATATATAAATTGGCGGGGCCCCGCGGGGAAAGAGACGGGGAATATAATGATTCCCGTCCCTGCCCCGCCTCGCTAGTTGGGGAGAAAATTGCCCCCGTCCCCGCCCTCGTGGGGGTATATTTCGGGGAATCCCCGTCCCGTTCAGGGCGGATCCCCGCAGGGAACGGAGATTCCCCGCCCCACTGTCATCCCTAATCCCTGTGCAGCTACCATGTGTGGGAAGAAAGCTGACAGTTCTTGTTGAATTAATTTGTTTTAGTTATGTCTTTGTAAATCAAACAACACATAACAAAGTTCCTCCTTGAGAAGGAGTAGAAAGGACGTAGAGGGATTACTCCTACCCTCGAATCTCTATATATCACTGTGTTTACTGTTTCTGTTCTTAAGCTTACTGTTTGATATCTATCTATCTCTTTACTGCTTTACTATTGATACATCTTTTGTCATTGCATTCTGCACAAAGCTATCTTTCAGAAAACTGATTTGATTTCAAGTATTTCCGTTGTGCATATCAAACTCCGTTTTTCATAAGTCTTAAGGTAACTGCTCAACAGTAACCTCTTTATCAACAACAAGCTCTGTAGCTGCCTGTTACTTGAGACTTAAAAATCTTTTGAGTAAAAGTTTAAAAAATTTGAGTAGGCTTATTCCATCTCCTCTAAACCTACTGCCACTTGGGACCAACAATATATTTACTAATATACCCCTGACCATTTACAAAATTACAATTTTGTTATTATACATATATTCATTTGCATCCTACCCTATTTGATTTATTCTTCTCCCCTATGCGGGTGTGCCACTGCCGTTCCCTATGCCCCTCCATTTCTGGTTAGTTTTTTTTTCTTTTCTTTTATATTATATATTATACTTATTAAGGTTTTAATATCATTATTCATATTCATTAATTGATTCAACTATCTTAAAAGTACGCCATGTTCTGATAATCGGCTACCGTCGGCTACCGGCATTTACAGCTCGCACGCCATGTTCTGAATACTTTTAGCTGAAAACATTTTTACACATAGGGGTGTGTGCCAGAAAATACTCAGTGGGGGGTGAACACATGCACATATTCACATTCAAACATTCAGCATTTAAGAAACACATATCCTTTACCGTTCATTTCCACCGTTCAGTATTCACCATTCACATAGATACGAGATGAATTCCGACTTATCTCAATTACCAGAACAGATAAACTTGGCATTCAAATCATGCACATAAATGCAGTTCTTAGCTGCCGTAAATGTGGTTCTTAGCCACCGTAGATGCAGTTCTTAGCTGCCGTAAATGTGGTTCTTAGCTACCGTGAATGCAGTTCTTAGCTGCCATAAATGTGGTTCTTAGCCACCGTAGATGCAAACGCATGGGCACACACACTTCAAACATAATAAACATAATTCATATATACTCCAATACATTCACATTCCCCTTTACGATCACATTCACATTCACATTTGACATCACGTATAACAATCATTAGCACTACATCAATATAACAATAGCACTTATAACATTATATAGTTAACCAATTCAAATTCATATATCAAAAGAATTTATATATTCAAATGCACAATTAATAAAACAAATAAGACTTTTACCCCACATTCAGAAGCAGTGCTCGTAAAACGTCTACGTCCTATATCTTCTTAATCTCGTGCCTCATTCGTATTCTCAAGACAGACCCAGCCTTCTCACCTGCACCCGTCGCTATCTCTTCTTCCGCCACCATTGCCGGCTACGATCTCGTCGCTGGAGACAATGGGCGGCGCCACACACTCATGTTCGCACACACCGTACAACATGTATACATCAACACAGACAACCACAGCACACTTGGAGCACCAATGCAGCGCCGCCCTCACATTGGCGCACGCACACACACCCCAGCACCGCTATACACGACGGTGCTCTACAGGAGCGACGGCAGTGCCTCCAAGGAAGAGGAGGGAGAGAGAAAAAGGGAGGGAGAGAGGCAGGGGAGAATAGAGCAGCGGCAGGCCTTCTCGCCAACAAAAACTCGCCGCCCAACACGCGGCGGCGTCAGAGGCATCTGGAAGAGAGTGGATAGGGGGAAAGAGAGGTCGCGGCTATCATGGCCATTTCCCGGCGAAGGCGGCGACGGCTCGATGAATCGAGTCCATACCCGCGACGGGCTCCTTGAGTTCGAACTTCATATCCGAAAAAAATGTTTACAAGTAGGTTTTTACGATAATAATGTAGCGGATAAAATGAGAAATTTTAATTGTGATCCTGCCCCATAAATGTCATTTGATTTTGGTCCCAATTTCAATAAGTCAACAGAATCTTTCTGATGTAATCAACCGCAATGTCTCCATCGATGCTCATCTCTTCTCCATCTGGGCTATGTGTTTAGGATACTTGTCTAATCAAAGAATGGTATTGCCTACGATGGGATGTGCTGGCTAATTGGATTGGTTGGAGGACTATTTTGTCTAATCAAAATATTCAACCTGAAAGACATGGGCTAAAATTTCTTGAATCTCCCAGCACTGTTTGCCCTGTTTCCTGGCTTGTCTTTTTCTGCCTTTTTCTGCTCATGATGTTTTTTCTTCTCTTCTTGCTGGTAATGTTTCTTAGCAACATATTTTCTTTCATCTCTGCTCCCTACATGGTATTTTCTCACACTATTAAATGGCTATATTTGCATAATAGAGAATTTGTTTTAAGTGAAAATGAAAGCTTGCATTCATGTTGTTGTCCAAACAGAATTACATGTTATACGTACCTTGGACTTTCTAACTCTGCTATACTAAATCTCTATGAAGAGAGACAATGACTAGAAAACTGCAGGAGTTATGTAGGGGAAATAGTGCAAAATTTGTCAGAAGCAAAGAAGAATGAGCTCAACTATCTTATTGGACTACTGGAAAAGGTAAGCCTATAGAAATGATTTTGGTACTACTTGGAACTGATTAGACATGTTTGTCTCTCACAATTTTAATTCTTAAGATGGTTTTAATTCCAAAGTTTTTGCAAGAATCCTCAAAATTGGAAATTGCAATCAATGACATCAGGAGTTAGTTAACTTAAACATGATTTTTTGGGAAATGGAGCTGGGTGATTTATGGAAGGAAGTACATTTACTTTCATTGGAATCAATAATAATGATGCGGGTGCTACTGCCGACATGACTTCATTGCTATCGATTGAAAGTAAACTAACTCCTACATATATAATTTGTTTGAATATTTTGTATTTCACCAAGTTAAAATAAAGTTGATTTCTCTTATATATTTATTTTTTCACAGTTCGGGAATCTTAAGTGGACTAGAGCAAATATTGATGAAGTGCGTGTGGAATGGGCTGAATGCTTTCAAGAACATATAAATGGGTAGAATAAGGTGATATTAGCTTCAAAATGACATATATTGTTTATTTTTCATTACCATGTTCTAATATTTATACTTCATGAATTTCGTATTTTTGGTACATTTGACAGATTGTGGTTTCATATGGAGCAATTGTGAAGTACATGATGTTTTTCTGGTGAAGACCATCTTATGATAACTAGGGTGATCTAACTTTTGTAGACATTTTGCTAGTAGTTTAAGTATTGTAAACGTAACATTTTATATTTTGAAGTGTTTGATTGATATATTGTTGGGAGGATTTGATATCATTGTATGATATTAATGACGTTATGTTGAGATTAATAATTCTTTTAACGTATTTTTTGGTTTACATATTATTATTAAATAAATTCAGGATATAAAAATTATAAATATTATTAAAAATGTAAATTGAAAAGACAACAGAAAAAAAGCGTTGTAAAAGCATTGGTCAACACACATAAACACAACGATATTAAGTGTTGTCTTTCTCAAAACAAATAAGGGTTGTTGTTGGAGGGGTTGTTAAAAATACACGCTCAAAGAAAACGCACAAAAAACGTTGTCTTTTTCCCAAAGACAACGTAAACTTGCAACGGTAAAAAAAATTGTCTTTGAGCGAAATTTTCAGAAAGACAACGCTTTTCTGCAACTGTTAAAAATCGTTGTCTTTTTGAAAAAGACAACACTTTTTTAAGTGTTGTCTTTGAGCGTGTATTTTTAACAACCCCTCCAACAACAACCCTCTTTTTTTAAGGAAAGACAACGGATAATATATGTTGTTTTTGTGCGTTTTTCTTGTAGTGGTAGCTGAAGGGGTGGCTGCTTGTAAGGAATTTGTGTTGGTGTACGGTAAGGGGAAATATAAATTTTAGTCTCGTAAGTTAGACTCTTTCCAGTTTTGGTACATTAAGTTTAAACCTTCCAATTTTAGTCCTTCAACTATTGATTTTTTTCAATTTTAGTTATTTTAGGACGGAATAACCAAAATTGCTGACGTGGCTACGATAACTTCGTTATTTGATGCATTTTGGGGCTTAATTTCATATCATTTTGTGTTGAAAAGCATGCAATAGTGAGATTTTATTTAGATTTCATTATCTTTTTAAGATTTCACATTTTTACTTGATTTGAAAGGAATTTGATAGGTTTTAGCACAAAATGAAAGTCCAATGGAATTTAATGTCAAGTTGGAGTCGAGATAGGGAGTCGATAAAGCACAGTTATGGGGGAAAAATCATATCTCGAGCTCTAGAAGTCCAAATTCAATGTGTCTTGTCTTGTTAGAAAGATAAGAAGAAGTTCTACAAATTTCATGTTGTAAGGGTTTATCAATTCTGCCATCAAGAGAGCAGAATAGTACAAGAAGTTGAAAGTCGTGCAAGAATGTCCTGATTTTCGTCTTGACAGGGCTTGAGTAAATTGGGTATAACTTAGTGTACAAAACCGATATTGAGCTAAAATTAGTGGCATAGGATAGCTAACTTAGAGGGCTACAACCTTCATGAATAAGTAGAAGCCTAATTATGAGCGTAAGAGGGCCGAATCGAGGGTGAAAGCTGGAAGTCTGGGCCACCCGGGTCACTTGGCCGGGTCGGTGGTCTAATTGCTGGTTTTTAGGCCTGTTTGGACTCCTATTTGGATACAACTTGCTCCAAGTCCGATTTTTACCTACTTAGATACAAATTAGGACTTGGGAGAAGATAGAAAAAATATAAAAAGATCCATACACATCCAAGAGAGGGCATTCATCCACATCTTGAGAGCAAGGAAGAATGCAAGGAATATGGAAGATTCAAGAGTCAAGAGGAGCAACCAACAATCACAAATTGAATATACTTTTCTTTGATTTTATTTCTGTCGTTTTGTAATTTATTTTGCTTTACGAACATGATTTTTGGCTAGGGGTCTCGTGATCTTAGGGCACGAGAGTAGTTCTATGGATTTCTTTTTGAATATTTAGTTTTAATCTTTCCTCTAATCCATGATATTTTATTCATGCTTCCTTGTTCTTATTCCATGTATGAGTTCTGGCCAAATTTATGCATGCTCTAATTAATTGGATTGAGATCGAGAGATGATATCTGATTATAGATTTGGGAATACATGACTCAATTAAATTGCCTGGATCGAGAGATTGGTAAATAATTGGGGTGAGAATACGATCTTAGGAGCTTTTAGTAGTTGGTTATTAATTACGAGGTAGAGATACAAACATTGATAATCAATCAACGGGTTAAGTTGCTCGAGAGAGAGGTTTATCTAAATAATTGGATTTGGGGTTGATTTTTGCTAGATTAGTAAACTTGATTGAAGTGGAATGAAATCGTTGTCTTAGGATCCTTATTTGAATCTTGATTTTCTTGATATTTTCTTGTTTGATATTTTTATTTCATTTATTTTTTTTAGACATAGGTTTTTTAGATTAAATTCTCTTAATTCAGTCATCTAGATAAAATTAGGTAAATTAATTAGGTAGTTAACATCGTTCTAATTCACTAGTCTCTGTAGGATCGACCTTGCTCGCCCTATCTATAGTTGACACTGTACACTTGCGATTTAGGCTAGAAATAGACCATTGATCAAGTTTTTGGCGCCGTTGCCGCGGACTAGAGTCTTAGGATAGTTAATATTTGATTTGTTTTACCTGATCTTAATCTAGGATTTTATTTGCTTTAAAAAAAATTCAAAAAAAATAGTTTTATTTTTTCTGTTATTTTTGTCTCAGTTAGTTTCTGAAATACTCTTATTTGTTGTTTTCAGGTAGTGCATGAACACACGCTCCAAAAGGGCGACTCTTATTGAACCTGATCCGGAGATTGAATCAACCTGCAAACGCAACAAAACAAAGAAAAAGTTGTTATTCAATCAAATGGCTGACGATCAAATCAGAAATCAAGTACCACCTGGGAATGGAGGATTTGGGAATAATCAACCGAACGTTCCTACTCAAAGGGCGATTCGAGATTACTTTCAACCTCAACAAAACAGAAGGGGAGTTGTGAGACCACCAATTGAGGCAAATAATTTTGAACTCAAACCAGCCCTAATAAGCATGGTGCAACAGAACCAGTTTGGTGGAAGTCATCTAGATGATCCCAACGCGCATCTAACGCAATTTTTGGAGGTTTGTGACACAATCAAATTGAATGGGGTTTCTGATGATGCAATCAAACTTCGCTTATTCTCATTCTCACTACGAGATAAAGCGAAGTTGTGGTTCAATTCCATTCCACCGGGCTCAATTACTAGTTCGGATGAGTTGAGTAGGAGGTTTGTCTTCAAGTATTTTCCACCGAGTAAGACATAGAAGATGAAGCGCGAGATCACACAATTTAAACAACTCGATGAGGAGTCTTTGGGAGAATCATGGGAGAGATTTAGAGATATGTTGAGGAGATGTCCTCAATATGGATTACCGGAGGATCAACAAGTCTGTTTCTTCTATAACGGATTGTTTGGATCCACAAGAGCAATGATGGACGTGGCGGCAGGAGGACCGTTGCTAGCAAAGAGTCCTGAGGAGGCCATGTATATTTTGGAGGAGATGGGGACAAACAGTTATCAATGGCCGTCTGAAAGAACTATTTATAAGAAGGTGGCTGAAATTTAGAGTCAAGATCAAGTTTTAGCTGATGTAGCCGCACTCACTACTCAAGTATCTGCTCTAGCACATTCTCATGATCAACCCATGGATAGTTCGGGAGTGCAAATTGGTGATTTTGCCCAACATGAAGACGTTGAGGAGTTGAATTACATCGGTGGGCAGAATTACAACAACTTCCGGAACAACAAGTGGCCATATTAGTATAATCATGGAGGGAGAAATCATGAGAATTTTTCATATGCAAACAACATGAATGTTTTGCAACCCCCTCCAGGATTTTCTGTGACAAATGTGGTTATCAATTAAGTGAAAAAGCTTTCGCTTGATGATGTGTTGGGTGCATTCATCAATGAGTCGAGATCACGGATGTCGAAAACTGAGGAAAAAGTTGAAAGAATTGAAGCTCGACTCAACAAAATGGATGCAGAAAATGGAGCACATTTCAAGGCACTCGAAACACAAATAGGTCAAATAGTTGCGATTCTAGGTAGCCAACACCAAAAGGGTCAATATCCAAGCACCACCGAGGTGAATCCAAAAGAGCATTGTCATGCAATCTATTTGAGAAGTGGAACACAATATGAAGGACCTTCCATGCCGGCTGAAAATGTGAGAGAAGAAGTGAAAGAGTCGAAAGAGAGCATGAAAGACAAAATTGAGAAGAAAGAAAAGGATCGAGGTGCTCGAAAGACAGTAGAGACATCGAAAATTACAGTGTCATTGCCATTTCCACATAGGACGCAAAAGCAAAAATCGGATGGGCAATTCAAGAAGTTTCTTGATATTTTCAAGAAAATACAAATCAACATCCCTTTTGCCGATGCTTTGGAGCAAATGCCGCATTATGCGAAGTTTTTGAAGGATATCATGTCGAAAAAGAGGAAGATAGTTGACAATGAGATTGTCAACTTAACCGAGGAGTGTAGTGCCATAATCCAACGAAAACTTCCACAAAAGTTGAAAGATCCGGGGAGCTTCTCGATTCCATGTGATATTGGAGGAGTAGAGTTCAAGAGGACTTTGTGTGAACTTGGAGCGTCAATCAATTTAATGCCACTGACTACATTTCGAAAGCTTGGATTGGGAACACTTAAACCAACAACAATGACTCTTCAATTAGCCGATCGATCGTTGAAATTTCCAACGGGGGTTATTGAAGATGTGTTGGTTAAAGTTGGTAAATTCATCTTTCCGATGGATTTTGTTGTGCTTGATATGGAAGAGAATTTTGACATGCCTCTAATTTTGGGGAGACCATTTTTGGCCACCGGACGAGCATTGATAGATGTGGAGAAAGGAGAGCTTAAATTGAGGGTTAATGAAGAGCAAGTCACTTTTTCCATCTATAATGCCATGAAGCTTCATGAAGAAAATAAAGAAGAGTGTCATTCCATTGACATAATGGAGGAACAACCCCAAGAGAGTTTAAAGGAAAAATCAACTCATGACCCTTTGAAAAATTTCCTAAGTCCCTCTATCTTCTCTATTGATTTAATATATGACACTAAAGATGTTAAATCCCACAATGATGTTGCTTCTTTGAATTATTTGCAAGAAATGTCGAAGAAAAAGGTCAAATTCAAGCATAGTCATCACCCAAAGCAACATGAGAAAGAATTGAGTTTTCAACTCGATGTACCGTAAATTTTCTCTACAAAAATCGTCTAGCTAAAGACATAAAATTAAGCGCTTGTTGGGAGACAACCCAATTTTTATCGATTTTGTTTCGTTACTAGTATAAATAGTATTTTCTTATTTTTGTTTAGAATAGGTTTTTCGAAAAAAAAAAATCAAAAAATCATAAATCATAAAAAAAAAAGTAAGGGACCCGGGTCAGGCCAGAGCTTCGACTTGGGCCAGAGCAGGCGACGACACGCGACCCGGCCGGGCTACAGGAGACCCGGCCCGGGTCGCAGGTTCGACTTTGGCATAAGAACAGGTGAGACACGCCACCCGGCCGGGATGCCCGTCACCCGGCCCGGGTCTCCGGTTCAACTTGTGCGAGAATCATGCGATGACACGTGACCCGGCCGGGTGGCCCGTGACCCGACCCGGGTCGCATAAAGGTGAGTTCTTGTGATTTTTTTTGACCCCTCTTCATCCCTAATTCATCCCTACACTTGAACCCTATTTCTAATCCAAAATTACACCATAAACTCTTGAATTTGTGTTACAATTCACACACCCATATCCTCTATTACTCAATTCATCGAGTGTTGCAGGAGAAAATATGGATATTCATCGAACTTTTGGACTTAGGTGATATCTTCATATCTCTTGAGAATTTCGTCAAATTGGTATGATTTTTTCTCTCAATCTCGATTCTTATTACAATAAAGATGATTGAAGCATGTGGGTAAGAATTGCATGGATTAGAATTGCATAAAATGATTAGGAATTCATTGAGGCCTTTTATCAAACACTTGATGTGCATACTATAGTTTCTCTTGATTTCAATATTATTGATGAATTTGATTTGAGTAGCCTATTTAGTGTTGAATTTGGCATGATTGAGATGATGCAAATGATGCAAGCTATGAGACAGTGGCAGATCGACTTTAGCACTTTAGGACGTCCACCACCTCCACCTCCACAGTGAGCCGTAGTAAGTGCTCTAGATTAGCCACTTCTTTTTTTTTCCGGAACTTGTTCTGAGAACAAGTTTGGGGGGAGGAAAGGCGGCTTTTCTTAGGATGTTTTACCATTTTCTTGTTTTTATTTTGTTTTATTTGTTCTTTTGAGTTATAGGTTAGTTTCATGGGAGGAAAATTTTCTTTAATTTTCTTAGGATTGTGAAATTGGTTGCTGATTTGATGACTATGTGATGATGATTCTTGAAAGAATCTTTTATGTTGAATGTGATTTTGTGGAGATGTTGCATGGAGGAAAGTATGTTGATGAAATTGAATTGATGCTTTAAATGGTGAATTTGACCTGTGAGATTTGAGCCTTTGACTGATACATTCAAAACAGTTATATTCATTTGTTGTGTGAATGTCAAGCATGTGTGTTTCTCTCTAGAACTTGCTCTGGTATCTTCTTGAAACTACATAAGCGTGTGGAACTTGAAAATGATTTTAGGCTTTGTTTGAGCCTCATCGACCAAATATACACTTATCCCATATTTATTTTCCCTAGTTAACCATGTTTGAGCCTATAAGCCTTTTCTTGATTAAGCCTAATGCATAATCCTTTTTTTTTTTTTTTACTTTTTGTACTTACCCTTGCTTGGACTAGTATGTGGGAGGAAAAAGAGGTTACAAAGGTGAACCAAGACGAAGAAAGACGGAAAATGAAGTGGGATATGCATCTAGCCATGGAGAAAAAAAAATTGTGATGTGAGCTTCAAAATAAAATACCAAGAAAAACACAAACCAATACTTGGTATGGAAAAAAAAAATTAACATGGGTTGTGTCAATATCTCTAGAGCTCATTGAGTTGTGCCCTTTCTGGAACTCATTTGAGTTGTGCCTAATACGATATTCTGGAACTCATGTTTTGGGAGAGGTGAGTTGAGAAAAAAAAAAAAGAGAGAGAGAGAGAGAGAATTGGAGAGTGATTGAAGGTGGACTGGTTTTAATGGGTGACGATCCGTTTTTTTTTTTTTTTCTAGTCCAAGTTTCTAGCCACTTAGCCAAAAATAATCTTCACCTTAACCAAAGAGCCTACATTACAACCAAAAGAAAAGTCTTAATTGATTCTTGTATCAAGCACACAAAAAGCAGTAGAGAGTTTAGACGATTTGCAAGCTTATGGTAGGGTGCATGCATTGTTTTGACTTGAGCGTTTTTTCCTAGACACTTGAGAGATGAGTGATACACTTACCTTGTGAGTATTCACTAATTATTTGAAGCATTGATTCAAGAGTAATTTGCATGAATTTCCTATGTCTTCCAAAATTATATGATGCCTGCTTGTTCTTGATAATTTGCCTAAGCCTATTAGCAAAATGATATTCATACCGCCCCATGCATAAGTTCTTTTCTTTTCATTGTTCGGGGACGAACAATAGTTTAAGTTTGAGGCTTAATTTCATATCATTTTGTGTTGAAAAGCATGCAATAGTGAGATTTTTTTTATATTTCATTATCTTTTTAAGATTTCACGTTTTTGCTTGATTTGAAAGGAATTTGATAAGTTTTAGCACAAAATGAAAGTCCAATGGAATTTAACGTCAAGTTGGAGTCGAGATAGGGAGTCGATAAAGCGCAGTTATGGGGGAAAAATCATATCTCGAGCTCTAGAAGTCCAAATTCAATGTGTCTTGTCTTAATAGAAAGCTAAGAGGAATTTCTCCAACTTTCATGTTGGAAGGTTTCATCAATTCTGCCATCAAGAGAGCAAAATAGTACAAGAAGTTGAGAGTCGTGTTAGAATGTCCTGATTTTCAGTCTTGACAGGGCTTTAGTAAATTGGGTATAACATGGTGTACAAAACTGATATTGGGCTGCAATTAGTGGCCTCGGATAGCTAACTTAGAGGGCTACAACCTTTATGAATAAGTAGAAGCCTAATTATGAGCGTAAGAGGGCCGAATCGAGGGTGAAAGCTGGAAGTCTGGGCCACCCGGGTCACTTGGCAGGGTCGGTGGTCTAGTTGCTGGTTTTTAGGCCTGTTTGGACTCCTATTTGGATACAACTTGCTCCAAGTCCGATTTTTACCTACTTAGATACAAATTAGGACTTGGGAGAAGATAAAAAAAATATAAAAAGATCCATACACATCCAAGAGAGGGCATTCATCCACATCTTGAGAGCAAGGAAGAATGCAAGGAATATGGAAGATTCAAGAGTCAAGAGGAGCAACCAACAATCACAAATTGAATATACTTTTCTTTGATTTTATTTCTGTCGTTTTGTAATTTATTTTACTTTACGAACATGATTTTTGGCTAGGGGTCTCGTGATCTTAGGGCACGAGAGTAGTTCTATGGATTTCTTTTTGAATATTTAGTTTTAATCTTTCCTCTAATCCATGATATTTTATTCATGCTTCCTTGTTCTTATTCCATGTATGAGTTCTGGCCAAATTTATGCATGCTCTAATTAATTGGATTGAGATCGAGAGATGATATCTGATTATAGATTTGGGAATGTATGACTGAATTAAATTGCTTGGATCGAGAGATTTGTAAATAATTGGGGTGAGAATACGATCTTAGGAGCTTTTAAGAGTTGGTTATTAACTGCGAGGTAGAGATACAAACGTTAATAATCAATCAACGGGTTAAGTTGCTCGATAGAGAGGTTAATCTACAATCGTGATTGCTCACATAAAATAATTGGATTTGGGGTTGATTTTTGCAAGATTAGTAAATTTGATTGAAGTATGTTAGTGTTGGATTTTCCAACATTAATTAATTTTCCTTTTTCAAGTTAATCCTAAATTCAAAATTAGATTTTAATTAGATTTTATTAGATATATTTATTTGAAAGGATTTGAAAAAGATTTGATATTCTCTCTTATAGATTTAACTCATTAAATCTCACGTGTTTTAAAGTTTGAATCTCAAAGATTATCTAACAAACCTTCCTAAGTTTTAGGAAGTTGTTATGTGTTCTTTTGATAGGTTTCAAGGAGTATCCAAGAGATCTATAAGTAGGATTTAAAGAGTCAATATGTGAGAGTGAGAACATGATCTTTAGAACGTGGGATTGAGAAATAAGACTCAAAGGAGAACAAGTCAAGTTAGAGATCAAGAAGTGAGGATGAAGAAGTCAAGAAAAGAAAGAAGAAGAAGTCCACTCCACTATGTCCATGATGCACGTGAGTTTATGGAGATCATGGAGCAATCCAAGATCATGGGAAGTGGAGTCTACACAAGTGTACTTCGAGCTCTATAAATAGGTAAAGCTGCTGAAGATCAAGGATGCACAGAATCGAGAGCTTAAGCAGTTTAGTATACGCAGTACACTGGTGTCATAGGTTGTGTTGTTCACACCGATAGGCAACATCGTTTTCTTGTGTGTCAAAGAGTTTGCATACTCTTGACTTTTAGTATATGTGTTCTTCGGAGTGTTCAACTGAGAGTATTTGTATACATCACTAGGTTTCATATTCATCTCATAGGACGTATTGAGTCGTTTGTTCGAAAGAGTCTCTTTTAGAGATCTTTCTTTCTCCTTTGTACACATACACAAATCAATAAAGGAGTTTTTGCCCTGAAGGCATTCCACGAGTATTTGTATACTCGTGGATAAATCGTTTTTGTGTTCTGCTACTTTAAATTCGATCCATTTTTCCGCTGTGTGTTACGCTGGTGTTGTCGACACCGCTGACAACACCGTGTACTTTGATTGGGATATTTTTGTTTTTGTTTTTGCAGATCCACGTAGGACTTTCATGTGGTATCAGAGCCATCACTTGACATACTAAGTGGTGGCTCTAGCCATGCAGGACGTGGACTATTGCAATCCTAACTTTGGACGTCTTCCAATTTTGGATGTGTCCAACTATGCGTATTGGAAGATTCGTGTTCGATCAAAGATCAAGTCCATTGATGCATGTGCTTGGACTGCTGTTTTGGAGGGTTATAATTCCCCTATGAAGGAGGTACATGGTGAACTTGTTTCCAAACCTCAAACCGAGTGGACAATCGACGAGATCCACAGTGCCAACTTCAATGAGAAGACCATTAATGTCATCTTCGAAATGGTGGACTACAAGGTGTTTCGATTGATCCAAAACGCTGCCCATGCCAAGGATGCTTGGGATACTCTCCAAAAATATTTTGAAGGTGCAAAGTGTGTTCGTGAGGCTCGGTTGCGGCTTATCATGTCCAAGTTCGAGAATATGCGCATGGAGGAGAATGAAGACATTGGAACCTACTTTGAGAAGCTCCGGGACATCTCAAATCAAGCCCAAATGCTTGAAGAACCGATTGGACGCAAGCAACTCGTGTCTAAGGCCATTCGAACATTGCCACCAAGGTTCAACATCAAAGTATCCGCCATTAAGGAGGTCCACAATCTTTTGATAATGGACTTTGATACACTTCAAAGTATTCTTCAAACTTTTGAGCTCAACCTTCAAAGCCAAATGGAAGCGGGCTACAAGATTAAAAATATAGCCTTGCAAGCTCAAGACAATGAAGAATCTGGAGAAGATGATGAACCATTGGAGGAAGTCACCGAGGGGCAGAATGTAGCTATGTTGACCAAGAAATTCAACACTATGGTGAGAAAGTTCAACAAGGAGAAACCCCGTTCAAAAGGGAATGAACCGTTCAATCGATCCTCTGATCGATCTCAATGGAAGCCAACTGGATCATCATCTCAGTCCAAACGTCAGCCTAAAAAGACATCTTCAGATCATGGGTGGAATGATCCCAAACATCTCGATACCATCCAATGTCGTGCGTGTTCAGGATGGGGTCATTATGCTAATGAATGTGCAAATACTTTGAGGAAGTATGGTCTGAAAAATCATTGGGTATCCATGAGTGACGATGAGGATGATGAGGAAGTTGAAACTGAAAGTTCCACGGCCCTGTTTGTAAAAATCGCAACTGGTGTTACCGACGGTGTTGACAACACTGGTGTCATGACACCGCAGACAACACGGAAGACAACACCACAGAGGTATGAACTGTTTGATTTTGCTAACATAACCTGTCTTAATGTTGTTTGTGATGATGCAGATTCTCTTGCTGGAGACGACTTAGATAAAGATGAAACCATTGAAGAACTTCATGGTCTTTATAACTCCTTGCTTAAGGAATGGAAAAAGCAATGCAAGCTTGTAGAAGTCATATCCAAGGAAAAGGAAGCCTTATCCAAAGAAAAGGAAGCTTTATCAAAGGAGAATGATGTACTGAAGAACTCAGTAGCAAAGCTGGAAACCGCTCTCACCAAGAAGGACATAGAACTTGGAAAGGTACAATTTAAGCTTAAAGAGACGGAATCCTTAATTGCTAAATGGAATTCGAGTTCTTCCAAGGCAAGTGAAATCATGGGATCAGGTAATTCCACAAAATCAGGTATTGGATCAAGTAAAACTGTTGAAAATATTTTTCCAAACCTTTTTATCGATTCACATGCAAAGATCAATTTTGTGAAAAAAAAATCAAAAGAGTCCATAAAATCCAACGTTTCAGGTCGTAGGAAAAGAAAATATGTTTGTCATTATTGTTTTCAACCTGGACATATAAGACCATACTGTCGAGCATTGAAAAATGATCGAGCCAGTGGTCTGGTGTTACCTCCGGTGTTACGCAACACCACTCGCAACACCACTCGCAACACCACTCGCAACACCTATTGGAAAGAAAAAATGGGTTCCTAAACAAACTGTTCATGTCTGCCAAGTTGTTTTTACTACTCTTAAGACTAACATTTCAGGTTCTTGGTACTTTGATAGTGGTTGTTCACGCCACATGACGGGCACCAAAGAATTTTTGTGTAATTTTGTGCCTCTTACAGAAGGATCCGTTACTTATGGAGGAGGTGCTAAGGGTAGAATCATTGGCAAAGGAACTCTTAATCTACCAGGTTTTCCCAGGTTGTCTAATGTGCTTTTAGTCAATGGTCTTATGGCTAATTTAATTAGCATAAGTCAATTATGTGATGACAACCTTGAGGTAAATTTTACTAAGGACTCTTGTGAAGTTTATGATAAGTCTAACATGTGTATTATGACAGGTACACGATCTCATGATAATTGCTATCTTGTTGGAGAAAATGTCACGTGTAACAAGGCTAAGTTTGATGACACGATTTTGTGGCATCAAAAATTAGGCCATGTGAATTTTCGAACTCTTCAAAAATTGATGAAGTTTGAGGTTGTACAAGGACTGCCAAGTCTCAATCACAATGGTAAGATAGTGTGTGGGACTGCCTTAAAGGTAAACAGACCCGTGTTCCTCACAGTGTTACATCACACCACGGACAACACCAAGGTACGGTTCATTGTTTTCAACTTTTGCACATGGATTTAATGGGACCAGTTGAAGTTGAAAGTCTTGGAGGAAAGAGGTATTCCTATGTTATTGTTGATGATTTTTCTCAATATACTTGGATTTTCTTTTTACGTGAAAAATTGGATACGTTTTCTCAATTCAAGATTTTGTACACTAGGATTAAGACCTCATTTTCTTTTAAAATTTTGAGCATCAGGTCTGACCATGGTAAGGAATTTGAAAACAAATTGTTTGCTGATTTTTGTGAAAAGAAGGCATTGAACACCAATTTTCGGCTCCAAAACTCCTCAGCAAAACGGAGTTGCGGAAAGGAAAAATCGAACTTTGCAAGAAATGACATGTGTTATGCTCAGTTCTAAGAACCTCTCACGACGTTTTTGGGCTGAAGCATTGAACACGGCTTGCTACATAGGCAATCGAGTCTTTTTAAGACCGGGTAGCAAAATGACCCCTTACGAAATTTTGAAAGGGAAAAAGCCTAATCTTAAACATTTTCATGTTTTTGGGTGTCTTTGCTACATTTTGAATGATCGTGATAATCTTGCTAAGTTCGATGCAAAAAGTGACAAAGCCGTGTTTATTTGAATAGTCATGCTTATCGTGTTTTTAATTTAAGATCTAGGACTATTCAAGAATCAGTTAATGTTGTGTTTGATGACTTCTCAAATCTTACAGAAAAATCTTATGAAGATGTCGTGACTGATCTTGTTGAAATTCTAGTAGTTAATGAAACAGGAAATACTGATGTTGCCCCCAGTGTTGTGACACCAGAGGCAACACTAGCGCAACACCAGTGACAACACCTGCAGAACCAGAATCTGTGAAAGTGATGATGATCTACCTGATCAAGTTCGAAGAGATCCACCTGCTCGTATCAGAAAATTCACCCTACCACACAGGTGATAGGAGGAGTAAACGATGGTGTTCGAACTCGTAGAAAAGACCCCGTGAATTACAAGGAAATGGTAAGACATGTGTGTATGTCAACCACATTTTCGGAGGTAAAATTCTACTGTTTTGTCTCTCCAATTGAACCCAAAAATGTCTCTGAAGCTTTAAAAGATAATTTTTGGATACAAGCAATGCAAGAAGAACTTGAACAATTTACTAGAAATGATGTTTGGTTTCTTGTTCCTAGACCCTCCGATACTAATGTGACTGGAACTAAATGAATTTTTAAAAATAAATCGGATGAGTCAGGGAACATTGTAAGAAACAAAGCACGTCTTGTAGCACAAGGGTACACATAAGTCGAAGGCATCGATTACGATGAAACCTTTACACCCGTTGCTCGAATTGAATCGATTAGGTTAGTTCTTGCAATTGCTTGTTATTTGAAAATTACTCTTTATCAAATGGATGTCAAAGGAGCATTTTTAAATGGGTTCTTAGATAAGGAAGTGTATGTTGAACAACCAAAAGGTTTTGAAGATCCTTATCAACCTCATTATGTATACAAACTTAAGAAAGTATTGTACGGTTTGAAACAAGCTCCTCGAGCTTGGTATGGTTGTTCGACCACTTTCTTACTTGAGTTTGGATTCATACGAGGTATGGCCGATCGTACTCTTTTTGTTAAGAGAAACGATCGAAATTGTATGATAGCTCAAATTTATGTTGATGACATTGTGTTTGGATCTAATTCTCAAAGTGATCTTGATGATTTTGTGCATGCTATGTCATCCACCTTCGAAATGAGCATGATTGGAGAGCTAACCTACTTTCTAGGTTTGCAGGTGAAGCAACTAAATGAAGGAATTTTCATTTCACAAAGCAAGTATGCCCAAAATTTGGTATCTCGCTTTGGTTTAGAAAATTCTAAGCCTATGAGAACCCCCATGGGTTCCTCACAAAAGCTGTCGAAAGACAGTGTTGCCGATGGTGTCGACAACACCCTTTATAGGTCAATGATCGGCAGCTTACTCTACTTGACCTCTAGCCGCCCGGATATCATGTATAGTGTTGGTGTCTGTGCTCGTTACCAATCTGAGCCTAAAACCTCGCATCTTCAGGCAGTGAAGCGTATCATAAGGTATGTTTCCGGTTCGATAGATTTAGGTATTTGGTATCAAAGGACACTAATCTCAACTTGGTGGGTTTTAGCGATTCTGATTGGGCTGGAGATGTAGATGATAGGAAGAGTACTAGTGGTGGTTGTTTCTACTTAGGCAGTAATCTAGTATCTTGACATAGTAGAAAACAAAATTGTGTTTCCTTGTCCACCGCTGAATCCGAATATGTAGCCGCCGGGAGTGGGTGTACTAAACTTTTGTGGTTGAGACAAATACTTGATGATTATGGTTTTGCAAATAAATCTTTGAGCCTGTTTTGTGATAATTCGAGTACGATTAATATTTCCAAAAATCCAGTTTAACATTCTCGAACTAAACACATAGATATTAGGCATCACTTCATTCGAGATTTAGTTGAAAAAGGGTTAATCCAACTTGATTATGTATCCACTGAAAACCAAATAGCAGATATATTTACAAAAGCCTTAGATTTAAAGAGATTCTCTTCCTTGAAGAAGTCTCTCGGATTGTGCATTGTTTGAATGTGCATGTATTGTTTGCGGGTGTTACCATTCATGTTGCTCACACCACTCTTAACACCCTTAGTATACAATTTTTATTTTAGGCTTTCTAGGCATATGTGTGCATGTTTGTACCTGATCAGTGTGTTCCTTGTGTGATAACACTGGATTGGACACCTATTTTGGTAAAGGCTCGTGTGATATAGTGCACCTTTGTTCGATATGAAATGATATACGTCACGAAGCACTTGGAGCACGGTACTCGTTACAACGATGCTTTTCAGACAGCCTAGTGACTATGCTTAAATGTGTTGTATGACCTCACTAAGTAACTTGGGGCACGGCGTTCGCTGCGACGATGCTTCCTTGTCAAAAGGTGTAGGAGATACCACAACCAAATCGAAAAAACTTGATCTCACAACCGAGTAACTAGAAGTATGGCGCTCGCTACGACAGTGCTCTATTTTCAAAACGTTGGTTGAGGTGAGGTATGTGTGAATTTAATTTTGTGTGCACAAAAGAAAAACATTTCAAGAGCCAAAATTTTCTATGGTGTCATCGCAGTGTTACGTAACATCAGGGACAACACCATTCGGTTACATTGTGTGCGATTTTTATGGGATTTAAATTTTAAGCATCCCTAGGTATCTGCATTTAATCTTTATCATATATAGTGGATATATTTGATTCTTGGATGATCCAATTTCAAATTTAAAATTCGAATTTTGTGATTCCTATTTTTGTGGAAATTTGTTGATATTTTATCTTAATTTCATATCTTCTCAAATCTCTTGATTTTATCTAAAAAATTCAAAGGCTCAGGTTTGTGTTTAAAATCAGAAAATCAAGCATGCGTTTTTCACTACTTGATTGTGCACTCTCTCTCTCTTGCTCACATACTCTCTCTCTCTCTCTCTCTCTCTTCTCTCTCCATAAAGGCGATCCCCTTTCCTCTTCTTCTCCAAAAAGCCCTAATTTTCTTCTTCTTCTTCTTCTTCTTCTTCTTCACCCATGGCTGATTCCTCAATCCTTCCTGCCGTGCTTGAATTCTTGGAGAAACTAAAGCAGTAGTACCCTACTTTGCTCGCTCCATCCACTGCTGCGATGTCGTCGGCCGATGTTGCTGACACCAGCGCAACACCGACCACTGCCTCTCCAACTCCCTCTACTCGCACTGCTTCGAAGGCCAAAGCCAAGAGTGTGAAGGCTGCTAAGGGTGCCGCCTCTTCTTCCCAACCTGCCAGAGGTCCTTCTGGCGCCTCCACTAACCCTGTTGATGTGGAAGCGTTCGAGCCCTCAGATCGACCCTTGAACAAACGGCAGCGACGCTCCCAGCGTCTGCGTGCAGCGGGGAAAGTGACCCCCGAGTTCGTTGTCAAGAAGCGGAAGAGGCCCGTTCCCTATTCTGGCCCAGCTCCGGCAGTTTTTGAATCTGAAAATCCAGCTCCGGCGTCAGCCAAATCGTCGAGCTCAATGGAGCTCGATAACGAGTCTGACAAGGACTTCGCTCCTGCCGCTGCCTCCGACACAGATGAGGACATGGAGACCACCCTCTCCAAAGTAATGTTGAAGCTGAAGGCATCTGGTGTTAAGCCAGGTGTTGCCAACACCAGGGCAACACCTTCAGCTAAAGGGAAAGCTCTAGTCGATTCTTCTACCTCTCCTGCCGAGGAGGATGATACCTCCCCTGCTTTCCAGCCCCAAGGGTCCCCTATCCAGGTTTCGAAAGCTTACTCAACCACTGTTTATTCTAGACCCTCTTTAAGTGTGTGGAATTCTTTGTCCCAAAAACCCTTCATTTCCGAGCGCTCCTTGCATGTTGATTCTTTCTCTAGACTAGGTCTAGTTGAGTTCCTCAAAATTAGGGGTCTACTGCAATATGTTACGAATATCCCCTCATACTGCCCTACACTTATTTATGAGTTCTTTGGTAATTTGCATAAGAACTTGTGTGATTCTGGTCATGCTCAATATGGGGTAGTATATGTTCGGGGTAGTGCGTATTCTTTTCTTTCTAAGGATGTCAAAGCAGTTTTTGAACTTCTTGATATTTGTGAGGATGCTCCTCTTCCTTGTTTGGATGTTGTTGCTTCGGAAATAACTGGGGGGAAAGTTTTGTCGTGGTCTAGGAAGTTTCCTGCCTCATCTCTTATTTCTCTATTTGCTGTGTTGCACAAAATTTGTGTACACAATTGGCTTCCTTCTTCTAATTCCACTGTTGTGACTGAGGAGCAAGCTAATTTGCTTTATCGGATTGTGCTGAGGATTCCTTTTAATTTTGGGAGGTTAGTGTTACAAAATCTTGGTAGGTTTGCGGAAAAGTTCTCCTCTTCTTCGACCTACTTAATCTACCCCTCCCTTATCTCAGCCGTCCTTCGATTCCAAGGGCTTACACTTTCTGCCTTTGAGAGCCTAGTGCCTCCTTAGCCTCCCCTTACCATTGCCAAGGCTCTTCTTCAAGGGAATAGGGTGTGTGATCTTCCTGTCACACCTGGTGTTGCCCCTCGGGTTGGCAACGCCAGTAGCAACACCGACACATCCTTCCTTGCACAGCTGATCTTGCAACGTCTGTCCCTGACTGAGCACATTGACGGCCTGCTCCAAGTTCGTGACAACTTGGATGCTCTGATTTCAGCTCAAAAAGGGGGAGATGGCGTGGATGCGGATGCTGAAAAAACCGAAGCCGAAGGTGGAGAGGATGAGGAACATGAAGTTTGAAGTTGGAGATGTTGGTGGTTTTATGCTTGTGGTTATTCTTGTTGGATGGATGGATATTTTTCAGACTCTCTGTTGTTTATTTTGGGTTGTTAAACATTAATCTTTGTATATTCATTCTTGATTTTTGATTAATTAATGGTGTTTATATTTGCTTGATTAATCTTGATTTTATATCACTGTTTTTTAGTCTTGATGATTGATGTGTTGCAGGATTGAGGGGGAGATTGAATTGAGGGGGAGATAAATCTAATTGATTTAGGTTTTGAGCTGAAAAAGAAAAATAGGGGGAGATTGTTAGTGTTGGATTTTCCAGCATTAATTAATTTTCCTTTTTCAAGTTAATCCTAAATTCAAAATTAGATTTTAATTAGATTTTATTAGATATATTTATTTGAAGGGATTTGAAAAAGATTTGATATTCTCTCTTATAGATTTGACTCATTAAATCTCACGTGTTTTAAAGTTTGAATCTCAAAGATTATCTAACAAACCTTCCTAAGTTTTAGGAAGTTGTTATGTGTTCTTTTGATAGGTTTCAAGGAGTATCCAAGAGATCTATAAGCAGGATTTAAAGAGTCAATATGTGAGAGTGAGAACGTGATCTTTAGAACGTGGGATTGAGAAACAAGACTCAAAGGAGAACAAGTCAAGCTAGAGATCAAGAAGTGAGGATGAAGAAGTCAAGAAAAGAAAGAAGAAGAAGTCCACTCCACTATGTCCATGATGCACGTGAGTTTATGGAGATCATGGAGCAATCCAAGATCATGGGAAGTGGAGTCTACACAAGTGTACTTCAAGCTCTATAAATAGGTAAAGCTGCTGAAGATCAAGGATGCACAGAATCGAGAGCTTAAGCAGTCTAGTATACGCAGTACACTGGTGTCATAGGTTGTGTTGTTCACACCGATAGGCAACATCGTTTTCTTGTGTGTCAAAGAGTTTGCATACTCTTGACTTTTAGTATAGGTGTTCTTCGGAGTGTTCAACTGAGAGTATTTGTATACATCACTAGGTTTCATATTCATCTCATAACACGTATTGAGTCGTTTGTTCGAAAGAGTCTCTTTTAGAGATCTTTCTTTCTCCTTTGTACACATACACAAATCAATAAAGGAGTTTTTGCCCTGAAGGCATTCCACGAGTATTTGTATACTCGTGGATAAATCGTTTTTGTGTTCTGCTACTTTAAATTCGATCCATTTTTCCGCTGTGTGTTACGCTGGTGTTGTCGACACCGCTGACAACACCGTGTACTTTGATTGGGATATTTTTGTTTTTGTTTTTGCAGATCCACATAGGACTTTCAAAGTAGAATGAAATCGTTGTCTTAGGATCCTTGTTTGAATCTTGATTTTCTTGATATTTTCTTGTTTGATATTTTTATTTCATTTATTTTTTTCTAGACATAGGTTTTTAGATTAAATTCTCTTAATTCGGTCACCTAGATAAAATTAGGTAAATTAATTAGGTAGTTAACATCGTTCTAATTCACTAGTCTCTGTGGGATCGACCTTGCTCTCCCTATCTATAGTTGACACCGTACACTTGCGGTTTAAGCTAGAAATAGACCATCGATTAGGCTATCGGGAAATCTAATGTGTGACAGTTGGAAAGTCTAACATGGCAGTCGGAAAATCTGATGTGACAGTTGGAAGGACTAAAATTGAAAAAATTCGATAGTTAAAAGACTAAAATTGGAAAATTTAAACTTCATACACCAAAATTGGAAAGGACCTAACTTACAGGACTACAATTGATATTTATCCTATATCATAATTTGGAAAATTGGGATACAATTAGTGTTTTTGGTTGAATTGAGATATAATTTTATGATTTCGAATTGGGATATAATTTTTAAGTGTAAGTAATGATATGGCAAGTAAGAATACCTTTATGTAATGTGTAAGAATACCTTTAGGTTACGTTAAGGATACCATTATGCCCAGATTTCATACATTTACGTTAAGTTAGACATACCTTTAGGTTATGTTAAGAATACCTTTAGGTAATGTATAGAGATACCTTTAGGTTATGTTAAGGATACCTTTATGCCCAAATTTCATACATTTAATTTACGTCAGGCATACCTTTATGTTATGTTAAGGATACTTTTATGTTATGTTAGAGATACCTTATCCATAAGGTAGTTGTGTTACACATTTTGCATACAAAGGTATCTCTAACATAACATAAAAGTATTTTTAACATAACCTAAAGGTATCCTTAATATAATGTAAATGTATGTGATCTGGAATGAATTCCAAGGGTATCAAATCAGGATTTCAAAGGAACCTAGAATCACGATTTCAAAGGTATCTTTAACATCACCTAAAGGTATTCTTAACATAACCTAAAAGTATGCTTAATATAATCAAAATGTATTCTTAATAATTAAAGGTATCCTTAACATAACCTAAAGGTATGCTTAACATAACTAAAAGGTATTCTTAACATAACATGGTATGTAACCTGGAATCACGATTTCAAAGGTATCTTTAACATCACCTAAAGGTATTCTTAACATAACCTAAAGGTATGCTTAATATAACCAAAAGGTATTCTTAACATAACTAAAGGTATCCTTAACATAACCTAAAGGTATGCTTAACACAACTAAAAGGTATTCTTAACATAACGTGGCATGTAACCTGGAATCAGGATTTCAAAGGTATTTTTAACATAACTGAAAGGTATCCTTACCATAACTTAAAGGTATCCTTAACATAACTGAAAGGTATCCCTGAAAGGTATCCTTACCATAACTTAAAGGTATCCTTAACATAACTGAAAGGTATCCTTAACGTAACCTAAAAGTGCGCATCCGCCCAGGCGCGTGGGAGCGCGTGGGAGCGCGTCAGACGCGTGTGCAAGCGCGTACACTAATTGGTAATTTGGATGAAACAACGCAATTTCCTTTAAAAATCTGAGTTACAAGATTTTGTGTAGAGCATAATAGTTGTTTTTATAATTGAATTGATGTTTCTATGTACAAGAAATTGCATATATACTATAATACTATGACAATCTTATTGATTTATCAGATATGCATATTATTTTCAATTTCAAGCCAATAACTTGCTTAGTATTTATCTTTTTAATAATTTTGCTTTTCTTCTTTTCTTTTCTTTAATTTCTTGGCTATGCGATTACAAATTAAAATCTATTTCAATTTCAGAATTTAATAGTGTGCAATTTGTATTTAGCTTTTTCCGAATTCCACAGATCAACTTCAATATATATTACGTACGTTGTAAAGAAAATAATATATAGTAGTTCACGAATAAAAAAATAATTAAAAAATTAGAGAAACAAAATTGAAAATGCCACATCATTTAAGTATTCCATAAAATAAAAATTACATAACTACAGAATAACATTCAAAATAAAAAAGAAACACAAAAAATGAAAAGAAAAAACACAAAATGAAAAAAATACAAAAAAAAAAAAAAAGAAAAGAAAAGAAACGAAAGTTGAATCATAAACAAAAAATGAAAAATAAAAACGAGATATTATACCCAAACCGGTCAAGCTTGGCAGCATGATGCCTCATTCGATCCATCCCACAACTTCAAATCTTTTCGGTTGAAAACTAATACTCTTAATTGGGAAATTTTCAATTTTGGTCCTGCCCCAAAAGTGTTGTCCGATTTTAATCCTCTTAAAATTCCGATTTCAATTTTTATCCTGCTATCGGAAAAATCATCCAATTTTTGTCCATTTTCTCCGCAACTATCAAATTCCTTGTCAATTTCCGGCGAGTGTTCCGCACTCTCCCCAATTTGAACAATGCATCACATTCGTGCTGATGTGACCAATATTTACAAATGTGGAAATTAATTGGGGATTTCTCCAATACCACGTCATCAACTTTAAAAACATTCAGAAAAACAAAATTAAAACTTTCATTTAGTTGGGGATTTCTTCTTCAGGGAATAGACAAATGAAAAGATAAATACAAACATACTTTATGAAACATTACATTAATACAAAAGATCGGCAAGAAATACAAAGATAGGAAAATTTTCAGGTTTTCTGCACGTAGATACTGCACACATCTGCAAACTACACCATAATTCAAAACAGGAAAGCTGCAAATATAGTTTTTTAACAAACTGAAACACACACAAACAAAGCAAATTCCACCCTACATGTAAGGGTATTACCCTCATCATCTAGGAGTGATGACAAGTGTGCATTTTGATTTAAAATGGTAGCAAAATATACACATATGACATAAAAAATGCACAATTATCATCATCCTAGATGCTGAGGGTAATACCCCTACATGTAGGATGGAATTAGCCCAAACAAAGCAACTTCTATCACGCATTCATGGCTGCTGTAGGGCCCAGATGGTTGAAGGGAAACTTGGGTTTACGAAGAAGGGGTGCCGGTTGTTAACTACGGTGGCGACATAGTGAATGTGGCCATAAGAGCTGCAATGTTGGCGATGTGGTTGTGGTGCAGACGCGGAGATGGCTGGTTGACGCCGATGGAGAAGCAGGAGAACTAGATCTTGTTGAAAAGTGTGTTCGGTGACATGTACAAAAAATTGACATTTAAGCTAACTGATCAGAAATAATGAAATTGGGGGCGAGTACGGAACACTTGTGAAAATTGGCCGGGAATTAAAAAATTCTGACGAAAATGGATCAAAATTGGATGATTTTTTCGATAGCAGGACGAAAATTGACATCAGAATTCTAAAAGGACTAAAATCGGACGACACCGTTGGGACAGGACCAAAATTGAAATTTTGCGACTCTTAACTAGTTCAACTTCTTGTTTAATTAATTGAATTCTCTGTAAACCTTTCTATTTCTATGAAATTAACAAATATTTCAAGCAATACTCTTCCAACACAGATATAGAACCTCTTATTTCAAAAAAAACAAAACACAAATTAATCTCTTATTAATTAATTAAGTTATTATCATACATCATAAGAAGATGAATGTGCACTGTTGCATAATTAATCAGATTGATTTAAAGAATAGATTTACAGTAATCATAAATATATTGAGCCCTAGCGTGTACAGCATATGGATCCTTTCCACAAGTGTTTTCTTCCTCGATCTTCTTAACCTCGATACTGAAATAGCAATCCGATAAGGAAAAAATGAGGATGCAGGATTCATATAATTTACCGGTTATTGAAGCATTCGTATCTTCACATAGCCCTTTATCAATGTCACTCCCGTATGTTGTTAAGAACTTGTCACAATCAAAGTATCTGTATGCCTCCGATTTATTTAGAATTGCCCTATAAATAGATGCTATTAAGATGATCATCTTCATAATCTTGTTGCTTTTCAACATATTCATCCTGCACAGTTTGGTGATATGAATCCTTTTATAAAGTAATTTACAAAAATTTGGATTGCTATATCAGGCTTTATAAGAGTTGGTTCCATGAAAGTGGATGTATTTTTGCAGTGAGTTAAATGAAAAGATCAGTTGAAACAGGTAACTCACATATACATTTAAGATCACTTATGAGACCATTTTTGAGATATAATTGAAGATATATGTGCTTGTAACGTTTCCTAGCATTTAATAAAGTAATTAAACTAAAATATGTTATCACTGATGTTGATGATTCAAATCCTAAAATCACATGTACAATAATCACTACAAAAAATATATATCTGAATGAAAGATTATTTGTAAGAATAAATTAATGTTGATGGCAAATATTATTTCATCTTCTATTGGAGGGTGTGTAGACAGAATTGGAAGAGGAAAATTGTGCATTAATTGCTGCTTCTGTTTTTTCTTATAATGTTAATTAAAACGATTCTAATTATGTTTAATTATTGTTGAGTTCGAACGCCAAATCACAGCTAATCAAGCTTTGAAGAACACAACAAAAAACCCTAACTATGGCTGAATCAAAATGACACAATGTATGATCGAAAATGAACAAGAACACGCGAGGATTTAAGTGGTTCGGCTCGCCAACATCGGCCTACATCCACTGAAGAAAGAATCAAAAGATTTCACTAAGAAACGAAGAAGAAATTCAATGTACAAGATTGAAACGCACATTATCTAGGGTTTTCCCCTTCAAAATCGAAGAACCCTAATTCCTAAACACTCTCAATCTCACGAAATTACAAAGTGATCTCACAACTAAACACAACCCATTATATATAGAACCATAGCCCTCACTCAATTTCAAGAAATTATAACCGCAACTCCGTGAATTTCGGATTTTGTTCTCAGCTGCTGCGCGCCCGAGCCCTAACTGAATGGCAGTTATAACTGTCATGGACCGGATCTAACTGCAGCTTGACATCGTCTGGTTCAGGCGGTTTTTCTCCGATTCTTGACGAAATGAAACCAGTTCCGAGCAATGCAGATGATTTCCAGTTGTCCCAAATCCACAATTCTCCACCTCAACTTGAAATCTCTTAATCCTACTTCAATCACACTTGTAGCTTTATTTCTTTGGACTTGCTTCCCAGCTGATTACCTTGACAAGCTTCCTGCAATAAGAAAACTTTTCTCCAGGCAATACTTTGGTTAGCATATCAACAGGGTTGTCTGGTGTTCCTATTTTCTTTGATATTACATCATCTTTTTCAACCATATCTCTTACAAAATGCAATTTTATATCTATGTGTTTGCAACGATCATGAAACACCTGATGCTTAACTAAATGCGAAGCACTTTGGTTATCACAGTAGATGTCTAACCTTCCTTGCTTGATGTTTAACTCCCTGAGCATACCTCTGAGCCAGACCGATTCTTTCACAGCCTCAGTCATGGCTATGAACTCAGCTTCAGTGGTTGAGAGAGCCATCACAGGCTGCTGCATTACCTTCTAACTGATAGTCGTCCCATATAGTTTGAAGACATATCCTGTAATAGATCTTCTAGTGTCTAGGTTACCTGCAAAATCAGAGTCAACAAAGCCTTCCAAAACATTAGAGCAGTTAATGTATTTTGAAAACATCAAACAAGGGTTACATGATCCTTTTAGGTATCTCATCATCCACTTTGCTGCCTCCCAATGTTGTCTTCCAGGGTTTGCCATGTACCTGCTAACCACACTCATAGCAAAAGATAAATCTGGCCTACTGCAAACCATGGTATACATCATACTACCTATAGCATTAGCATAAGGCACAAAATTCATCTCATCCTTTTCTTGCTGTGTTGAGGGAGATTGTGCTGCAGAGAGTTTAAACTGTGTACTAAGTGGTGTAGTGACTGGTCTTGATTCTTGCATATTGAATCTCCTTAACACCTTATGCACATAGTCTGTTTGATGCAAGAAGAGCCTATTTTGTTCCCTGTTTCTTTTAATATCCTTTCCTAAGATTCTTCTTGCTTCACCTAGATCCTTCATTTCAAACTGTGACTTCAGTTTATCTTTCAAGCTGTTGATTTTTTCCATGCTTTTACTTGCTATAAGCATGTCATCCACATACAGTAAGAGGTAAGTATAGATTGATCTTCTTTCTACTTCCAGGTATACACAGCTATCATAGATGCACCTTATCATTCCAATACTCATCATGAAGTTATCAAACCTCCTGTACCACTCCCTTGGACTTTGCTTTAAACTATATAAAGATCTCTTCAGTAAACAGACTTTATCCTCTTTTCCTGGCTGAACAAAGCCCTCAGGTTGTTTCATATATAGGATCTCCCTTAAGTTACCATGAAGAAAGGTTGTCTTTACATCTAGTTGATGAAGCTTCATGTCTTCTTGTGCTACCATGGCCAGGAGAATTCTGATTGACATATGCTTAACCACAGGAGAGAAAATCTCATTGTAATCGATGTCTTCTCTCTGTGTGTACCCTTTAGCTACCAATCTAGCTTTGTACCTTATGTGTTCTCCACCTGTTACTTCAATCTTTTTCTTAAAGATCCACTTGCATCCAATCAGCTTTTGATTTTCTGGTTTGGTAACAAGTTCCCAAGTGTGATTCTTTTATAAGGACGTCATCTCTTCATTCATGGCTTGTAGCCACTTTTCACACTCCTATGGCAGCTTTATAGGTAGATGGTTCATCACTCTCTATTTCCTGAGCAACAGCTAAAGCATAGTGCACTGTATCAGCTTTTCCATATCTTACAGGTGGTCTGATGACTCTTCTAGCCCTATCTCTTGTTAGATGGTAATCATTTGAAGTGGCTTCTACTCGAGTTTCCTGCTCACTGTCACTGCTTGAGCTAGATCCTTCAATAACCTCTAGATTTTTAGTAGTGAGGGGTTCATTCTGTCCAAGGAGCTCCACCTGAATCTGTGTATCAGCTTCAGAGCTCTGTGATGCATCAATCTGAGTTTTTGGAGCGTGGTCTTTGTCCATCTTATATCCCTTAACTCCCTCCTTAAACACAACATCTCTACTTATAAAGCACTTCTGATTTCCAGGCTCCAAACTCCATAATTTGTAACCTTTTGTTCCAGGAGGATACCCAATGAAGATGCACTTTACAGCCCTAGCTTCTAGCTTGTCTTGTTTTGTGTGTGCATATACCAAACAACCAAAAACTTTTAAGTGAGAGTAGTTGGGAGGCTTACGATACCAAAGCTCATTTGGTGTTTTGAACAATATAGGAGATGAGGGACTCCTATTGATCAGATAAGCTGCAGTGGCCAATGCTTCTCCCCAGAAAGCTTTGCGCAAACCAGCATCTTACTCTCTCTAGGAGAGTTATATTCATCCTCTCTGCCAATCCATTTTGTTGGGGAGTTGACACAACGGTCCTATGCCTTGTAATGCCTTTTGACCTGCAAAATTCTTGAAAATCCTCTGACAAATATTCTAAACCATTATCAGTTCTCAAGTACTTTAGTTTATTTCCTGTTAGATTTTCTTGCATAGTTAGCCATTCTTTGAATTTAATAAGAGCATCAGATTTATGCTTTAAAACATACACCCATACCTTCCTACTATAATCATCAATAAAGGTTAGAAAATACCTCTCACCTCCATGTGTTTCAGTCCTGGAAGGTCCTCATATATCTGAGTGTACATACTCCAAATTACCTTTGGTCGTGTGTTGTCCAGTTGGAGAGAGAGTCTTTGTCATCTTTCCTAAAATGCAGAGATCACACTTTTCTGTTCTTTGAATATGTGCATCTCCTAGGAACTTCTGTTGGGCTAGCTTCATGAGTCCTTTATCCCCAATGTGTCCTAGCAGTTTGTGCCACAAGTCTGACTCCTCCTTCTTCATCACTGCAGCTGAATCCCCAGTTATAGTATTTCCAACTAGAGTATAGAGACCATTCATCTTCTTGCCTTTCATAACTAAATGACTTCCTTTCGTAATCAAGATCTCTCCTCTTTGTGTGCTGAACTCATAACCTGCACCATTTAAAAGACCAAGTGAAATTAAGTTCCTTTTTAGATCAGGGATACACCTCACTTCAGGAAGAACTTTTGTTTGTCAATCATGCAATCTCAGCTTGATATTGCCAATGCCATGGACCCTGCAAGATTGATCATTTCCAAGGAGAACCAAGCCATCTTTCTTCAGTCTTAGGTCCATGAACTACTCCTTCACTGGGCACATATGGAAGGAGCAACCAGAATCAAGGACCCATTCATCTGAGATGCTTAGTCTTGAGACACACAGCATGTCTGTTGTTTCATACTTCTCATTGGCAGGTGCTTCTTATGCATTGTTTGCTATTTTCTGCTTCCTTTCAAGGTAGTTCTTCTTAAGGTGCCCTGGTTTATGACAGTTGTAGCACTTCCTTGTCTCTTGGTTATCTCCACCTGACTGATTTTGACCTGTTTGAGACTTCTGAGTATTCTTCTTCTTCTGATTGGTTTTATGTTGATTTTTGAATTTTACATTTAATCCTTCACCCAGACTTTGACCCTTTTGATCCGAGTTTGCTGAGAGGACTCTTGATTTAATAGCAATTTGAACTTCATCAAGAGTTAGAGGGATCACTCTCCCATACACCAAAGCATCTTTGAAGGATGAATAGGATTTTGGTAAGGAATTCAGTAAGAGTAAAGCTTTGTCTTAATCCTTCTGCTTCTCATCAACGTTCTCCAATTCATCAATGATCTGATTGAATTCATCCAACTTCTCAAGGATTTTCTTTTCATCCAAGATCTTGAATGAAATCAGCTTTTGCTTCAGAAATAAACGATTCGCTAAAGACTTAGCCTGATAGATTAATTCAAGCTTTCTCCATATGTCTAAGGCTGACTTTTCTTGACACACTTCCCTAAAGGCTTTCTCACCTAAGCACAAGATGATTGCGCTTCTTGCCTTCTTTGATAGTTCTTGCTTCATTTCCTCAGATAATGATGAGGAAGATACAGTATCTTCAGAAATTGCTTCCTCCCACCCTTGTTGTATTAGAATGGCCTCCATCTTCACCTTCCACAAGTTGAAATCTCCAACTCCGGTGAACTTTTCGACATCCATCTTTATTCCGGTCATCTTGTTGCAGCTTGGCGTTCCCACAGATGGCGCCAATTGTTGACTTCGAACGCCAAATCACAGCTAATCAAGCTTTGAAGAACACAGCAAAAATCTCTAACTATGGCTGAATCAAAATGACACAATGTATGATCGAAAATGAACAAGAACACGCGAGGATTTAAGTGGTTCGGCTCGCCAACATCGGCCTACATCCACTGAAGAAAGAATCAAAAGATTTCACTAAGAAACGAAGAAGAAATTCGCTGTACAAGATTGAAACGCACATTATGGTTTTCCCCTTCAAAATCGAAGAACCCTAATTCCTAAACACTCTCAATCTCACGAAATTACAAAGTGATCTCATAACTGAACACAACCCATTATATATAGAACCATAGCCCTCACTCAATTTCAAGAAATCATAACTGCAACTCCGCGAATTTCGGATTTTGTTCTCAGCTGCTGCGCGCCAGAGCCCTAACTGAATGGCAGTTATAACTGTCATGGACCGAATCTAACTACAGCTTGACATCGTCCGGTTCAGGCGATTTTTATCCGGTTCTTGAAGAAATGAAACCGTTCCGAGCAATGCAGATGATTTCCAGTTGTCCCAAATCCACAATTACCAAAGGAATAAACAACTCTTTTTTTCTGTTTAATTTCATAACGTATATAAATTGATAATACGTTGTCAATCGCATGTGAAATGCACATGCGCCTACAATTTCGAACTATTCGTCCCAAATTATTGATATAACTGCCATTTTTTTTTATCTATATGTTAACCTTGTACATATTATTGATATAACTGTCATTTGTTATCTATATGTTAGACTTGTACATGTTAATTAGGTTCATTTTGACACAAAATTTGACATGTTATCATTCCAAGTGGAATTGGCTATTGGCTACTTTAATTAAACTTAATTGTTGATATTAGAGTTTCCTCAATAGTGTGCATTGTGATCAATGTGAAGAGTATAAACTTTGTCAATACATTGATGAAAATTGTGTAGAATCCAAGAGAGACGAAAGAAATCGAAAGAATGTGGAAGAGTGTAGTAATCGTGGTCTCTTTCAGATAACTTGAGCGTCGTTCCGATTGATAAACAAATAGACCATAGACCTGGTACGTAGTTCCCTCTCCCTCATGGTCAACCCACAAACAGAGTCTTTACACAAAGAGAAGAAAGAAGAATAGCAAAAAATGAGTTGTATTTCTGATCCGAAACCCTCAAACATAATCTCCATGCTTGAAGAAGGAGCAATCAAGTCTCACCTCAAGGACGTCGATGATTAAAGGGAGAATTAAGGTGGAGTACCAATAAGAAAAGAAAGAGGGACTGCCAAAGGGATTTAATATTTAATATTGACCACGATTTAAATCGATTTTAGCATATAACTCTAATTATATATCTATGATTTGCATATAAGTTTAAGAAATTCTCCAAAAATTAATAAAATATATGGAGTAAATAATGTTAAATTTACTTGTTTATTAAAATACAGGTTTGGGAAAAATGTGTTGAATTCTCCATCATCAGGTTATTTAAGATTGAAATAAGAACTAACTCCTGCTTAATTTAATTGTTCTAAAAATATTCAGATTGTTCAAAATAAATTATCACTGCTGGTGATGGTGTGTGCCTTTAAACTCGATCTGGGACTGTCAAGCTCAGCAGAATGATGGCCGACGCCTTCCTTCAAATCGATTATGGCCACTACTCAAATCTAGCTCCTTAGTTGAACTTCTTGTTTATTTTGATTAAATTCTCTCTAAACCTTTATATTTCAATGAAATTAACAAATATTTCAAGCACTACTCTTCCAACACATAGATATAGAACCTCTTATTTCAAAATAAAGAACACAAGTTTCTTATAAAGTTATTACCATGCACTTGAAGATATGTGTCAACTATCAATGCATATCACATGAAAATTTACTATTTTATAAATTGTAGTGCTATTTATTAGATCTGCACATACACATTATATGCAAAATGTGCAGATATACATATTCCTGATTTAAAGATCTAGGTTTGATTCACAGTACTCAAAAATTTCTTGAGCCCTAGCCTGTATAGCATCTGGACCCTTGCCACAACTGTTATGTTCCTTGAAGTTATTAACCTCGATATAGTAATAGCAATCAGAATAGAGATAAATGGTTAAGCAGCAATCCACAAATAGTTTCTTGCTTATAGAAGCATTCAAATCTTGGCATAAGCCAACTTCAATCTCACTCCTGATTTCTTCTGTGAAGTTCTCAGAACACACGTCGTTTTCGGTTTGAAACCCAGACTTGAAGAAATGTTTATCCTTGGATATTGGTGAAGTTGATGGCCCTTCTTGACTTGATTTCCCGATAATTGCTAGGAAGATGATCATCTTGATGATCATATTGCTTTTCACGATATTCATGTTGCAAATTTTGGAGAAGGCTCCTTTTATCTCTTCCAAGTAATTTACAAAAATTGTATTGCTATATCAGTGTAATTTATAAGAGTTGCTTCCATGAAAACAAAATTGTATTTTGTAGTCAATTAAATGACAAGATCAGTTGAAACAGCTTACTTATGCATTTAAGATAATTTATGAAACCATTTTGGAGATTTAGACGAAGATATATAAGTGCTTGTAACGTTTCTGAATTCATGACATGTTCGATATTAAATCTTAGCTAGCATTTAAGGAAGTAAAACTAAAATGTGTTATCACTAATGTTGATGATTCTAATCCTGAAATCGCATGTACAATAATCACTGCAAAAAAACTGAATAAAAGATTATTTGTAATAATAAATTAATATTGTTGTCGGAAAATATTATTTCACCTTCCTTGCTCTATTGGAGAGTGTGTAAACCGATTCCGAAGAGAAAAATCGTGCAATTGTTGCTTCTATTTTTTCTAATAATGTTGATTTTCCTCAATATATGTTTAAAGAATTTGAATATATATATATATATATATATATATATAAATGAGTTTTTTTTTTTTTTGCCCTGTAATATAGGGGGTCTGACATTTTTACACAAGAATGTATCGTGCTGACAATTTTGCCCCGTATTGATTCAAAAATGTACAAATGTTGTCCAATTTCAGCCCGAACCGCTTAATTGGGCCCAAAATGTACAAATGTACAAATGTTGTCCATTAAGCGGTTCGGGCTGAAATTGGACAACATTTGTACATTTTTGAATCAATACGGGGCAAAATTGTCAGCACGATACATTCTTGTGTAAAAATGTCAGACCCCCTATATTACAGGGCAAAAAAAAAAAAAACTCATTTATATATATATATATATATATATATATATTCAAATTCTTTAAACATATATTGAGGAAAATCAACATTATTAGAAAAAATAGAAGCAACAATTGCACGATTTTTCTCTTCGGAATCGGTTTACACACTCTCCAATAGAGCAAGGAAGGTGAAATAATATTTTCCGACAACAATATTAATTTATTATTACAAATAATCTTTTATTCAGTTTTTTTGCAGTGATTATTGTACATGCGATTTCAGGATTAGAATCATCAACATTAGTGATAACACATTTTAGTTTTACTTCCTTAAATGCTAGCTAAGATTTAATATCGAACATGTCATGAATTCAGAAACGTTACAAGCACTTATATATCTTCGTCTAAATCTCCAAAATGGTTTCATAAATTATCTTAAATGCATAAGTAAGCTGTTTCAACTGATCTTGTCATTTAATTGACTACAAAATACAATTTTGTTTTCATGGAAGCAACTCTTATAAATTACACTGATATAGCAATACAATTTTTGTAAATTACTTGGAAGAGATAAAAGGAGCCTTCTCCAAAATTTGCAACATGAATATCGTGAAAAGCAATATGATCATCAAGATGATCATCTTCCTAGCAATTATCGGGAAATCAAGTCAAGAAGGGCCATCAACTTCACCAATATCCAAGGATAAACATTTCTTCAAGTCTGGGTTTCAAACCGAAAACGACGTGTGTTCTGAGAACTTCACAGAAGAAATCAGGAGTGAGATTGAAGTTGGCTTATGCCAAGATTTGAATGCTTCTATAAGCAAGAAACTATTTGTGGATTGCTGCTTAACCATTTATCTCTATTCTGATTGCTATTACTATATCGAGGTTAATAACTTCAAGGAACATAACAGTTGTGGCAAGGGTCCAGATGCTATACAGGCTAGGGCTCAAGAAATTTTTGAGTACTGTGAATCAAACCTAGATCTTTAAATCAGGAATATGTATATCTGCACATTTTGCATATAATGTGTATGTGCAGATCTAATAAATAGCACTACAATTTATAAAATAGTAAATTTTCATGTGATATGCATTGATAGTTGACACATATCTTCAAGTGCATGGTAATAACTTTATAAGAAACTTGTGTTCTTTATTTTGAAATAAGAGGTTCTATATCTATGTGTTGGAAGAGTAGTGCTTGAAATATTTGTTAATTTCATTGAAATATAAAGGTTTAGAGAGAATTTAATCAAAATAAACAAGAAGTTCAACTAAGGAGCTAGATTTGAGTAGTGGCCATAATCGATTTGAAGGAAGGCGTCGGCCATCATTCTGCTGAGCTTGACAGTCCCAGATCGAGTTTAAAGGCACACACCATCACCAGCAGTGATAATTTATTTTGAACAATCTGAATATTTTTAGAACAATTAAATTAAGCAGGAGTTAGTTCTTATTTCAATCTTAAATAACCTGATGATGGAGAATTCAACACATTTTTCCCAAACCTGTATTTTAATAAACAAGTAAATTTAACATTATTTACTCCATATATTTTATTAATTTTTGGAGAATTTCTTAAACTTATATGCAAATCATAGATATATAATTAGAGTTATATGCTAAAATCGATTTAAATCGTGGTCAATATTAAATATTAAATCCCTTTGCCAGTCCCTCTTTCTTTTCTTATTGGTACTCCACCTTAATTCTCCCTTTAATCATCGACGTCCTTGAGGTGAGACTTGATTGCTCCTTCTTCAAGCATGGAGATTATGTTTGAGGGTTTCGGATCAGAAATACAACTCATTTTTTGCTATTCTTCTTTCTTCTCTTTGTGTAAAGACTCTGTTTGTGGGTTGACCATGAGGGAGAGGGAACTACGTACCAGGTCTATGGTCTATTTGTTTATCAATCGGAACGACGCTCAAGTTATCTGAAAGAGACCACGATTACTACACTCTTCCACATTCTTTCGATTTCTTTCGTCTCTCTTGGATTCTACACAATTTTCATCAATGTATTGACAAAGTTTATACTCTCCACATTGATCACAATGCACACTATTGAGGAAACTCTAATATCAACAATTAAGTTTAATTAAAGTAGCCAATAGCCAATTCCACTTGGAATAATAACATGTCAAATTTTGTGTCAAAATGAACCTAATTAACATGTACAAGTCTAACATATAGATAACAAATGACAGTTATATCAATAATTTGTACAAGGTTAACATATAGATAAAAAAAAATGGGCAGTTATATCTATCAATAATTTGGGACGAATAGTTCGAAATTGTTGGCGCATGTGGAATATTTCACATGCGATTTCAGACTAATTCAGACTAATTGAGCGATTGACAACGTATAATCAATTTATATCAACATTTTTTTTTTCAATTTATGATAATTTGTTTGCAACGTTGTTTTAATTCAGAAAAGAAGAGATTTTTTATTCCTTTGGTAATTAAACATAATTTGAATTTTTTAACATTATATGAAAATACAGAAGCATACGTAGTAATTGCACAATTTTCCTCTTCCAATTCGGTCTATACACCCTCCAATAGAGCAAGGAAGTGAAATAATATTTTCCAACAACAACATTAATGTATTCTTACAAATAATCTTAATTTCATTCAGATATATATATATATATATATATATATTTGTTTAATTTACTTCATTAAATGCTAGCTAAAATTTAAGATCAAACATGTCATGAATTAGGAAACGTTACAAGCATACACTAGTACTCACACTCGCGCGATGCACGGTCTGTGATATAATACTGGTAAATATTGATTATTTGATAATATATGTAAGTAATTTTAGTATATATAAGACAATATAATATTTAAGAGTGAGGTGTATGATCCGTGAGACGGGTTGACCCACAACCAAAACTTCCTAATTAACATATAAATTAATGGATATAGGTTTGATCCATGGACAAAAAATGATCCATCTAGCCGAAATTATCCGTGAGACCATCTCACACAAGTTTTTTTGAATATTTAATAATTATGAAAATCTAAAATTGCTTAAGGTAATTCAATTCACAACAATATATCGATATTATACACATCCAATTCACTAATCTATGATTCATACTAAAAACAAAAGTATCAATCATGATCTTCAAATCAAAATTGGATATTTTACCTACAAAATTTGCAAGTTTTTTTAAAAGGGAAAAATTCAATTTTAGTCCATTTAAAAAGTCACTGTCCAATTTTCGTCCACCATGAAAGCGATTTTCAATTTTAGTCCAATTAAGCAAAAAATTGTCACTATTTGGTCCATTTTTGGTTTAATTGGACAAAACTTGAAAACTGAAAATTGAAAACCGCTTCCATGGTGGACGAAATAGTGACAAAAATGGACTAAATAGTGACGATTTTTGGCTTAATTGGACTAAAATTGAATACCGCTTCCATGGTGGACGAAAATTGGACAATGGCTTTTTAAATGGACTAAAATTGAATTTAACTCTTTTTTAAAATCGTTTTTATACACAACATTTCTAGTTGAAACATTTTTTTTATCATATGTGTTACAAACTAATATCGTCAGTCACTTAAATTAAATATACTCTTAAATTAAATATACTAAAAAAAACTTAAAAAAATTATGAATTAAAAATCAAATTCAATTATTTAAAATAAACACATGTTTGTGAGTATGTATATATAGACACAATACACAATAAAATTAGAATTTTTTTTCTAGGAACTTGATGCAAGCACTGTCAATTATATATTTTCAACCATTTATTTCAATTTACTGTCAATTATATATTTTCAACCATTTATTTCAAAATAAATTGAATTAGCTTTTTCTTTAATTAATATCGCTTAACATTGAAGATGACAGATAAGTATTCTATTATAAGTATCACGTAAATTAATTGATATAGCACGTCATTGATCATTACAATTTAAGCTCAACACAAAATCAAAATGTAGTAGTAGTGATCATGATGATGACAATATAATTAGAAACTAAACATATAATTTATATAATCAGCTGAGTCATCTAAATTCAAAACGTGCACTCTCACATAAAAATATACGAAGTCCTAAGTGTAAAGTAAAAGGCGAAAATTTTATTTCATTATGAGATATTTATAATTTAAAAAAATTTAGGATGATATATAATTCAAACTAAATACATATTATATACATATATGTAGATACACACATCCTTAATAGTGTTATATTTATTTATTAATTTAAATAAATATAATATAAATAATCCCCATGCAAATTAATATTTATTATTGAAATTATTATTTGGATATCTATTGTTGGTATTTAAGAAATTATTCAATAAAAAATAATTTAATTAAAATCAATAAAATGAGAATAAACTAACACAATATTTATATTATTAAATCAAATGGATTAAATAGTAAAATTCTAAATAAAAAAATTTGTTGTGACACTTACGAATATTAATTAAAAAGTACTTAGGATGACTTATAATTTTACACTAAATACATATTATATATATACATTTATGTATATACACACATCTTTAATAGTGTTAAACTTATTTAGTTATATTTATATTAAATATGATATCAATTATCCCTAAACAAATTAATATTTATTATTGAAATTATTATTTCGACAATATGGTATTTAAGAAATTATTCAATAAAAATTAACTTAATTAATATTAATAAAATAAGAATAAACTAAGACAATATTCATATTATAAATTTAATGAATTAAATAATAAAAAATATAAAATAAAAATATTGTTGATGTGACACTTTTTGTTGGGAAAATGTTACTTCTATAAAATATCTCCAACTTTTCCTCGATTATTATAATATAGAAATATATAAATAAAATTTTCTATTTATTTTTTATTTGAGTTTCTATATAATAAATATAAAATTAAATGTCTTAAATATTGATATTGATGTATTTGTTTATTAATAAATTTAAAATTAAAGTTATTAATGATTTTTTAAAATGGAAATATTTAATAAATGAGATATTATTATATATATGAATCCTGCATCCTCATTTTTTCCTTATCGGATTGCTGTTTCAGTGTAGAGGTTAAGAAGATCGAGGAAGAAAACACTTGTGGAAAGGATCCATATGCTATACATGCTAGGGCTCAATATATTTATGATTACTGTAAATCTATTCTTTAAATCAATCAGATATATTATGTAACATTGCACATTCATCTTCTTATGATGTATGATAATAACTTAATTAATAAGGGCAAAAACTTATGTACCCTGGGGCATATAGAGGCACGAATCTAGGTATTATATATATGTTATAAATATACTCTATAGGTGTTATATTTCTTGGTGTTATAAATGTACTCTACATGTATCATATGTATATAAGAGTATACATGTGATATCTGAAGAGTATATACATGATACCTATAGAGTATATATTTAATATCATATAAGGATTAATTATGGGGCACCGTACCCCTGGGGCACACAAGTGTCACTCATTAATAAGAGATTAATTTGTGTTTTGTTTTTTTTTGAAATAAGAGGTTTTATATCTGTGTTGGAAGAGTACTGCTTGAAATATTTGTTAATTTCATTGAAATAGAAAGGTTTGGAGAGAGTTATCAATTAAATTAAACAACAAGTTGAACTAGTTAAGAGTCGCAAAATTTCAATTTTGGTCCTGTCCCAAAGGTGTCGTCCGATATTAGTCCTCTTAGAATTCTGATGTCAATTTTCGTCCGGCTATCGAAAAAATCATCCAATTTTGATCCATTTTCGTCAGAATTTTCGAATTCTCGGCCAATTTTCACGAGTGTTCCACACTCGTCCCCAATTTCATTATTTCTGATCAGTTAGCTTAAATGTCAATTTTTTTGTACATGTCACCGGACACACTTTTCAACAAGACCTAGTTCTCCTGCTTCTCCATCGGCGTCAACCAGCCATCTCCGCGTCTGCACCACAACCACATCGCCAACATTGCAGCTCTTATGGCCACATTCACTATGCTGCCATCGCAGCTAACAAGCGGCGCCCCTTCTTCGTAAACCCAAGTTTCCCTTCAACCATCTGGGCCCTACAGCAGCCATGAATGCGTGATAGAAGTTGCTTTGTTTGGGCTAATTCCATCCTACATGTAAGGGTATTACCCTCATCATCTAGGATGATGATAATTGTGCATTTTTTATGTCATATGTGTATATTTTGCTACCATTTTAAATCAAAATGCACACTTGTCATCATCCTAGATGATGTGGGTAATACCCTTACATGTCGGGTGGAATTTGCCCTTTGTTTGTGTGTGTTTCAGTTTGTTAAAAAACTATATTTGCAGCTTTCCTGTTTTGAATTATGGTGTAGTTTGCAGATGTGTGCAGTATCTATGTGCAAAAAACCTGAAAATTTTCCTATCTTTGTATTTCTTGCAAATCTTCTGTATTAATGTAATGTTTCATAAAGTATGTTTGTATTTATCTTTTCATTTGTCTATTCCCTGAAGAAGAAATCCCCAATTAAATGAAGTTTTAATTTTGTTTTTTGAATGTTTTTAAAGTTGATGACGTGGTATTGGAGAAATCCCCAATTAATTTCCACATTTGTAAATATTGGCCACATCAGCACGAATGTGATGCATTGTTCAAATTGGGGAGAGTGCGGAACACTCGTCGGAAATTGACCGAGAATTCGAAAATTACTGCAAAAATGGACCAAAATTGGATGATTTTTTCGATAGCAGGATGAAAATTGAAATCGGAATTTTAAGAGGATTAAAATCGGACAACACTTTTTGGGGAAATCAACATTATTAGAAAAAATAGAAGCAACAATTGCACGATTTTTCTCTTCCGAATCGGTTTGCACACTCTCCAATAGAGCAAGGAAGGTGAAATAATATTTTCCGACAACAATATTAATTTATTATTACAAATAATATTTTATTCAGTTTTTTTTTTTTTTTTGCAGTGATTATTGTACATGCGATTTCAGCATTAGAATCATCAACATTAGTGATAACACATTTTAGTTTTACTTCCTTAAATGCTAGCTAAGATTTAATATCAAACATGTCATGATTTTCAGAAACGTTACAAGCACTTATATATCTTCATCTAAATCTCCATAATGGTTTCATAAATTATCTTAAATGCATAAGTAAGTTGTTTCAACTGATCTTGTCATTTAATTGACTGCAAATTAAATACAATTCTCTTTTCATGGAAGCAACTCTTATAAATTAGGCTGATATAGCAATCCAATTTTTGTAAATTACTTGGAAGAGATAAAAGGAGCCTTCACCAAAATTTGCAACATGAATATCGTGAAAACCAATATGATCATCAAGATGATCATATTCCTAGCAATTATCGGGAAATCAAGTCAAGAAGGGCCATCAACTTCACCAATATCCAAGGATAAACATTTCTTCAAGTCTGGGTTTCAAACCGAAAACGACGTGTGTTATGAGAACTTCACAGAAGAAATCAGGAGTGAGATTGAAGTTGGCTTATGCCAAGATTTGAATGCTTCTATAAGCAAGAAACTATTTGTGGATTGCTGCTTAACCATTTATCTCTATTCTGATTGCTATTTCTATATCGAGCTAGGTTAATAACTTCAAGGAACATAACAGTTGTGGCAAGGGTCCAGATGCTATACAGGCTAGGGCTCAAGAAATTTTTAATTACTGTAGATTAAACCTAGATCTTTAAATCAGTAATATGTATATCTGCACATTTTGCATATAATGTATATGTACAGATCTAATAAATAGCACTACAATTTATAAAATAGTAAATTTTCATGTGATATGCATTGATAGTTGACACACATCTTCAAGTGCATGGTAATAACTTAATAAGAAACTTGTGTTCTTTATTTTAAAATAAGAAGTTCTATATCTATGTGTTGGAAGAGTAGTGCTTGAAATATTTGTTAATTTCATAGAAATAGAGAGGTTTAGAGAGAATTTAATCAAAATAAACAAGAAGTTCAACTAAGGAGCTAGTTTGAGTAGTGGCCATCATTCTGCTGAGCTTGACAGTCCCAGATCGAGTTTAAAGGCACACACCACCAGCAGTAGTTTGGAAGGGAAGGTCCATCGCATCGATCTACACATTACACCTTCACAACCTCGTCTCCAGTTTGGAAGGTTTACAGAGAACGATGGGAGAGACGTGAATTATGATTATTTTTTTCACTAATATAATGACTTAGAAACAACTCAGAATTCGGATCTTGAACTCAGCTCGTTTCCACGATTTAAAATCAAATGTGACCCTATAGGATAGGGCTTGGGCTAATTGTGGTCCAAGGGCAATGAAAATCGACCCAGTAGAATTTTTTTGTCAAAAACTAACGGGCCACAGCACGAGCTACGCACGTGCCCATTAAGTCAATTGAGAACATTCGAAGTGGGTCAACATCGCACAAATTTTGTCCCCAAATTGATTTAGAACCCTAATCGCACCCCAAATCCCTAATTCCCGCTCAAATTCCCAAATCGCACCCCAAATTCCTAATTCCCGCTCAAATTCCCAAATCGCATCCAAGTTTGAGTCACAAGCAAGCCCTAATCTTGAAGATCGAACCTGAATGCCCAAATCCTAAGTGAAATACAGTATACAGGCAAGCACAGTCGAGATGGTGAAAAATCGTGATAGTGATAAAAATGGTTAGTATTCAAACTTTGTAATGTTTCACTAGTTTGTGGGCATGTTTACTATGTTTCATGAGTTTTTAGGAAACCGAATGCACAATGTACTGGTTAATATGTTTTGAAAACCGATGTTTCAACTGTTTTTGGGCATGTTGTAATCTTTTTTTTTTTTTTTAATGTTTGGTTTTTTTTGTCCATATTATGTAAGTTCTTGTTTAATGTAGTGGCAGAATGTAGTGGGCCTGTGTTTGTCTCTATGACCATTGTGTAATTGCATCGTTTAATTGTTTGTGGTCCTGTTTTATGATTTTTGTGAAAGTGGGCCCATTGTTTAGTGTTTTTTTATTTATGAATATTTGTTTATAACTTTTGTTTAGTGTTCTATTGTTTGTTTAGTGAGTCAATTGTTTAGTGAGCCATGTTTATAACTTTTGTTTAGTGTTCTCATATTTGTTTAGTGTTCCTTATGAATTTCCTATGTCAAAATTGCAGAAAAAAATGGTGGTGGGAGTAAAAAAACTTTCTGGAATGGGGGGGATGGGGGTTCACCTAGGCTAAAGGGGAAAAAAGTCTTATAACTCATCATAGATGATACACCATTAGAGGATATATGACATATCATTGAGAATTGCAATGATTGGGGGTAAATCCTTAGGAATATTGGTGTTTCAATGCAAAGCCGATGATAATATAGACTTAGAACCTTAGTCTAGTGATGAGCCTTTTGATCCTGATTGCATAAGTGACTCTGATGATGGTCTTAATGATTTGCTATTTGAAGAGAATATAGACTAGGACATTGAGTGGATGGGAATATATAGACCAGGACATTGAGTGGATGGAGGATTCTAATTTTGAAAGTACAAATAGGGGGAGGATTCTAATTCTAAATCAGAGTTAGAAGACTTTGAGGCAGAATTTGATAGTGACATGGGATCAGATATAGATGAATGTGAACTTAAACATACCTTCAGGTTTGCTAATGTGTTTAATCCAGATTTTAAAATTGGAGTGAAAATTTGTCCATAGGCTATTACATGATATATGGATGGTAAATAAGAAAGAAACACCTAGAGCTTCTATTACATATTTGTATTCCTCTAGGATGCACCCAAACCTAACCATTTGTGCACTACATAGATACAAGTCAGTGAAACCAAGCACATTATTAGATTTTTTTTCTTCTCCAAGGCTGCAATTCTCTCCTCAATTTTGTTCTTTTTAATTGAACTCATTTGGAATTCAGCGTTTAATTGTATTATTTCACCCTTTAGCTGGATAAATTCTTCTTTCAGTTGAACCATTTTGTTGCCCAGATTAGTTGTAGGCATAGTCGGTTTGGTAGCTTCGTCAATCCATTCAAAAAAATTGCACCCTTTCTCTGACAAATGAATTGGGGCAGTTCTGAAATCGGTAGTCTTCACTTCCAGGTTGCCCGGAAACTCGAACTCTAGCAAACTTTCCATAGTTGCAGCGTTTTGTGCCTGAAGTGTATGAATGAGTAGATAAAGACATATCTTCCTCTTGATTTCAGATTTTAGATTTTGTTTTGCTTCTTTATGTGGTGGATTTGATTTTGAGTTGTTTTCTTGAGTTGTTGGTGTGGCTGTATAAATAGGATATGTTAGGTGGCAGTTGTGGCAGTGAAAAACCGGGAAAATCGAATTGGGGAAACAAATTTCCCACCAAAAATTCACTTATCGTTTTCCGTCCATCAAACTAATGGAGAGGGCTGTTAATGGACTTTTTTGGGTTGTTTCTGAAACCATGGGTCCAATCTTGACCCTGGCCCATTCCTACAGGGCCACATTTGATTTTAAATCCATTTGCACTCTGTTTTCTAATTCAGCAGATAAGGTTGCTGCTAAGCTTGCTGCTCAAATTGAAATAATGATTTCAACTTTACACGCGGCATTCTCCGATCGGACGCTCCATAAAACGCGATCTTTCCTTTAACAACTTTATAAGTAGAAATGCGATTTCTACCCATGCTTTACAAGCATGGTTGATTTAAACTATGATAACTTTATAAGTAGATCTAAGTCCGATTTGATAACTTAAAACTATGATACTTTATAAGCATGGGTAGAAATAATAACAACATGGTTGATTTCAGATTTTGAGAAATAAATTCATGATTTTTTTTATATTTATTATAGTCGTATTGATTATTATTATTGAATAATAATATCATAGAAATATTTATAATATTTTGAAATAATTTTTGACATGAATTTGTATTATTTAATTTAAATGTATTATTTGATTTTAAGGTATTTTGGTTTATACTATTTAACCTAAGGGCAATTCTATACACACCCCAAGCAATACTAAACACACTCCATCTACACACACTCCTTTTTTTATTATTTTAATTTACATGTGTATAGATGAGGTGTGTTTAGTATTGTTTGGGGTGTGTATAGAATTGCTCTTAACCTAATTGCGTGGCTTCTTATTTGTTAAGGTGCATTAAAAATCAAATTAACTTATTCAAAAAAAGTCACATAGACAACAAGCCTGAATAAAGATTACATGTGACTTTCATGTGAGAATTAGCCCGAAATTCATCAATTCGGGCTAATTTCCTAAATTCGCTCATATTTTAAAGATAGTGTTGGTCCCAAGTGGTATTAGGGGGGTGAATAAGCCTACTCAAATTTTCAAACTTTTCTTTCAAACAGATTGTTTAAGTCACAAAGGCAGGTAGCTAGTAAGGTTACTGATCCTGAGGTTACTGCTTGAACAGTTACCTTGTGAACTTAGTTGAAACAAGTTTTATGCACAACGGAAATTCCTTTGAAAAGATGCTTCTTTTCTGAAAACAGTTAGGATGCTTATGAGAGAGATATATCAAGTAAAACAGTTAAGTAAGATATATATATATATATATATATATATATATATATATATATATAAGAGCAGTAGTAAGCTTAAAACAGAAAGCTTATCACAAAGATATATAGAGGTTCAAAGGTGGAGTAATCCCTCTACGTCCTCTTTACTCTTTCACAAGGAGGAACATTGTTAAGTAAAAATGATTGGTTTACAAAAGTCTCGCTTATACAACCTAAACCTAACAAGAACTGTCAGTCAATCCCACATAGGGTTACTGCACAGTGACCAAACTCAACTAGCCCACAGAGAGCTCTTGTTCTTCTACTAAGAACGAAAATATTTGATCAGGAACAACCTCCGATCAAGTAACTCATATAGTCTATTGAAAATAAATAAGGTGTTTTATTCAACAACACAAACAACAAGCTTAGAATAGATAGTTCTCTAAAATATAGTATGATTGTTGCTATAGACTGGACTTGAAACTTCTAAAGATTGAAAAATTGTGTGTTTAGATAGCTTGAGTACTTTGATTGCAAGAGTTTCAGGTAGCTTTCAAGTCCAGTTCTTCTACTATTTATAGGTGATGAGAAATCTGCCCGTTGGAGTGAGCATCCTTCTTCACAGCATGCATGGAGCGATGTGGCCATTTCTGGTTGGTCCGTACGAGGTTGTTGAGATTGTACACCTCTATTGTTGCAATCATCGTTCCCAGTCTAACAGTCGTCCTGACCTCCTTTTTGCTTCATTACGTGGCACCTTTTGATTGGTTGACTTTTTGATGTGCCTAACGTAAACCTAGTATGCTCAATCCGATGTAACTGTCTCTAGAGAGGTTGTTGTGATAACTTCGTTATTTGATGCATTTTGGGGCTTAATTTCATATCATTTTGTGTTGAAAAACATGCAATAGTGAGATTTTATTTAGATTTTATTATCTTTTTAAGATTTCACATTTTTGCTTGATTTTAAAGCAATTTGATAGGTTTTAGCACAAAATGAAAGTCCAATGGAATTTAACGCCAAGTTGGAGTCGAGATAGGGAGTCGATAAAGCGCAGTTATGGGGGAAAAATCATATCTCGAGCTCTAGAAGTCCAAATTCAATATTTCTTGTCTTTTTTGAAAGCTAAGAGGAAGTTCTACAACTTTCATGTTGGAAGATTTCATCAATTCTGCCTTCAAGAGGGCAGAATAGTACAAGAAGTTGAAAGTCGTTCAAGAATGTCCTGATTTTTGTCTTGATAGGGCTTGAGTAAATTGGGTATAACTTAGTGTACAAAACTGATATTGGGCTGCAATTAGTGGCATCGGATAGCTAACGTAGAGGGCTACAACTTTCATGAAGCAGTAGAAGCCCAATTCTGAGCGTAAAAGGGCCGAATCGAGGATGAAAGCTGGAAGTCTGGGCCACCCGGGTCACTTGGCCGGGTCGGTGGTCTAGTTGCGGGTTTTTAGGCATGAAGTGGGAATGTGTATCTCAACCATGGAGAAAAAAAATTGTGATGTGAGCTTCAACATAAAATACCAAGGAAAAAAAAAAAACAAACCAATACTTGGTATGAAAAAAAACAATTAACATGAGTTGTGCCAATATCTCTGGAACTCATTGAGTTGTGCCTTTTCAGGAACTCATTTGAGTTGTGCCTAATACGATATTCTGGAACTTCATGTTTTGGGAGAGGTGAGTTGAAAAAAAAAAAAAAAGAATTGGAGAGTGATCGAATTGTGGATTGGTTTTAAGGGGTGACGATCCGTTTTTTCTAATCCAAGTTTTTAGCCACTTAGCCAAAAATAATTCCTACCTTAACCAAAGAGCCTACATTACAACCAAAAGAAAAGTCCTAATTGATTCTTGTATCAAGCACACAAAAGCAGTAGAGAGGTTAGACGATTTCCAAGCTTATTGTAGGGTGCATGCATTGTTTTGACTTGAGCGTTTTATTTCCCTAAACACTTGAGAGATGAGTGATACACTTACCTTGTGAGTATTCACTTATTATTTGAAGCATTGAGTCAAGAGTAATTTGCATGAATCTCCTATGTCTTCCAAAATTATATAATGCTTGCTTGTTCTTGATAATTTGCCTAAGCCTATGAGCACAATGATATTCATTCCGCCCCATGCATAAGTTCTTTTCTTTTCATTGTTCGGGGACGAACAATAGTTTAAGTTTGGGGGGTTTGATAACTTCGTTATTTGATGCATTTTGTGTTTTAATTTCATATCATTTTGTGTTGAAAAACATGAAATAGTGAGATTTTATTATCTTTTTAAGATTTCACGTTTTTGCTTGATTTGAAAGGAATTTGATAGGTTTTAGCACAAAATGAAAGTCCAATGGAATTTAACGCCAAGTTGGAGTCGAGATAGGGAGTCGATAAAGCGCAGTTATAAGGGGAAAATCATATCTCGAGCTCTAGAAGTCCAAATTCAATGTTTCTTGTCTTTAGAAAGCTAAGAGGAAGTTCTACAACTTTCATGTTGGAAGAATAGTACAAGAAGTTGAAAGTCGTGCAAGAATGTCCTGATTTTCGTCTTGACAGGGCTTGAGTAAATTGGGTATAACTTAGTGTACAAAACTGATATTGGGCATAAGTTAGTGGCATCGGATAGATAACTTAGAGGGCTACAACTTTCATGAAGAAGTAGAAGCCCAATTCTGAGCGTAAAAGGGCCGAATCGAGGATGAAAGCTGGAAGTCTGGGCCACCCGGGTCACTTGGCCGGGTCGGTGGTCTAGTTGCGGGTTTTTAGGCATGTTTGGACTCCTATTTGGATACAACTTGCTCCAAGTCCGATCTTTACCTACTTAGATACAAATTAGGACTTGGGAAAAAGAAGATTTGGGAAAATATAAAAAGATCCATACACATCCAAAAAAGGAGCATTCATCCACATCTTGAGAGCAAGGAAGAAAGCAAGTAATTGAAGATTCAAGAGTCAAGAGGAGCAACCAACAATCACAAATTGAATAAGCTTTTCTTTGATTTTATTTCTAGTTTTGATCATGTCGTTTTGTAATTTAATTTGCTTTACGAACATGATTTTTGGCTAGGGGTCTCATGATCTTAGGATACCAGAGTAGTTCTATGGATTTCTTGTTGAATATTTAGTTTTAATCTTTCCTCTAATCCATGATATTTTATTCATGCTTCCTTGTGCTTATTCCATGTATGAGTTCTGGCCAAATTTATGCATGCTCTAATTAATTGGATTGAGATCGAGTGATAATATCTGATTATAGATTTGGGAATGCATGACTCAATTAAATTGCCTGGATCGAGAGATTGGTAAATAATTGGGGTGAGAATACGATCTTAGGAGCTTTTAGGAGTTGGTTATTAATTGCGAGGTAGAGATACAAACATTAATAATCAATCAACGGGTTAAGTTGCTCAAGAGAGAGGTTAATCTACAATCGTGATTGCTCACATAAAATAATTGGATTTGGGGTTGATTTTTGCTAGATTAGTAAACTTGATTGAAGTAGAATGAAATCGTTGTCTTAGGATCCTTGTTTGAATCTTGATTTTCTTGATATTTTCTTGTTTGATATTATCTATTGCATTTATTTGTTTCTAGACATAGGTTAATTTGATTAAATTCTCTCAATTCGGTCACCTAGATAAAATTAGGGGTGGAATTTAGGTAATCAATTAATTCTAATAATAGTCTCTGTGGGATCGACCTTGCTTGTCGTGTCTACGATCTACACCGTACACTTGCGGGAGTAGCTTAATGAATTAGGTGAACAAGTTTTTGGTGCTGTTGCCGGGGACTAGACGTTAGGATAGTTGATATCTAGATTTATCTTTTGATTTTAATCTAGGATTTTTAGTTTTATTTTATTTTAGTTTGTCATTATTTTATTGTGAGTGGTTGATATTTGCTTGTGGATATTTCAGATAGTGCATGAACACACGCTCTAAAAAAAGCAGCGTTGATTGCAATTGATCTAGAGATTGAAGCTACTTGCAGACGTAATAGAACACGAAGGCAGTTGTTTAGTCAAATGGAAGACGATATTCCATAAGGAGTTCCCAACCAAAGGGTCATTCGAGATTATTTCCAACCAAGACAAAATGGACGAGGGGTTGTCAACCCCCTATCAATGCAAAAAATTTCGAGTTGAAGTCGGCGTTGATTAGCATGGTTCAACAAAATCAGTTTGGTGGGGGTCACTTGGAAGACCCAAATGCGCATCTGGCACAATTTTTGGAAGTATGTGACACGATCAAGTTCAATAGGGTCTCTGAAGATGCAATCAGACTTCGATTATTCTCGTTCTCTTTACGAGATAAGGCAAAGTTGTGGTTGTCATCCATTCCACCCGGATCAATCACTACATGGGAAGAATTGAGCAACAGATTTCTTTTCAAGTACTTTCCCCCAAGTAAAACGTTGAGATTGAAAAGTGAGATTACACGATTCAGACAACTTGATGGGGAGGCCTTGGGAAAAGCTTGGGAACGATTTAAAGACATGCTCAGAAGATGGCCACAACATGGTTTCCCTGAGGACCAACAAGTTTGCTTCTTCTACAATGGACTGTTTGGGCCCACTCGTGCGATGATTGATGCTGCAACAGGTGGAGCATTATTGGCAAAATGTCCGAAAGATGCTATGTACATTCTTGAAGAAATGGCAACCAACAGCTACCAATAACCGTCTGAAAGGAATACATATAAAAAGGTAGCTGAAGTGCAGAGTACTGATCAAATCTCAGTCTTGACTAAACAAGTGGCAGCTCTAGTATCCATGATGACCGAGTCTAGAAATCAAACTGGAGCACAAGTAGGAAATCAAGGTTGTGAAGTTGCACCGCAAGAAGAAGTTGAGGACATCAATTATTTGGGCGGGCAAAATTACAACAATAATTTCCGGAATAGAGACATGTATCAATACAAGCACGGTGGGATGAATCACGAGAACTTCTTGTATGCAAATAATAATAATTGTTTGCAACCCCCTCCAGGCTTTTCCGTCACAAATGGAATGATCGATGAGCCAAAGAAGCAGCCACTTGATGATTTAATGAAAGAATTCATCAAAGGCACAGATGCTCGTTTCAAAGCTTTGGAAATGCAAATGGATGCTCGTCTCAAGTCGGTGGAGAGGCAAATCGGGCAAATAGCTAAAATTGTGGGTAGCTAACATCAAAAGGGTCAATATCCAAGTAACACCAAGGTGAATCCAAATGAGCATTGTCAAGTCATTCATTTGAGAAGTGGAACACAATATGAAGGACCATCCATGCCTGCTGAAAATGAAGAAGGAGAAGATAAGGAGTCGGAAGAGGTCACAAAAAGCAAAGTCGAAGAGGATCAAGATGATCGAAAGCAAGTCGAGACACCCAAACCCACTGTGGCATTATCGTTTCCACAAAGGATGCAAAAGAAAAAGTTGGACGGGCAATTCAAGAAGTTCCTTGACATTTTCAAGAAAATTCACATCAACATTCCTTTTGCCGAAGCTTTGGAGCAGATGCCACACTATGCGAAGTTTTTGAAGGATATTATGTCGAAAAAGAGAAAGATAGTTGACAATGAAATGGTCAGCTTAACCGAGGAATGTAGTGCCATAATCCAATGAAAACTTCCGCAGAAATTGAAGGACCCGGGAGCTTCTCTATTCCATGTGATATTGGAAGAGTGGAGTTCAAGAGGGCTTTGTGTGACCTTGGAGCGTCAATCAATTTGATGCCACTGACTATATTTCGAAAGCTTGGATTGGGAACACTTAAACCAACAACGATGACCTTGCAGTTGGTTGATCGCTCAATTAAATTTCCAAAGGGGATTATTGAGGATGTGTTGGTGAAGGTGGATAAATTCATATTTCTTGTGGACTTTGTGGTCCTTGACATGGAAGAGGATTTCGAGATGCCTCTAATATTGGGGAGATCATTTTTAGCCACGGGAAAAACATTGATAGATGTCCAAAAAGGGAAGCTCACCTTAAGGGTGAATGATGAGCATGTCATGTTTTCCATCTACAATGCTATGAAGTTCCATAATGATAAAGAAGGGTGTCATTCAATTGACATTGTTGAAGAGTGTGTGGAGGCAATCTCGGAGCAAAAACAATTGGAAGATCCTTTGGAATACTGCCTGAGTCATTCTATATTTTCTAATGATTCAATTCTTGATTTTGATGATGATGAATTAATTAACTATGTTGCTTCTTTGAATTCGGTGCAGGAAAGTTCACGAAGAAGGGAGCGGTTCATAAAATTACATCAAGAAGAGAAGAAAGAAGAAGCTCAAAGTGGGCCGGAGTTGAAGTCACTTCCTAATCATCTCAAATATGCATTCTTAGGTGAAGGTAACACGTATCATGTGATTATATCGGCCTATTTATCTAATGATCAACATGAAAAATTGCTTAGAGTCTTAAGGAAATATAAAACTGCAATTGGGTGGTCTATTTCTGATTTAAAAGGGATTAGTCCGGTTATTTGCATGCATAAAATTCTGATGGAAGAGACTTATAAGCCGTGTGTGCAGCACCAAAGACGGTTGAATCCAACTATGCAAGAAGTGGTTAGGAAAGAGGTCTTGAAATGGTTAGATGTTGGAATTATTTTTGCTATATCCGATAGTGAATGGGTGAGTCCTACACAAGTGGTACCAAAGAAAGGGGGAATAACTATTGTGAAAAATGAAGGTAACGAGGAAATTGCTACTCGGGTGGTGACGGGTTGGAGAGTTTGTATTGATTACAGAAAATTGAATGTCCTCTCCCCTTTATTGATCAAATGCTTGATAGGTTAGCTGGGCATGAATTTTATTGCTTTCTTGATGGGTACTATTCGGGTTACAATCAAATTATGATTGCACTAGAGGACCAAGAAAAAAACTGCTTTTACATGTCCTTATGGTATTTTTGCGTTTCGTAGAATGCCCTTTGGTTTATGTAATGCCCCTGCTACTTTTCAGCGTTGCATGATAGTTATCTTTCATGGTTTGATTGAAAATGTGATGGAGGTCTTTATGGATGATTTCTCTGTTTTTGGCTCTTCATTTGATCATTGTTTGCACAATTTATCCTTAGTTTTGCAGAGATGTAAAGATACCAATTTAGTTCTCAATTGGGAGAAGTGTCATTTTATGGTACGTGATGGAATCGTGTTGGGTCACCGAATTTCCTCAAAGGGATTGGAGGTTGATCGAGCAAAAATTGTGGCAATCGAGAAATTACCTCCTCCTACTTCTGAAAAAGCCGTGAGAAGTTTCCTTGGGCATGCGGGTTTTTATAGACGTTTTGTTCGTGATTTTTCAAAAATAGCTAAACCCATATGCAAGTTGTTAGAAAAGGATACTCCCTTTATTTTTTATGATGAATGTGTGCAGGCTTTTGAGAGTTTGAAGAAAGCATTAGTGACTACTCTAATACTTGTGACACTGGATTGGTCTCAACCGTTTGAATTGATGTGTGATGGAAGTGATGTTGCCATTGGTGTGGTATTAGGGCAAAAGCGGGACAAATTGTTTCGAGTGATTTATTACGCAAGCAAGATGTTGGATGCAGCTCAACAAAATTACACCACAACCGAGAAGGAGATGTTGGCGGTGGTGTTTGTTTTCGACAAATTTCGATTGTATTTGATTGGGAATAAGACGATTGTATGCACCGATCACGCTGCAATTAAACACTTGTTTGCTAAGAAGTAGTCTAAGCCTTGACTTATTAGATGGGTGTTGCTTTTGCAAGAGTTTGATCATGAAATTCGTGATCGAAAGGGATGTGAGAATGTAGTTGCAGATCACCTATCAAGATTGGAACCACATGGTGCAATTAAAGAGGATAAGGAGATCATCAAAGATACATTTCCAGATGAGCATATTGTCGCAATTGAAGCATGTTATCCATGGTATGCTGATATTGTCAATTATTTGGCTGCAGGATTACTTCCACCGGACTTGACTACACATCAAAAGAAGAAATTTCTTCATGAGGTGCGTTTCTATGTGTGGGATGACCCACTACTTTTCAGAAGATGTGCAGATTCGGTGATTAGGAGGTATGTCCCTAAAGAAGAATGGGTGCCCATATATAATGGTTCAATGTCACTCGGCACCATTTGGAGGTCATTTTGGAGCAAATCGAACTGCAGTGAAAATTCTTCAAAGTGGATTTTATTGGCCATCTATCTTTAGTGACTGTCACACATACGTGAGAGAATGTGATCGATGTTAAAGGATGGGCAACATTTCTAAAAGTCAGGAGATGTCATTGACAAACGTAATCGAGGTGGACTTGTTTGATGTGTGGGGAATTGATTTCATGGGACCGTTTCCATCGTCATGGGGCAATTTATATATCCTTCTTGAGGTGGATTATGTGTCTAGGTGGGTTGAAGCGATTCCAACCCAAACCAACGATTCGAAGGTGGTTTTGAAATTTTTGAAAAAGAACATCTTTTCGAGATTTGGAACACCAAGGGCTTTGATTAGTGATGGAGGATCTCATTTTTGCAACAAATGGATTAACACTCTATTAGGAAAGTATGGGATTAAACACAAAATCACTACAGCTTACCATCCACAGGTGAATGGGCAAGTCGAGCTAGCGAATCGAGAAGTCAAACAAGTTTTGGAGAAGACAGTTAGTGGAAGTCGAAAGGATTGGTCGTTGAAGCTTGAAGACAGTTAGTGGAAGTCGAAAGGATTGGGCGTACAGGACAGCGTCCAAGACGCTGTTGGGATTTTCTCCATATCAAATAGTTTATGGCAAATCTTGTCATTTACCGGTAGAGTTGGAATAGAAGGCCTTTTGGGCTGTCAAAAAGTTGAATTTTGACTTCAAATTGGCCGGTGAGGAGAGACTATTACAACTCAACCAACTCGAGGAATTTCGAAATTAAGCATTCGAGAATTCACGATTGTACAAGGAAAGGACGAAGAAGTACCATGATAAGATCATCATCAAGGAGAATTTATGGCAGGAGATTTAGTGCTCCTATTTAATTCTCGTCTTCGTTTATTCCCTGGAAAATTAAAATCGAGATGGTCCGGACCGTTTCGTATCGAGAGGGTTTTGGCATCCGGAGCGGTTGAGTTGGTTGCTAAAGATGGGTGGACTTTTGTTGTAAATGGCCAGAGGATTAAGCACTATTTTCATTCCGAGCAAAGTGAGAATGTGTCAAGTATTCTACTTGATGACCCGTAAGTTCTCTCCAAAACTCGTCTAGCTAAAGACGTAAAAGTAAGCGCTTGTTGGGAGGCAACCCAATTTTTATTTTTTTTTGTTTCGTTTTTAGTATAGGTAGTATTTTCTTTTTTTGTTTAGAATAGGTTTGAAAAAAAAAATCAAAAAATAAAAATAAAAAATGAGGGACCCGGGTCAGGCCAGAGCTTCGAGTTTAGGCAACCGGGTCGACAACACGCGACCCGACCGGGCTGCAGGACACCCAGCCCGGGTCGAAGGTTCGACTTGGGCGAGAGCTGGCGACGACACGTGACCCGGCCGGGCTGCTCGTCACCCGGCTCGGGTCACCGATTTGACTTGCGCGAGGAATTGCTGGGACACGTGACCTGGCTGGGCTGCTTGTCAGCCGGCCCGGGTCGCTCCTTCGGCTCGAGTTTCTGCAAGCGACGACATGCGACCCGGCCGAGCTACTCGTCACCCGGCCCGGGTCGCCCTTTCGACCCTTCTTCCAGCAGACACGCAACCCGGTCGGGCGGCCCGTGACCCGACCCGGGTCGCATAAAGGTGAGCTTTTTTGGCATTTTTTTGACCCCTCTTCATTCCCAATTCATCCCTACACTTGAACCCTAATTTCTAATCCAAAATTACACCATAAACTCTTGAATTTGTGTTACAATTCACACACTCATATCCTCTATTACTCAATTCATCAAGTGTTGGAGGAGAAAAGAGGGATATTCATCCAACTTTTGGACTTAGGTGATATCTTCATATCCCTTGAGAATTTCGTCAAATTGGTATGATTTCTTCTCTCAATCTCGATTCTTATTGCAATAAAGATGATTGAAGCATGTGGGTAAGAATTGTATGGATTAGAATTGCATAAAATAATTAGGGACTCATTGAGGCCTTTTATCAAACACTTGATGTGCATACTATAGTTTCTCTTGATTTCAATATTATTGATGAATTTGATTTGAGTAGCCTATTGAGTGTTGAATTTGGCATGATTGGATGATGGTGCAAGTGAGGCATATATGGTTTTGATAGTTTGATACAATTAATTTACTAAGTTCATTGTAGCATTTTATCAAACACTTGGTGGGCATATCTATTGTCATGGTTTATAAACTTGGTTTAATAAATTAGATATGTAGGACACACTTTGTGGATAATTATGCAAGGTTCTTGTAAATTATTGCTTGAAGATGCAACTTGATGATATGATTTCAAATTTTGCTTAGTTTTTATATTCTTTCAAATTGAGTGATAAGCATGATTTGAATCGTAAGAGGATGTCATTTACTAACTCAATCAATTTTTAGGTACAATGTCAAGTAGTCGAGTACGATCGCGCTCCGGTGCTACTGAAGGTAGTAGGGGAAATAGATCAAGACGACCAAACAATTTGTCTCAAAATATGGGAGTGAGACTACTTGATGAAGGTACCTATAAAGGGAGATGGGATGTGCTCAAGAACTTACCGATTGAGGCAACAAGATATTATTCCACTCATGCGCTAGAAGAGCTCGGAATTGAATCTGATGTGTGGAAACTGATTGATAGGATTGGGTGGACAAGATTGTTAAGAGGAAGATGGTCGACTTACAAAAGAATCACACTTGAAATCTTGAGTACACTAGAGGTCCACAAAACTAGCCGTCCCTCGGAGCCGATCTCGATGAGCTTTCAATTGGACAACGAATAAAGGACGTTGTCCATTAACCAATTGAATAACATTTATGAGCTTCCACTAGGTGGTCTTTATCGGGAGCCACGAGAGTTCGATCTGAATGAGTTTTGGAAGGAGTTGGTTCAGTTATCCGACAGTTATACCGTGGTGTTCAACCCTAAATCGTCAAAGGCATCATGGCTACGAAATCCAATATTTCGTTATATCGCTTGTCTCATGTCCTCTTCAGTGTTCGCACGACATTAGTTTGGAGGCATTTGAAAAGATGAATTGTTTGCCATATGGTGCATGCTCTCGGGTACCCGTATGAATATTGGAGCTTACTTCATGGAACAACTTTTACGGGTGGCTAAAAAGACATCGGGAATTATTTGCATTGGAGGCATGTTGACATCCATTGCTGATTACTTCCATGTTGATTACACATCTTAGGAAAAGGCTTCCGTTGCCAATCCATCAATTGATTTGCAAGCTTTGATGCCAAAGAAGATACTCGCCAAAGTAGAATGCAACTACTATTTGTTGCAACGAAATGGGGAAGCCTTTCTATTGCCCAACACATCCCTAACCAATGTGGATACTTTGGACGATAAGTCCAATTGGCTCATGGATTCAGCTCCTCATCAAGCTGTACTTGCGCAAAGTCCGATGGGGTTGCAGCCACGTGAAGTGCATAGAGAAGTAGCTTCAGATGATGAGACGTTTCCTCAACCGATGCATGAGGATATACCTGAGTCATCCACTGCTAGAGCTTCATGAGAGGATTACGGAGTTCGTTTAGACGCACTGGAGGATCGGGTCACAAACATTGAGGAACGTCAAGTTCAAAATCATTATGAGATGATGCAAATGATGCATGCTATGAGGCAGTGGCAGATCGACTTTAGCACCTTAGGACGTCCACCACCTCCACCTCCACAGTGAGCCGTAGTAAGTGCCAAGATTAGCCACTTCTTTTTCTCTTCCGGAACTTGTTCTGAGAACAAGTTTGGGGGGGAGGAAGGACGACTTTTCTTGGGATGTTTTACCCTTTTCTTGTTTTTTTTTTTCGTTTTTATTTGTTTTTTTTTTTTTTTAGTTTTAGGTTAGTTTCATGAGAGGAAAATTTTATTTAATTCTCTTAGGATAGTTCATTTGCTGAATTGTGAAATTGGTTGCTGATTTGATGACCATGTGATGATGATTCTTGAAAGAATCTTTTGTGCTGAATGTGATTTTTGTGGAGATGTTGCATGGAGGAAAGTATGTTGATGAAATTGAATTGATGCTTTAAATGGTGAATTTGACCTGTGAGATTTGAGCCTTTGACTGATACATTCAAAACAGTCATGTTCATTTGTTGTGTGAATGTCAAGCATGTGTGTTTCTCTCTAGAACTTGCTCTAGTATCTTCTTGAAACTGCATAAGTGTGTTGAACTTGAAAATTATTTCAGGCCATTTTTGTTTGAGCGTCATCGACCAAATATACACTTATCCCATATTTATTTTCCCTAGATAACCACATTTGAGCCTATAAGCCTTTTTCTTGATTAAGCCTAATGAGTCATTCATTTTTTTTCACTCTTTGTTCTTACCTTGCTTGGACTAGTATGTGGGTGGAAAAAGAGGATACAAAGGTGATCAACCAAGAGGAAGAAAGATGGAAATGAAGTGGGAATGTGTATCTCAACCATGGAGAAAAAAAATTGTGATGTGAGCTTCAAAATAAAATACCAGGGAAAAAAAAAAAAAACAACACCAATACTTGGTATGAAAAAAAAAAAATTAACATGAGTTGTGCCAATATCTCTGGAACTCATTGAGTTGTGCCCTTTCTGGAACTCATTTGAGTTGTGCCTAATACGATATTCTGGAACTTCATGTTTTGGGAGAGGTGAGTTGAAAAAAAAAAAGAATTGGAGAGTGATCGAAGGTGGATTGGTTTTAATGGGTGACGATCCGTTTTTTTTGGTCCAAGTTTTTAGCCACTTAGCCAAAAATAATTCCTACCTTAACCAAAGAGCCTACATTACAACCAAAAGAAAAGTCCTAATTGATTCCTGTATCAAGCACACAAAAGCAGTAGAGAGGTTAGACGATTTGCAAGCTTATGGTAGGGTGCATGCATTGTTTGGACTTGAGCATTTTATTTCCCTAAACACTTGAGAGATGAGTGATACACTTACCTTGTGAGTATTCACTTATTATTTGAAGCATTGATTCAAGAGTAATTTGCATGAATCTCCTATGTCTTCCAAAATTATATGATGCTTGCTTGTTCTTGATAATTTGCCTAAGCCTATGAGCACAATGATATTCATTCCGCCCCATGCATAAGTTCTTTTCTTTTCATTGTTCGGGGACGAACAATAGTTTAAGTTTGGGGGGTTTGATAACTTCGTTATTTGATGCATTTTGTGGTTTCATTTCATATCATTTTGTGTTGAAAAACATGCAATAGTGAGATTTTATTTAGATTTTATTATCTTTTTAAGATTTCATGTTTTTGCTTAATTTGAAAGGAATTTGATAGGTTTTAGCACAAAATGAAAGTCCAATGGAATTTAACTCCTAGTTGGAGTCGAGATAGGGAGTCGATAAAGCGCAGTTATGGGGGAAAATCATATCTCGAGCTCTAGAAGTCCAAATTCAATGTTTCTTGTCTTTTTAGAAAGCTAAGAGTAAGTTCTACAACTTTCATGTTCGAAGAATAGTACAAGAAGTTGAAAGTCGTGCAAGAATGTCCTGATTTTCGTCTTGACAGGGCTTGAGTAAATTGGGTATAACTTAGTGTACAAAACTGATATTGGGCTGCAGTTAGTGGCATCGGATAGATAACTTAGAGGGCTACAACTTTAATGAAGAAGTAGAAGCCCAATTCTGAGCGTAAAAGGGCCGAATCGAGGATGAAAGCTGGAAGTCTGGGCCACCCGGGTCACTTGGCCGGGTCGGTGGTCTAGTTGCGAGTTTTTAGGCATGTTTGGACTCCTATTTGGATACAACTTGCTCCAAGTCTGATTTTTACCTACTTAGATACAAATTAGGACTTGGGAAAAAGAAGATTTGGGAAAATATAAAAAGATCCATACACATCCAAAAAAGGAGCATTCATCCATATCTTGAGAGCAAGGAAGAAAGCAAGTAATTGAAGATTCAAGAGTCAAGAGGAGCAACCAACAATCACAAATTGAATAAGCTTTTCTTTGATTTTATTTCCAGTTTTGATCATGTCGTTTTGTAATTTATTTTGCTTTACGAACATGATTTTTGGCTAGGGGTCTCGTGATCTTAGGACACGAGAGTAGTTCTATGGATTTCTTGTTGAATATTTAGTTTTAATCTTTCCTCTAATCCATGATATTTTATGCATGCTTCCTTGTGCTTATTCCATGTATGAGTTCTGGCCAAATTTATGCATGCTCTAATTAATTAGATTGAGATCGAGAGATGATATCTGATTATAGATTTGGGAATGCATGACTCAATTAAATTGCCTGGATCGAGAGATTGGTAAATAATTGGGGTGAGAATATGATCTTAGGAGCTTTTAGGAGTCGGTTATTAATTGCGAGGTAGAGATACAAACATTAATAATCAATCAACGGGATAAGTTGCTCGAGAGAGAGGTTAATCTACAATCGTGATTGCTCACATAAAATAATTGGATTTGGGGTTGATTTTTTCTAGATTAGTAAACTTGATTGAAGTAGAATGAAATCGTTGTCTTAGGATCCTTGTTTGAATCTTGATTTTCTTGATATTTTCTTGTTTGATATTATCTATTGCATTTATTTGTTTCTAGACATAGGTTAATTTGATTAAATTCTCTCAATTCGGTCACTTAGATAAAATTAGGGTTGGAATTTAGGTAATCAATTAATTCTAATAATAGTCTCTGTGGGATCGACCTTGCTTGCCGTGTCTACGATCTACACCGTACACTTGCGGGAGTAGCTTAATGAATTAGGTGAACATGTTGATGCTTACTTATCTCTTATTAAGCTAGTTTACTTGGCTTTCATTCAGCCAGCTTACTTGTCTTAGTAGCATCCTCTTGCAGTGTCTTTCCTGTGTCCTTCTAGCAATCTGTTGCAGTGACCTATACTTATTCATATTTAATTCTTTTTCATGCAACAATGTCTTCATCCATCTTCAAGCTTTAACCTTGATCTTCAAGCCTCCTGATCCCAGTTTAAGAGATTATAACAGAATCTAAGTACATAGGATCCTAGGCCCTAACTATTACATGTTTTATCTTCATCAAAATCTATACAATGTTCCTTACAGATAGTGTCTCAATTTCAAATCCCGAAAATATAATGTTCCTAACTAGTGAATGACTTAAAGTTATTGTTCCAAATTTACAATTTTTTTTCTAATAATGCTTTTTTCCCCAATGTTTAGAGAATTCGAATTATGTTTTATTACCAAGTAAAGGAAGAAAAACTCTCTTCTTTTCTTTCTTAGTTAAAAATGTGGCAAACTAATTGCCCCAAAAAATGCTAATATATCTTGACAATATGTTGTCACCAAAAGGCTTTCGCATGCAATAATAATGTAGCGATAAATGTAACTAAATTATTATATAATGATGCAGTAAACATATTATATACATGTATAAGCTAGAATTATTATAATTCTATAGGAATTAGGATTATAATTATAATATGAAATTATTCAATTAATCCTTCCAAATTGAAAAGTAAATGCTTTTCCTTTTATAGGAAAACATACAAAAAAATTAAATAAGTCATAAAAAAAATAGGAGACGTAACTAAATTATTATATAATTTATATAAAAAACTTAGTTGTCTTATTTTATTGCAAATGTATAAACTAAATCATGACATAATCTAATTAAAAGTATGAATTGCAATTTTGTTCCCATTATAATACAAATAATAACTTTATTAAATTATAAAGTAAAAATAAAATTCTAACATAATATTATTTAAATAAAAAGTATTAAATTACTATTAAGACCTCAAAATAATATCTTTGGTAAGGATCTATGATCTATATTAAATAAGAGTCCTACTTATAATAGAATTCTATATATAATTTGGATAAGAATTCCAATTTAAATTTATTTAAATTTGAAAATCCTAAATTACTATAATATCCTTAAATAATAATCTTTAACAAGGATATATTTGACAATCCATATTTTGTAAGAAAACATCCATACTTTTATATTAACGAGTATCAGCACATGCGTCGCATGTGGAGGATGAATTTTTTAAATAAAAAATATTATATTACTACTAATCTTAAATAATAATTTTTTTATAAGGATATACAACCTATATTAAACTAAATTAGATTCATGTGGAATGCTAATGTAAAAATATTTAAATGTGAAAATCACAAATTACTGTTATAAACTTAAATAAAATCTTTAATAAAGATATATTAAGCAATCAATATTTTGTAAGAAATTGTCATAAATTAAAGTCCTAATATAATAGAGTCCTACTTATAATAGAATTCTATATGATTTAGGTTAATAATTCTAATGTAAAATTATTTAAATATGAAAATCACAAATTACAATTATAACCTTAAATAAAATCTTTAATAAGGATATATTAGACAATCCATATTTTGTAAGAAATATTCATACTTTTATATAGGTAATAGATATTACATATATCCTTAAATAATAATCTTTGAGTAAGTCTCTTGTGCATCAGGTGCATGGATCTTAGATCCATGCAACCGGGTCGAATCCGGGTAATCCGACCCGCTTCTTTTTTTTTTTTTTTCGCTAACTTTTTTTCAATTTTAGTCATGACTTTTAGTTATGTTAAGAATACCTTTATGTAATGTGTAAGAATACCTTTAGGTTACGTTAAGGATACCTTTATGCCTAGATTTCATACATTTACGTTAAGTTAGACATACCTTTAGGTTATGTTAAGAATACCTTTAGGTAATGTTTAGGGATACCTTTAGGTTATGTTAAGGATACCTTTATGCCCAAATTTCATACATTTACTTTACGTCAGGCACACCTATAGGTTATGTTAAGGATACTTTTATATTATGTTAGAGACACCTTATCCATAAGGTAGTTGTGTTACACATTTTGTACACAAAAGTATCTCTAACATAAAATAAAAATATCCTTAACATAACCTAAAGGTATCCTTAATATAACGTAAATGTATGTGACCTGGAGCGAATTCTAAGGGTATCAAATCAGAATTTCAAAGGAACCTAGAATCACGATTTCAAAGGTATCTTTACATCACCTAAAGGTATTCTTAACATAATCTAAAAGTATGCTTAATATAATAAAAAGGTATTCTTAACATAACTAAATGTATCCTTAACATAACCTAAATGTATGCTTAACATAACTAAAAAGAATTCTTAACATAACGTGGTATGTAACCTGGAATCAGGATTTCAAAGGTATCCTTAACATCACCTAAAGGTATTCTTAACATAACCTAAAGGTATGCTTAATATAATCAAAAGGTATTCTTAACATAGCTAAAGGTATCCTTAACATAACTTAAAGGTATGCTTAACATAACTAAAAGGTATTCTTAACATAACGTGGTATATAACCTGAAATCAGGATTTCAAAGGTATCCTTAACATAACTAAAAAGTATCCTTAACGAGCGAATTTGAGCGCATCCGCCCAGGCGTGTGGGAGCGCGTGAAGGTACGTGGGACGCGCGTACAGGCGCGGGTCGGGTCAGGTGCATGGATCTAGAATCCATGCACCTGATGCATAAAAGTTTTTGTCATGATCTTTAACAAGGATATATTTGGCAATCCATATTTTGTAACAAACATCCATACTTTTATATAGACAATAATATATATATATATATATATATATATATATATATATAAAGATTCGAATTCTTAAAACATTGAGGAAAATCAACATTATTAGAAAAAACAGAAGCAACAACGATTTTTCTCTTCTGAATCGGTTCACACACTCTCCAATACAGCAAGGAAGGTGAAATAATATTTTCCGACAACAGTATTAATTTATTATTACAAATAATCTTTTATTCAGTTTTTTTTTTTTTTTTTGCAGGGATTATTGTACATGCGATTTCAGCATTAGAATCATCAACATTAGTGATAACACATTTTAGTTTTACGTCCTTAAATGCTAGCTAAGATTTAATATCAAACATGTCATGATTTTCAGAAACGTTACAAGCACTTATATATCTTCGTCTAAATCTCCAAAATGGTTTCATAAATTATCTTAAATGCATAAGTAAGCTGTTTCAACTGATCTTGTCATTTAATTGACTGCAAAATACAATTTTCTTTTCATGGAAGCAACTCTTATAAATTAGGCTGATATAGCAATCCAATTTTTGTAAATTACTTGGAAGAGATAAAAGGAGCCGTCACCAAAATTTGCAACATGAATATCGTGAAAAGCAATATGATCATCAAGATGATCATCTTCCTAGTAATTATCGGGAAATCAAGTCAAGAAGGGCCATCAACTTCACCAATATCCAAGGATAAACATTTCTTCAAGTCTGGGTTTCAAACCGAAAACGACGTGTGTTATAAGAACTTCACAGAAGAAATCAGGAGTGAGATTGAAGTTGGCTTATGCCAAGATTTGAATGCTTCTGTAAGCAAGAAACTATTTGTGGATTGCTGCTTAACCATTTTTTTCTATTCCGATTGCTATTTCTATTTCGAGGTTAATAACTTCAAGGAACATAACAGTTGTGGTAAGGGTCCAGATGCTATACAGGCTAGGGCTCAAGAAATTTATAATTACTGTAAATCCAACCTAGATCTTTAAATCAGTAATATGTATATCTGCACATTTTGTGTATAATGTGTATGTGCAGATCTAATAAATAGCACTACAATTTATAAAATAGTAAATTTTCATGTGATATGCATTGATAGTTGACACACATCTTCAAGTGCATGGTAATAACTTAATAAGAAACTTGTGTTCTTTATTTTGAAATAAGAGGTTCTATATCTATGTGTTGGAAGAGTAGTGCTTGAAATATTTGTTAATTTCATTGAAATAGAAAAGTTAGAGAGAATTTAATCAAAATAAACAAGAAGTTCAACTAAGGAGCTAGATTTGAGTAGTGGCCGTAATCGATTTGGAGGAAGGCTTCGGCCATCATTCTGCTGAGCTTGACAGTCCCAGATCGAGTTTAAAGGCACACACCATCGCATCGATCTACACATTGCACCTTCACAACCTCTTCTCCAGTTTGGAAGGTTTAGAGAGAACGATAGGAGAGACGTGAATTATGATTATTTTTTTCACTCATAAAATGACTCAGAAACAACTCAGAATTTGGATCTTGAACTCAGCTCGTTTCCATGATTTAAAATCAAATATGAACCTGTAGGATAGGGCTTGGGCCAATTGTGGTCCAAGGGCAATGAAAATTGACCCAGTAGAAATTTTTTGTCAAAAACTAACGGGCCACAGCACGAGCTACGCACGTGCCCGTTAAGTCAATTGAGAACATTCGAAGTGGGTCAACATCGCACACATTTTGTCCCCAAATTGATTTGGAACCCTAATCGCACCCCAAATCCCTAATTCCGCTCAAATTCCCAAATCGCACCCAAGTCTAAGTCACAAGCAAGCCCTAATCTTGAAGATCGAACTTGAATGCCCAAATCCTAAGTGAAATACAGTATACGGGCAAGCACAATCGAGATGGTGAAAAATCGTAATGGTGATAAAAATGGTTAGTATTCAAACTTTGTGATGTTTCACTAGTTTGTGGGCATGTTTACTATGTTTCACGAGTTTTTAGGAAACTGAATGCACAATGTACTAGTTAATATGTTCTGAAAAGCAATGTTTCAACTGTTTTTATGCATGTTGTAATCTTTTATTGATTTATTTAATGTTTGGTTTTTTTGTCCATATTATGTAAGCTCTTGTTTAATGTAGTGGCAGAATGTAGTGGACCAGTGATTGTCTCTATGACCAGTGTGTAATTGCATTGTTTAATTGTTTGTGGTCCTGTTTTATGATTTTTTTGAAAGTGAGCCAATTGTTTAGTGTTTTTTTTTTATTTTATGAATATTTGTGTATAACTTTTGTTTAGTGTTCTATTGTTTGTTTAGTGAGTCAATTTTTTAGTGAGCCAACCTTATGAATTTCCTATGTCAAAATTGTAGAAAAAAATGGTGGTAGGAGTAAAAAACTTTCTGGAATGGGTGGGGATGGGGGTTTACCTAGGCAGAAGGGGAAAAAAGTCTTACAACTCATCATAGATGATACACCCTTAGAGGATATATAACATATCATTGAGAATTGGAATGATTGGGGGTTGGATGGGGTAAATCCTGAGGAATATGGGTGTTTCAATGCAAAGCCTAAGGGTGATAATATAGACTTAGAACCTGAGTCTAGTGATGAGCCTTTTGATCCTGATTACATAAGTGACTCTGATGATGGTCTTAATGATTTGCTATTTGAAGAATATAGACCAGGACATTGAGTGAGTGGGAATAGATAGACCAACTGAAAGTACAAATAGGGGGGAAGATTCTAATTTTGAATCAGAGTTAGAAGACTCTGAGACAGAATTTGATAGTGACATGAGATCAGATATAGATGAATGTGAACTTAACCATACCTTCACGTCTTCTAATGTGTTTAATCCATATTTTAAAATCGGAATGAAATTCAATGATAAGAAATTGTTTAAAGAGGTTGTGTACTCTCATGGTGTAAGGGAAAGAAAGGATTTAAACATAAGAAAAAATGAGGCTAAAAGGGTATATGTTAGGTGTTTGGGAAGGGGGTGTCCGAAATCACATGCAATTAGCCCGAAATTTTCTGATTTAGGCTTTTTTATCCTCGCATTGATCATTTTTGAAAGATAGCGTCCTAATTTCAAGGTCCGAAAAAATACTGTCCTTGAATGATGAATGACCAAAAGTTACCGTCCTAATTTTACAATTTTCCCTAAAGAACAAATTAAGCACCACTTAGTTCTTATGATCAAATTTTAAATTATAACCTGATGATGGAGAATTCAGCACATTTATCCCAAACCTGTATTTTAATATACAAGTAAATTAAAAATTATTACTACTAATATTTTCTTAATTTTTTGTATTTAATAATTTTATTGTAAAATGTACTCTCGATGTTAAGATAAGATGTGCTAGTACGTACAACGACCTATCATTTCAATTTATATGTGTGTGATTGAATTTGGAGAATTTCTATAATTATATAGTAAATATGAATCTGGCTAACTGATAAATAATCTAAACTTATATGCAAATCATAGATTTATAATTAGAGTTATAGGCAAAAATCGATTTAAATCATGGTCAATATTAAATACCTTTGGCAGTCCCTCTTTCTTTTCTCATTGCTCCTTCTTCAAGTATGGAGATTATGTTTGAGGGTTTCGGATCAGAACTCATTTTTTGCTATTCTTCTTTATTCTCTTGTGTAATTCTTCTCTGTTTGTGGGTTGAGCATGAGGGAGAGGGAAGTACCAGGTCTATGGTTTTTAAGAATCTCCGCGATTCTATTTCTGAGTTTTCCAGTCATAGTGTCCTTGTATTGACTACACAATTTTCGATTTCTTTCGATTTCTTTCGTCTCACTACTCTCTCTTGGATTCTACACAATTTTCATCAATGTATTGACAAAGTTTCTACTCTCCACATTGATCACAATGCACACTATTGAGGAAACTCTAATATCAACAATTAAGTTTAAAAGTAGCCAATAGCCAATTCCACTTGGAATCATAACATGTCAAATTTTGTGTCAAAATGAACCTAATTAACATGTACAAGTCTAACATATAGATAACAAATGACAGTTATATCAATAATTTGTACAAGGTTAATATATAGATAAAAAAAAATGGCAGTTATATCTATCAATAATTTGGGACGAATAGTTCGAAATTGTAGGCGCATGTGCATTTCACATGCGATTTCAGACTAATTCAGGCTAATTGAGCGATTGACAACGTATTATCAATTTATATCAACATTTTTTTTTCAATTTATGATAATTTGTTTGCAAAGTTGTTTTAATTCAGAAAAGAAGAGATTTTTTATTCCTTTGTAATTAAACATAATTTGAATTCTTTAACATTATACGAAAATATAGAAGCATGCGCAGTAATTGCACAATTTTCCTCTTCCAATTCGGTCTATACACCCTCCAATAGAGCAAGGAAGAGAAATAATATTTTCCAACAACAACATTAATTTATTCTTACAAATAATCTTTCATTTAGATATATATTTTTAGTAGTGATTATTGTACATGCGATTTCAGGATTAGAATCATCAACATCAGTGATAACATATTTTAGTTTAATTACTTCATTAAATGCTAGCTAAAATTTAAGATCAAACATGTCATGAATTAGGAAACGTTACAAGCACATATATCTTCAATTAGATCTCGAAAATGGTCTCATAAGTGATGTTAAATGTATATGTGAGTTAGCTGTTTCAACTGATCTTTTCATTTAACTCACTGCAAAAATACATCCACTTTCATGGAACCAACTCTTATAAAGCCTGATATAGCAATCCAATTTTTTGTAAATTACTTTATAAAAGGATTCATATCACCATACTGTGCAGGATGAATATGTTGAAAAGCAACAAGATTATGAAGACGATCATCTTGATAGCATCTATAATTCTAAATAAATCGGAGGCATACGGATACTATGACTGTGACAGGTTCTTAACAACATACGGGAGTGACATTGATAAAGGGCTATGTGAAGATACGAATGCTTCAATAACCGGTAAATTATATGAATCCTGCATCCTCATTTTTTCCTTATCGGATTGCTATTTCAGTATAGAGGTTAAGAAGATCGAGGAAGAAAACACTTGTGGAAAGGATCCATATGCTATACATGCTAGGGCTCAATATATTTATGATTACTGTAAATCTATTCTTTAAATCAATCAGATATATTATGTAACATTGCACATTCATCTTCTTATGATGTATTATAATAACTTAATTAATAAGGGCAAAAACTTATGTACCCCTGGGCCCTGGGGCATATAGGGGCACGGATCTAGGTATTATAAATATGTTCTTCAGGTGTTATATATATACTCTATAGGTGTTATGTTTCTTGGTGTTATAAATGTACTCTACAGGTATCATATGTATATAAGAGTATACATGCGATACCTAAAGAGAATATACATGATACCTATAGAGTATATATTTAACACCATATGAGGATTATGGGGCACCGTACCCCTGGGGCACACAAGTGTCACTCATTAATAAGAGATTAATTTGTGTTTTGTTTTTTTGAAATAAGAGGTTCTATATCTGTGTTGGAAGAGTACTGCTTGAAATTATATATATAAAAGTGTGGTTTGCACCCTCAAGTGTTTGACAAGTGTCAACTTCAAGTGTTTGACAAGTGTCACCTTCAAGTGTTTGACAAGTGACACTTTACAATATTGCCAAGTGTCCTTCCTTAAAAATTATTTTATTTATAAAATATCAAAATATTAATATCAATTAAATACACACCCATTACCCAACAATAATAAAGTGCTTGGAAAAATTAAATATGTAAGTTACAAATGTTTGTTAATGTTGTATTGTTTTTTTCTTTTTTGTTTTACATGAAATCTTTGGTGTCAGACTTGAATAATTGTTTTTGTCCAACATTTCAATTTCAAAAAAATAAACCAAAATTTGAAGAGTAAGTATGCTACTACTTTTTAAGGAATTTAAACAAATAAATAAAAGATATTTGAAGGTGCTAATAACATAAGAACATTCAAGTAGTTCAAACTCAAAAAAATAAAAACCTTTTTCGAAAAAATTATTTAGAGGATTCAAGAAAAAAATAACATATAAATATTAGAATTCGGTAATGTCAGACATGAAATAAAATAACATACTTTAAAATTGTAATTTAAACTATGAAACATATTGCTAATGACATTACCAAAAATAGGTGTTAAAAAACCTTAAGATATGTGAGATTGAAACATATTTGACATTAGATAATGAAAAGACATGCAATTTGATAATTTTGTGTTTGTTTAGAAATTTTAAAGGGTATTATAAAAAAATAATTGCTTGGAAAAAAATAAATATGTAAGTTACAAGTGCTTGCTAATGTTGTATTATCTTTTTTACATGAAATCTTTGGTTTCAAACTTGAATTATTGTTTTGTCCAACATTTCAAATTGACAAAAAAAAAAAAAGTAAGCAACAATGTGCAAACATTAGTTCGGTAATGTCATGTATTAAATAAAAATAATATACTTTGAAATTGTGTTTAAACTCTGAAACAATATTATTAATGAAATTAGCAAAAAATAGGTGCTTACATTTTTTTTAGGATATGTTTAGGTTAAAACATATGTAAATTTCGCAAGTATGAAAGTGAGTTATAAAAAGGATGAAATTTGATAATTTTGTGTTTGTTTAGAGATTTTAAAAAGTAGGATTACAATTAATATGTCATCATATAGGGAATTATAAGAAAAATATATGATGTACTATTATTTTATCTTTAAAAAAAGAGCTAATATTTTCAGTTCAAATTGTAAAAACGTGGATGAAGTAGACAAAAAAAAAAAAAGTTATAAGATTCTACAAACAAATAACATGATTCGGATATTGGTAATCCAAAATTCAAACGTGCACATTCAGTCCAACCACCCCCTTAAACAATCGAGAAATTGTATTAAAATATTACAATATGTAACAATTAATTTGTTAAGGCTAATAAAAAGATCACAAAAAGAACACAATTACAAAATAAACCAATACATAAAGCTTTAATGAGTGCACTTAGGACAAACATTGAATAAAAAACAAATGTTTTCGATCGATAAAAATGAGATATATTATATATTTTTTACAGAAATATATGAAAATACTTACTGCAATAATTAAAACACCTATTAAGGACTATATATTAACAATTTTGTGCTAAAGAATAAATGAAAAAATTATTAAAGAAAACAATAAGGCTCCGTTTGGATAGAGTGATTTCAAATCCAGAATTTGAAATGCATGGATTTCAAATCCTTTCAAGTTTTAGTGGATTTGAAATCCACCAAAATGATTCTAAAATTAGCTCAAAATGAAAACTATGGATTTTATATTCACATCCAACCAAACACTATCAGTGGATTTCAAATCCCTCCTCAAATCCACATATTCAAATGGACCCTAAAAAATAATATTTTAAGAATAAATAAAAAATATCGCACTTATGTCAAATTTTACTATCATATAACAATAAATATTAATTATAAAATAAAAAATGTAATAAGTATTAAATAAAACCCGTGCAACGCACGGGTTCAAACCTAGTATTTGTTAATTTTATTGAAATAGAAAGGTTTAGAGAGAGTTATCAATTAAATTAAACAACAAGTTGAACTAGTTAAGAGTTGCAAAATTTCAATTTTGGTCCTGTCCCAAAGGTGTCGTCTGATTTTAGTCCTCTTAGAATTCTGATGACAATTTTCGTCCGGCTATCGAAAAATTCATCCAATTTTGATCCATTTTTGTCAGAATTTTCGAATTCTCGGCCAATTTTCACGAGTGTTCCGCATTCGCCCCCAATTTCATAATTTCTGATCAGTTAGCTTAAATGTCAATTTTTTGTACATGTCACCGAACACACTTTTCAACAAGACCTAGTTCTCCTGCTTCTCCATCGGCGTCAACCAGCCATCTCCGCGTCTGCACCACAACCACATCGCCAACATTGCAGCTCTTATGGGCACATTCACTATGCCGCCACCGCAGCTAACAAGCGGCTCCCCTTCTTCGTAAACCCAAGTTTCCCTTCAACCATCTGGGCCCTACAGCAGCCATGAATGCGTGATAGAAGTTGCTTTGTTTGGGCTAATTCCATCCTACATGTAGGGGTATTACCCTCATCATCTACGATGATGATAAGTGTGCATTTTTTATGTCATATGTGTATTTTTTGCTACCATTTTAAATCAAAATGCACACTTGTCATCATCCTAGATAATGAGGGTAATACCCTTACATGTAGGGTGGAATTTGCCCTTTCTTTGTGTGTGTTTCAGTTTGTTAAAAAACTATATTTGCAGCTTTTTTGTTTTGAATTATGGTGTAGTTTGCAGATGTGTGCAGTATCTATGTGCAGAAAACCTAAAAATTTTCCTATCTTTGTATTTCTTGCCGATCTTTTGTATTAATATAATGTTTCATAAAATATGATTGTATTTATCTTTTCATTTGTCTATTCCCTGAAGAAGAAATCCCCAATTAAATGAAATTTTTTATTTTGTTTTTCTGAATGTTTTTAAAGTTGATGACGTGGTATTGGAGAAATCCCCAATTAATTTCCACATTTGTAAATATTGTCCACATCAGCACGAATGTGATGCATTGTTTAAATTGGGGAGAGTGCGGAACACTCGCCGGAAATTGATCGGGAATTCGATAATTACTGCGAAAATGGACCAAAATTGGGTGATTTTTTCAATAGCAGGATGAAAATTGAAATCGGAATTTTAAGAGGATTAAAATCGGACAACACTTTTGGGGCAGGACCAAAATTGAAAATTTCCCAATTAAGAGTATTAGTTTTCAATCGAGAAGATTTGAAGTTGTGGGATGGATCGAATGAGGCATCATGCTGCCAAGCTTGACCGGTTTGGGTATAATATCTCGTTTTTATTTTTCATTTTTTGTTTATGATTCAACTTTCGTTTCTTTTCTTTTTTTTTTAGTATTTTTTCATTTTGTGTTTTTTCTTTTCATTTTTTGTGTTTCTTTTTTATTTTGAATGTTATTCTGTATTTATGTAATTTTTATTTTATGGAATGCTTAAATGATGTGGCATTTTCAATTTTGTTTCTCTAATTTTTTAATTATTTTTTATTCGTGAACTACTATATATTATTTTCTTTACAACGTACGTAATATATATTGGAGTTGATCTGTGGAATTCGGAAAAAGCTAAATACAAATTGCACACTATTAAATTCTGAAATTGAAATAGATTTTAATTTGTAATCGCATAGCCAAGAAATTAAAGAAAAGAAAAGAAACAAAGCTAAATTATATAAAAAGCTAAATACTAAGCAAGTTATTGGCTTGAAATTGAAAATAATATGCATATCTGATAAATCAATAAGATTGTCATTGACATGGTGTATTTTTTCGTGTGTGTTTGAGAATGGAAAAATAAGGGTTATAAATACTCCCTGAAAGACATGGCAGTTAGATCTCCTCCTAAAAAAGTGGGAAGTGGGCGAGATACCCGCGATCATGGCAGTTATTCAAATTTGAATTAGTTCGCTTCGGATTCAGTGCGACATCTCATCTTGGAAGTCTAATTAGTTCGCATCTATCCTCCTATAACACGCGAACTATCCTGTTCGCATCCATGTTCTGCTTGCTTCTCTGTTCTGTTCGCGTCGATTGGTCTTCAAGTCGGTTACGTTTCTCAAATAGTTCGAATGTGGTTAGTTCGACCCCATCAGTCATAGTATTATAGTATATATGCAATTTCTTGTACATAGAAACATCAATTCAATTATAAAAACAACTATTATGCTCTACACACAAAATCTTGTAACTCAAGATTTTTAAAGGAAATTGCGTTGTTTCATCCAAATTACCAAATTATTTGCAATATCATTACTTACACTTAAAAATTATATCCCAATTCAAAATCATAAAATTATATCTCAATTCAACCAAAAAACACTAATTGTATCCCAATTTTCCAAATTATGGTATAGGATAAATATCAATTGTAGTCCTGTAAGTTAGGTCCTTTCCAATTTTGGTGTATCAAGTTTAAACTTTCCAATTTTAATCTTTTAACTATCGATTTTTTTCAATTTTAGTCCTTCCGACTGTCACATCAGATTTTCCGACTGCCATGTTAGACTTTCCAACTGTCACACATTAGATTTCCCGATAGCCACATCAACAATTTTGGTTATTCCGACCTAAATAACTAAAATTGGAAAAAATCAATAGTTGAAGGACTAAAATTGGAAGATTTAAACTTAATGCACCAAAATTGGAAAGAGTCTAACTTACGGTACTAAAATTTATATTTCCCCTTACCGTACACCAACACAAATTCTTTACAAGCAGCCACCCCTTCAGGTATCACTACAAGAAAAACACACAAAGACAACGGATATTATCCGTTTTCTTTCCCAAAAAAAGAGGGTTGTTGTTGGAGGGGTTGTTAAAAATACACGCTCAAAGACAACGTTTAAAAAAAGCGTTGTCTTTTCCAGAAAGACAATGGTTTTTAACCGTTGCAGAAAAGCGTTGTCTTTCTGAAAATTTCGCTTTTTTACCGTTGCAAGTTTGCGTTGTCTTTGGGAAAAAGACAATGTTTTTTGTGCGTTGTCTTTGAGCGTGTATTTTTAACAACCCTTCCAATAACAACCCTTATTGTTTTTGAGAAAGACAACACTTAATACCGTTGTCTTTATGCGTGTTGACCAATGCTTTTACAACGCTTTTTTTGTTGTCTTTTCAATTTACATTTTTAATAATATTTATAATTTTTATATTCTGAAATTATTTAATAATAATATGTAAACCAAAAATACGTTAAAAGAATTATTAATCTCAACATAACGTCATTAATATCATACAATGATATCAAATCCTCCCAACAATATATCAATCCAACAGTACTTCAAAATATAAAATGTTACGTCTACAATACTTAAACTACTAGCAAAATGTCTACAAAAGTTAGATCACCCTAGTTATCATAAGATGGTCTTCACGAGAAAAACATCATGTACTTCACAATCGCTCCATATGAAACCACAATCTGTCAAATGTACCAAAAATACGAAATTCATGAAGTATAAATATTAGAACATGGTAATGAAAAATAAACAATATATGTCATTTTGAAGCTAATATCACCTTATTCTACCCATTTATATGTTCTTGAAAGCATTCAGCCCATTCCACACGCACTTCATCAATATTTGCTCTAGTCCACTTAAGATTCCCGAACTGTGAAAAAATAAATATATAAGAGAAATCAACTTTATTTTAACTTGGTGAAATACAAAATATTCAAACAAATTATATATGTAGGAGTTAGTTTACTTTCAATCGATAGCAATGAAGTCATGTCGGCAGTAGCACCCGCATCATTATTATTGATTCCAATGAAAGTAAATGTACTTCCTTCCATAAATCACCCAGCTCCATTTCCCAAAAAATCATGTTTAAGTTAACTAACTCCTGATGTCATTGATTGCAATTTCCAATTTTGAGGATTCTTGCAAAAACTTTGGAACTAAAACCATCTTAAGAATTAAAATTGTGAGAGACAAACATGTTTAATCAGTTCCAAGTAGTACCAAAATCATTTCTATCGGATCACCTTTTCCAGTCGTCCAATAAGATAGTTGAGCTCATTCTTCTTTGCTTCTGACAGATTTTGCACCGTTTCCCATACATAACTCCTGCAGTTTTCCAGTCATTGTCTCTCTTCATAAAGATTTAGTATAGCAGAGTTAGAAAATCCAAGGCGTTCACCCCCACTGAGTGTTTTCTGGCCCTCACCCCTATGTGTAAAAATGTTTTCAGCTAAAAGTATTCAGAACATCACGTGCGAGCGGTAAATGCCGATAGCCGATTATCAGAACATGGCGTACTTTTAAGATAGTTGAATCAATTAATGAATATAAATAATGATATTAAAACCTTAATAAGTATAATATATAATATAAAAGAGAAGAAAAAAAACTAACCAGAAATGGAGGGGCATAGGCAACGGCAGTGGCACACCCGCATAGGGGAGAAGAAGAAATCAAATAGAGTAGGATGCAAATGAATATATGTATAATAACAAAATTGTAATTTTGTAAATGGTTAGGGGTATATTAGTAAATATATTGTTGGTCCCAAGTGACAGTAGGTTTAGAGGGGGTGGAATAAGCCTACTTAAAATTTTCAAACTTTTACTTCAAAGATTTTTAAGTCTCAAGTAACAGGCATCTACAGAGCTTGTTGTTGATAAAGAGGTTACTGCTGAACAATTACCTTAAGACTTATGAAAAACAAAGTTTGATATGCACAACGGAAATACTTGAAATCAAATCAGTTTTCTGAAAGATAGTTTTATGCAGAATGCAATGACAAAAGATGTATCAACAGTAAAGCAGTAAAGAGATAGATATATATCAAACAGTAAGCTTAAGAACAGAAACAATAAACACAATGATATATAGAGATTCGAGGGTGGAGTAATCCCTCTACGTCCTTTCTACTCCTTCTCAAGGAGGAACTTTGTTAAGTGTTGTTTGATTTACAAAGACATAACTTAAACAAACTAACTCAACAAGAACTGTCAGCTTTCTTCCCACACAGGGTAGCTGCACAGGGACTAGGGATGGCAGTGGGGCGGGGAATCCCTGTTCCCCGCGGGGATCCGCCCCAAACAGGACAGAGATTCCCCGAAATATAATCCCGTGAGGGCGGGGACGGGGGCAATTTTATCCCCAACTAGCGAGGCGAGGCAGGGACGGGGATCATTATATTCCCGGCCCCTTTCCCCGCGGGCCTCGCCAATTTATATAAATATATTTTTTAATTAAATTATTATAAAATAAATAATACATTTTTATATACATATTAATAATAATACAAAGCCCTCGTTTCTCATCCTCTTCTAAATGCATTGAAGTATTGAAAACATTAATGAAAATGTAATAATATAATTTATCATTGTACTTTTAAGATAGTATAATTAAATAATATACTATCTTTTATACAAATTGGATAGTTTTTTGGTGATTTTGTTGACATTTTAGTTATATGTAATTTGTGTATTATTTTTATATATTAAAATATTATTATTTTTTATACATTAAAAAAATTAAATAAAAAATATTTTGTGGGTGGGGAATCCCCGCGGGGAACGTTGATTCCCGCAGGACAGTGACGGGGAGGAAATTTTCCCCGCCGATGGGGAAAAAAAATTCCCCATGAAGTTGGTGGGGACAGGGATGGGGATTGTTCCCTGGCCCCTCCCCGTTGCCATCCCTAATAGGGACTAAACTAATTGCCCACACAGAGCACTTGTTCTTCTACAAAGAACGAACACAGTTGATTGCATAAGTGACTCTGATGATGGTTGATGTGGGTAGAGGATAAGCCCTTCATTTAGCAATTCAGAAAATAGTAGAAACAGTCAAATAAGTACTTTGCAATGAGAAGTTCAACAGAGGTTCCAGAGCCCTACATGGCAGAGCTTAGCAGAACACGCTGAATACAAAACTCAACAGAGCATGACCAAATAGAGCTCATTGGATGAAGAGGGGATCATTCAGTAGAACTCAGCAGAGCACGCTCAAGCAGAGCTCAATAGAGGAATATAAAATCATCCAGATAGAATTTGGCAGACGAACAGAAAAGGTGGTCATCAAGAAAGGCTACGTGGCAAAGATCCAAGAGATAAGGTGAGAATGAAACCGTTACATATAAGACAAAAGAGGGTAACCTCTTAACAACTTGAAGAAAGGAATAATCAGGGAGAGAGAAGGAAGATTCTGGAAGATGCCACCTAAGAATGAGAGAAAGGGAAAATGACAGAATGACCCTCTTGAGAGAAAGAGGGAAGAGTATAAATAGGAAGAGGGAAGAGTATATCAGATATGTTTTGATATATAGGGAATACTCTTAGAAAACCTGAGGTTTATTGTATTCTTCTTCAACAATTAAGGAATTAGTTCATGAATGTTATCTTCTGTGTTATGCATATTTGATTTCCTTTATGTTAGTTATCTCTGCAATATGTAGTATGCGTGCTTGATTTTATTTGTATTTGTTGATACCTCAACAATAGTCTTAATGATTTGCTATTTGAAGAGAATATAGACCAGGACATTGAGTGGATGGGAATATATAGACCAGGACATTGATTGGATGGAGGATTCTAATTCTAAAAGTACAAATAGGGGGAGGATTCTAATTCTGACTCACAGTTAGAAGACTCTGAGGAAGAATTTGATAGTGACATGGGATCAAATATAGATGAATGTGAACTTAACCATACCTTCAGGTTTTCTAATGTGTTTAATCCAGATTTTAAAATTGGAATGAAATTCACTGATAAGAAACTGTTCAAAGAGGTTGTGTACTCTCACGATGTAAGGGAAAGAAGGGATTTAAAAATAACAAAAAATGAGGCTAAAAGTGTATATGCTAGGTTTTTGGGAATGGGGTGTACGTGGCAAATAAACTGTCTTAAGATGGTGGGGGAAGAGTCATGGTAGATTAGGACCTAAAATCCTAAGCATACTTGTGCTACTAACTACAAACTAAAAAACATGACTTCAACACGGTTAGCCAAGTACAATCTTGAGTCTTGGAGGGATGATCCAAATAGAACATTTAAGGGTTTTAGGTGGCATGCAATGAGAAAGTTTAATTGTAACATTTCAAAACAACATTTAAGCATATATTTGTAAGCAATATGGGGTTGTCTTTAATGCGTGAAATAAAAGGCCTTTTGTTTCATTCTCATTCTTTTTATTTGTTTCACATTTGATGTTATGCAATAGTGATGGTTTGGGGTGGACTATTTCATTGAAAACAGTAGGAATTAGGTGAAAATTTGTCCATAGGCTATTACATGATAGAGAGATGGTAGATAAGAAAGAAACACCTAGAGCTTCTATTACATATTTGTATTCCTCTAGGATGCACCCAAACCTAACCATTTGTGCACTACATAGATACAAGTCAGTGAAACCAAACACATTATCAGATTTTTCTTCTTCTCCAAGGCTGCAATTCTCTCCTCAATTTTGTTCTTTTTAATTGAACTCATTTGGACTTCAACGTTTAATTGCATTATTTCACCCTTTAGCTGGACAAATTCTCCTTTCAGTTGAACCATTTTGTTGCCCAGATTAGTTGTAGGCATAGTCGGTTTGGTAGTTTCGTCAATCCATTCAAAAAAATGCACCCTTTCTCTGACAAAGGAATTGGGGCAGTTCTGAAATCGGCAGTCTTCTCTTACAGGTTGCCCGGAAACTCGAACTCTAGCTAACTTTCCACAGTTGCAGCGTTTTGTGCCAGAAGTGTATGAATGAGTAGATAAAGACATATCTTCCTCTTGATTTCAGATTTCAGATTTTGTTTTGCTTCTTTATGTGGTGGATTTGATTTTGAGTTGTTTTCTTGAGTTGTTATTGTGGATGTATAAATAGGATATGTTTGGTAGCAGTTGTGGCAGTGAAAAACCGGGAAAATCGAATTGTGGAAGCAAATTTCCCACCAAAAAATTCACTTACGTTTTCCGTCCATCAAACTAACGGAGAGGGTTGTTAATGGACTTTTTTGAGTTGTTTCTGAAACCATGGGTCCATTCTTGGCCCTGGCCCATTCCTACAGGGCCACATTTGATTTTAAATCCATTTGCACTCTGTTTTCTACTTCAGCAGATAAGGTTGATGCTAAGCTTGCTGCTCCAACTGAAATAATGACTTCAACTTTACACGCGATATTCTCCGATCGGACGCTCCATAAAACGCGATCTTTCCTTTAACAACTTTATAAGTAGAAATGCGATTTCTACCCACGCTTTACAAGCATGGTTGATTTCAACTATGATAACTTTATAAGTAGATCTAAGTCGGATTTGATAACTTAAAACTATGATAACTTTATAAGTAAGCATGGGTAGAAATAATAACAACATGGTTGATTTCAGATTTTGAGAAATAAATTCATGAATTTTTTTATATTTATTATAGTCGTATTGATTATTATTATTGAATAATAATATCATAGAAATATTTATAATATTTTGAAATAATTTTTGACATATTTAATTTAAATGCATTATTTGATTTTAAGGTATTTTGGTTTATACTATTTAACCTAACTAGAGAATGCCCGTGCTACGCACGGGATTGGTTTGAAATTTTTATTTTAGAATCTTCATTGAAAAATTGAGTCTTGAATCTTTTTTATAAGTGATTCAAATTTTAACTTATATATTATTATTCATCGTGAAGCTATTGTATAATTTGGTGTGAATTTATTTGATATTTTTGACATGAATATTTAAATAATTTTTTTATTTGATATTGTTGTGTATTAAAAAGTATCTAGAATAGCGATCCAACCTCAAAGGAACCCCTTCATTGAAGGATGGTCGTTGAGAACTGACAGTCAAATTCTTTGAGTCTTTAGCAATCTACAAATAAAAGAAGAGAATCATATCTCTAATATAACAAAGGTTTAAAGATACTTCCACATCAAATTTATTGATATTAGATTCTCACGTACTTAAATATTTTTGCAATACACAACATTTATAAAAAGTATAAAAAACAAAAAAGAAAAGAAAAACTAATTTTAATCTGGTCAATAGCAACTTCATCTCTCTTGAAAGTTGGATGAATTTCATTATTTTCAAGCAAGCAAAGTGTTGAGCAAACCAAAATCACAGTGTTTCTGCTTTATTTCAATGTCCTAATTCTTGAGAATCCTCCTTAAATATTGATGTGAATATTGAACTAAACATGTCAGGGGCGATCTACTGATAAACACCATTGAAGATTGAAGATATATTACTCTTTCTCTCAAGTCTTCTTACTTTCTTATTCATAACTTAAATACAAAAGTTCAAGAATTTGACGTTCTTCATAAGCCCAAATCTAAAAAACAGAGGATATAGACTAAATACAATGATTAAACTATTAAGAAGGGGTGTAACTTGGCAATTTCGATTGAGCACATGATAATTCCAACAACTTAGAACACGGATGAAAACAAATCATACATTCTTTTAAGATCAAATGACAACAAAGATCTCAATACAAAATATTAACTATAAGATAAATTATGCAATGATGAAAAGAAAATCAAACTACAAATCCAACCTCAGTTATTCATGAAAAAGTAAATAGATAACCAAGTATAGAGAATCCACCAAATATTCAATCATACATTTTAAAGAAAATAAAACCCACTAAAAAACCCTTAAAGAACATCACGATATAAAACTTACTGAAACGCCTCAGGCCTACTCTCACTTTTCTACTTTTATTTAAATCATTCAATGATACTTCGTTTAGTATGGGGAAGAATTCACCCACCCTCTGCCATATCCGGTGAAGGATAAATTCATCAATTTCAGTGTTGAACCCGACAAAATGGCGGCGGCTCCCTGTAATAATAGACAACAAAGAAAGAAAGAAAAAAAATTATTACAAAGCTATAATATGAAAGTAACCAACAACTCAGTTCGTAAAAGGACATAAAATCAGATTTCCTGATGAGTGGAAGATTAATGACATTGCAACTTTTTAAGACCTACATGGGCTCTGTGGACATCCATGTTGCAACCTTAATCAAAAGACTAAATTTTACATGTCAATTATTCGGTTCATCAACTTTGTACAGGTTGGGCTGCATATCCGCATGGCTTATAAATCTTGAAAGTATTTCATAAAGATGGATCAAAATTAGGACAAGATTAATAGAATCTGGTCCTGATTAGTGAGAGTGAGCAGAGAGCATAAATGGGCGTTCACATAGCTAACCCATAAACTCTCCACATTTAGTCGTCGTCTTCGTCTGTAATTCCTGCAGCAATTTGGAATTCTCTATCTCTCTTTCTCTCTCTCTCATATTCTCTGCTAATGGAAACCAAGCCATCAGTGCTGAACATCACCTGCCAATCGCAATACATATTGTTTCAGGTTAGTAAAATCCTTTAATCTTATGACTTCATGAATATTAGCAAGGAGGATCATTTTGATTCCTTAAAGCATAGAAACTTCAATACATTCTTTCTTAGAGGAAGCATCTCAATACTGTAAAGTGAGATTTTTCGTGAAATCCATAATATTCACCTTCTTTATAGGTGCTAGCTCTAAGAGCTCTTTGACTTAGGATAGCATCCCATGAAAGCTAAGTTTAGGCACTGCCAACCCAAAGTCCAGATACACCTATGAATAAATGTGTAAATGGTAAGACAAAAGAGTGATTCTGATGACAAGGCCTATCATCTAGACTATATACCATAACTCCTAGACCTTACCTGAGGGTGCACAGAGGCCAAATATGACGCTTCTTTGGAAAATGGGTATGAAGCATGTAACAGAACTTATCACCATCCATGTTTCTCTCCTCATCGCCCCACCACCACCGCTTTAATAGCCACCTTCAACACTCTTCGTACCGTTAAATGCAACATGAATCTTTGGAGTTTACATGACACAATATAAAAAGATGAAGAGGTGGAATGACTTTTCATATTTTTTGACTCTTTAGATTCTACATGACACAAAGGATGACATCATGTTGATGACACATATCATTTTAAGAAAGCTACAAAATGCTGACATGTCGAGCTATGGAGAGTTGCAACCTTATTATTATATATATATATATATATATATATTAAAAATGGTTGGTTTACAAAAGCCTCGCTTATAAAACCTAAACCTAACAAGAACTGTCAGTCAATCCCACACAGGGTTACTGCACAGTGACCAAACTCAACTAGTCCACACAGAGCTCTTGTTCTTCTACTAAGAACAAAATACTTGATTAGGAACAGCCTCCGATCAAGTAACTCCTACAGTCTATTGATAATAAATAAGGTGTTTTCTTCAAAAACACAGACAACTAGCTAGAATAGATAGGTTTCTAAAATAGAATATGTTTGCTGCTATAGACTGGACTTGAAACTTCTAAAGATTGAAAGATTGTGTCTTTAGATAGCTTGAGTTCTTTGATTGCAAGAGTTTCAGGTAGCTTTCAAGTCCAGTTCTTCTACTATTTATAGGAGATGAGAAATCTACTCGTTCGAGCGAGCATCCTTCTTCACAGCATGCATGGGGCGACATGGCCTTTTCTGGTTGGTCCATACGAGGTTGTTGAGATCGTACGCCTCTGTTGCTGCAATCGTCGTTCTCAGTCTGACAGTTGTCCTGACCTCCTTTTTGCTTCATTACGTGGCATCTTTTGATTGGTGACTTTTTGATGTGCCTAACATAAATCTAGTATGCTCAGTCCGAGGTAACTGTCTCTGGAGAGGTTGTTGATGCTTACTTATCTCTTATTAAGCTAGCTTACTTGTCTTTCATTCAGCCAGCTTACTTCTCTAGCTTAGTAGCATCCTCTACAATGTCTTTCCAGTGTCCTTCTAGCAATCTGTTGCAGTGACCTATACTTATTCATATTTAATTATTTTTCATGCAACAAAGTCTTCATCCATCTTCAAGCTTTAACCTTGATCTTCAAGCCTCCTGATCCTAGTCTAAGAGATTATAATAGAAACTAAGTACATAGGATCCTAGGCCCTAACTATTACATGTTTTATCTTCATCAAAATCTATACAATGTTCCTTACAGATAACGTCTCAATATCAATTAATCCCGAAAATATAATGTCCCTAACTAGTGAATGACTTAAAGTTATTGTTCCAAATTTACAATTTTTTCTAATAATGCTTTTTTCCCTAATGTTTAGAGAATTCGAATTATGTTTTATTACCAAGTAAAGGAAGAAAAACTCTCTTCTTTTCTTTCTTAGTTAATAATGTGGCAAACTAATTGCCCAAAAAAACGCTAATATATCTTGACAATATGTTGTCACCAAAAGTAACGAAAAAAGATTTATTTATGACAACATTGTTGCCACTAATACTGCATTAGCGACAACAATAATATTGTCACAAAAATTTGTTCACAAGAAGGCTTTTGCATGCAATAATAATGTAGCGACGTAACTAAATTATTATATAATGATGCAATAAACATATTATATACATGTATAAGCTAGAATTATTATAATTCTATGGGAATTAGGATTATAATTATAATATGAAATTATTTAATTAATCCTTCCAAATTGAAAAGTAAATGCTTTTCCTTTTGTTGGAAAACAAACACAAAAATTAAATAAGTCATAAAAAAATAGGAGACGTAACTAAATTATTTTATAATTTATATATAAAAACTTAGTTGCCTTATTTTATTGCAAATGTATAAACTAAATCATGACATAATCTAATTAAAAGTAAGAATTGCAATTTTGTTCCCATTCTAATATAAAGAATAACTATATAAATCTTTATATATATAAAAACACAAACATTTCTTCAAATAGTAAGGTAAGTATTTTCCTGCCGAAAACATCATGCCAAATTTAGAAATGATTTTTTTATTAAAATAATGATAAATGATATTTAATTTATATTAATATATTAAAAGGTACTATATATAAATGAATGTAAATTATTAGAGAAGGTCTCCCATGAGTCGGTTGCACGGATCCTAGATCCGTGCAACACCGACCCGACCCGCGCCCAGATAAATATATATATATATTTTTTAATTCATCAATTTTCAACCCTAATTAATGCGCTTCCTCCTCTTGGAAAAAGCGAATTCACTTCTCCCAGCTCAAGATCACCTTCTTCAATCTTCGTGATTTCGTCTCTAAGCTGGGCATAATCTTCTGCATATTTTCTTAATCTTCTCCATGTATATATATCAGTAAATCGCAGAACAGATATGGAAAACACAGGTAACGATTCAAAAAAATTGTGAAAAAAAATTATGTTTCTGTTGTTCTTAATGTGTTCCTAGTTTTGATAATCTGTTTATTATGTTCTCTCACAGGCAAACAACTACCCGATATGCAAATTGTGGACATATCTACTGAAGAAGATGAATTTGAAAATGCAGTTTCAACTCAAAATCCTGGAAGTAATGAAAGTAAGTAATCTTTCTTAGTAATGGTACCCTTAATAATGCATTAAGGTTTCTCTAATAACACGTAGAAGTATGTTTAATAACAAAATAATTGTTCATAGAAAATATCTGAACTTTCATAATGGTATGCTTGATAATACGTAAAAGTAGACTTAATAATAAACAAAGGTCACTTTAACATGACATCACTAAACTAATTGATTACTTCAAACTCTTTGGTAATGGTATGCTTAATAATGCATGAAGGTATACTTAATATTGCATGAAGGTATGTTTAATAACACATAGAGGTATAATCTGAACTGAAAGATAAATGTATGTTTAATAATACATAAAGGTCATCTTAATAAATAATAAAGGTAGACCTATTAACATATAAAAGTCATTTTAATTTTCTTCCACTCAACACAGATGAATTGGATGATATCACTGGCTCTCTAATTGGATTGACAAGGGCAACGATTGATGACATGTATAAAATGTACTGCAAACATGCAAGATTTATGGGATTTAGTGTTCGTAAGTCCACCAGTAGATTTTCTATAGCATCAGAACAACCTATTGAGACTGGAAAACTTTTTGTCTGTTCTTGTGCTGGAATTAACACATCGAAATGTACAAAAGTGAAGAGGAGAAACACTGGACAATCAAGAACAGATTGTAAAGAACTAATGCGGGTTAAAATGAATGACGATGGTATATATGAAGTTGTTAACCACGTATTAGAGCACAATCATACATTTACAAGGCCTGAATGGAATCATTTACACCGATCTGAGAGGGCAATCACGAATGAAAAGGGTAAGGCGATTGAAGATATGATATCTTCAGGAATGAGTGCAGTACACTCTTTTCGATATATGGTTCAGAATGCAGGAGGAGAAGAGATTGTAGGACACACAAAGAAAGATCATTTTAATTATGTGAATCGAATGAAAATGAAGATAATTGAAGGTGGTGATGCTCAAACGGTTATAGATATGGTTCAGAAAGAGCAGGATGATAGTGAAGATTTTTACTACAAAGTTAGATTGGATGATGAGGGAAGACTAAACAATGTGTTTTGGAGAGATTCAATGATGAAGGAAGATTATAGAATATATGGGGATGTTGTCATATTTGATACAACCTACAGGACAAATAGGTACAACCTGATTTGTGCTCCATTCGTTGGAATAATAACCATTGGAGGAATGTAATGTTCGGATGTGCATTCTTAACTGATGAAAAAACAGAATCATTTCAGTGGCTGTTTGAAGTATTTAAGAGATCAATGGGAGGAAAATGTCCAGTAACTTTGTTCACTGATCAAGATCTTGCAATTTCAAATGCAATTGAAAAGGTAATATTCTTTAATTTTAAAGGTATCATAAACAGTATATAAAGGTATTGTTATGTACATTAAAGGTATCCTTATTTAAACTGACAAATATTATAAATTTTATACAAGTTTTCCTCACAACAAAACATCGATTGTGTCTGTGGCACCTTCAACAGAATGCAATCAGCAGGTTTGCACAACTGAAAAGCAATTCTTTATTTAAGGATACGTTCAACAAATGTTTATCGGGGTGTGTTGACGAAATTGAGTTTGAGCAATGTTGGCAGAGTATGATATCAACTTATGGATTGGAAAATCACCCTTGGTTTGTTCGATTGTACAAAATAAAAGAAAATTGGTGTACTGCCTTGAGCAAAGATTTTTTTTCAGCTGGGGTCCGCTCATCTCAACGAAGTGAAAGCACTAACAATGCAATTTCATTCCATGTGAAGAAGACAACCAGTTTAACTGAGTTTTACAAAGCTTTCAAGGAAACCATTAAAAATTGGAGGAGTCAAGAGCAACATGATGAATTTCAATCTTCAAGGTGTATGCCTGAATCAATTCTACCAATGGTTGGACTATTAAAGCATGCAGCTGAGGTATATACCCTACCACTATTTAGGAATTTTGAAGATGAATTTATCAAGTGTGTGTCAGCTAATTCTGTGATTGTTGGAATACAAGACAACACCATGATATATGATGTATCATCTTTTGCTGAAAATGGACATACCAATCGTGTGGTCTTCGACGGTAATATGAAACTGATTTTATGCACATGCAAAAGATTTGAAGAATGTGGTATGATGTGTTACCATTCATTGAGGATACTTCACATTAATTCAGTTCAAAGCATTCCAGATCAATATATACAAAAACGATGGACAAAACAGGCAAAATCAGAGATCTGGGATAGTTTCAGGGCTACTACTACGACTAGTGGTACACAAAAAGCTCGTGATTCTGTTGTTTGGAGGCATGAAATGGCTAGAAAATATTACAATCTGCTCTTGAAATGTGAAGACAGTGAAAATGCAAGAAGAATACCTGAAGATGGTTTTGACAGAGATTCCTCAAGCATAAATCAGATCTCCTCAACACATTCAGCAACAGATCAGTCTTGTTCAATTTCTTCTAACATTGTACAGGATCCAGCTCGATCAGTCACAAAGGGACGACGACAGAGAATTAAGGGTCACTTTCAAAAAAAAACCAAAGAGAAGGAGAAGACAACATCAAAGGAGTTTGGTTCTAAAACACCAAATGTTCGTCTGTTTTAGTATACCAGCAAAACATTGTTAATAGCTCACATTTTAATTTTGTTACTCATTTCATAGACCTACCTTTTGATAGTAATAGACCTACTTTTGTGTTAAAATAGACCTACTTTTTTGTTATAATAGACCTACTTTTGTGTTATAATAGACCTACCCTGTTTGTTAGTTAATCTACCTTTACATATTTAAAACAATTGGTACTAATAAACATACCTTTACAATCTATTAGACCTACTTTTTACATAAAATAAACCTACTTTCGTGTTATAATAGACCTACCACTTAAAATTAATGGTCATTTGGCTGCTCATAAGCATACTTTTGTATTAAAATAGACCTACTTTTGTGTTATAATAAACCTACCGTTTGTTAGTTAATCTACCTCTACATATTTAAAACATTTTGTACTAATAAACATACCTTTACAATCTATTAGACCTACTTTTTACATAAAATAAACCTACTTTTGTGTTATAATAGACCTACCACTTAAAATTAATGGCCATTTGGCTGCTCATAAGCATACTTTTGTGTTAAAATAAACCTACTTTTGTGTTATAATAGACCTACCACTTAAAATTAATGGCCATTTGGCTGCTCATAAGCATACTTTTGTGTTAAAATAGACCTACTTTTGTGTTATAATAGACCTACCGTTTGTTAGTTAATCTACCTTTACATATATAAACTTTTTGTACTAATAAACATACTTTGCAAACTATTAGACCTACCTCTATATAATATTAGATCTACTTTTTACATGAAATATACATACTTTGTGTTATAATAGACCTACTGTTTTGTTATAACCTACCTCTACATAAAAGTAGACCTACCTTTTACATAAAATAAACCTACTTTTGTGTTATAATAGACCTACCGTTTTCCACTTAAAATTAATGGCCATTAGACTGCACATAAGCATACATTTTCGTTATAACAGACCTACCTTTACACAATATAAGCCTACCATACTGTTTTGTAAAATTATAATTAGCCATACATACACATTTCAGCAAAAAGACAGAAATGAATTGAACATAAAAAGTACTAAAATATTGTCATAATCACCAGAAAACAGTCATACAACCATACCAACATTAGTTCAAAAACTATTACTTTACCGATCATGTCATATATCATGAAAATCAGCAAAAAATAAGTCAGAAAACAACCATACCGACAATGTGCATACACCATTCAAAATTTAAAAAAAAAACATAATATCATTCTTTCCCTCCATGCCTTGTTTTCCTTGAATATGTCGTAACATCCTGCAAGATTGTTTTAAGTTTCTTCTTCCCAACACCTTGAACTCTCTTCTCTTTTAGATTCTCTTTCAATTCAGGTTTTCCTTGATAAAAAGCATACACCTTTTCTGTCATAACTTTCCTCAGCTCATTGATATCAGAAAGAACAAGATTAGCACATACAGCAGCTCGGAGTCCACGACGTATAGAAGCCTTCAAAAGAAAATTAAAGTTATTTCCAATAATAAAGTTGAATTTGAACATAATATATGAAACCATAATACCTTCGTCAAGTCAGGACTTGAATATGGAACACCGTCAAAGTTTTTGACATGGTGCATCACATATACCCCACAGTCAAGATCTTTAATTGTAGAAGTCCACTTAAACATCACCACTTCAAATTCATATTTAGAAATCTCTTTTGCTTTAGCATGTTTTTTCATTGAAAGGTACTTTATCAAATGATCTTTCTGCAAATAAACACACAACATAATATGAAATTTAATAGAAAAAAGCATTGATAAAGACACCATAATATACATACCAATTCGTTTTATTAGACCTACCATTTTCTACTGATAAATATACCTCTGTATTTGAATAGACATACCGTAAAACTTACCAGAATTATCGCACTCCGGAAAAACACATTTTCAGAATCTTCATACTTGCGGTTGTCTAAATATTGAACTTTCTTTTCAATGAAGTTTAAGGCCATTACAGCATAGTGCCCTTCCAAGCAGAATGGAACAAAAACCTACATAAAACACAAAGAGAGATACAATTATATTAAAAAATCATACTATCATACGTTTGTCTTTAAATCACACATACACGTACCATCTCAGCATTCATCAAAGTACTTGTACTATTTGATCCCATCCATGAATCCCAACATCCTTTCATCTCTTTTTCATTCTCTTTAACATTCAACCCAACCGTAATATTTGCCAAATTTCTCTACTCACAAAAGAATGAACATTGATGAGCTAATACATCTTTACAATAAAAAACATTATATTACACTAAAAACTTACACTGTGTTCCAAGCCAAAGACAAACCGGCTTCGTCTTCCATTACAACTTTCATGATTCACAATCAAACTCCAGCAAGTGAGAACAGACTGAAAAATTTCAACTTTCGGACACAATGACATCATGTCCTCCCTATTAACATAGTTAAAATATCCTTTTCTGAATAATTCTTCTCTGTTAGAAAAAAAAAACATGTTAAGCAGATGTGATTCATGACATTGACATAAAAAAAGAAAAAAGAAAATATAATTAATCAACTACTTACTGGTCAGACGCCTCTCCATCACCCTTAAAAAGACAGTAATCAACCACCTCTTTCTGCATCTGATTTAAATTGTCCAAATACTTGTTTGAATTGATCATAAAATCTGAAACATATCCAACATCCTGAGAAATTGTCCAAAACGGTTCTACATCCTTTTCACCACCAATTACCTCCTCAAGCACTTCTTCCTCAGCCAAATTTGATGGACCAGCTAGATCCTCAGCACTAAAAAGCTCAAATGAAGGCATCTCTGAAGCAAGCTTCTTCATGGCCAAAAAATTAGCCACAACACTGTCAATATAACTGTGCAGTGCTGCATCAGAAAAGAAGGCTTGAGAGTCTGAAACTTCAGGAGGAGTATTAGAGATTTTTTCCTCTATGTTCTTTTTCACACCAAGTAACCTCTCCATATGATAATTCGTCACTACAGAAATGTCTCTTCTAAACAGCAAAAATGATTTATGAGTAGCCTGCACAAAAATATAAATAACAAATTAATAAAACACAAATGAATGTCTAATGAAACACATGTAGTATAATAAAACATAAAAGTATGCTTAATCAAACATAAAGGTATGCCTAATAAGAGGAAAGGTATGCTTAATCCAACATAAAGATATGCTTGATTGAACATATAGATAACCCTAATACAACAGAAAGGTATGCCTAATAAGAGGAAATGTATGCTTAATCGAACATAAAGGTATGCTTAATTGAACATATAGATAACCCTAATACAACAGAAAAGTATGCCTAATAAGAGAAAAGGTATGTTTAATCCAACATAAAGGTATGCTTAATTGAACATAAAGGTATGCTTAATTGAATAGGTAACCCTAATAAAATATCAAGATACACCTAATAGAATAGAAAATGTATGTCTAATAAGAGGAAATATATGCTTAATCCAACATAAAGGTATGCTTAATTGAACATATTGATAACCCTAATACAACAGAAAGGTATGCCTAAATACGAGTAAAGGTATGCTTGATCCAACATAAAGGTATGCTTAATTGAATATTGATAACCCTAATACAACAGAAAGGTATGCCTAATAAGAGGAAAAGTATGTTTAATCCAACATAAAGGTATGCTTAATTGAACACATAGATAACCCTAAAATAAAAATCAAGACAAACATAATACAAATACAAAGGTATGTTTACTGAATTATAAAGGTATGTTTTATTGAACTTACATCCTTAGCCATTTTTTCAATATCATCATCGTCAAGCTCTCCGTCGGGTAAAACAAACTTAATAAATCTACCAGATTCCTTCCCCTTCACATCACCATCACCAGCACCAGCAGCAGCAGCAGCCTCAAAATCATCATCAACAGATGTTTTCCCCTTGTCATCCCCCTTAATTCGGCCATTCCTAGACAACGGATACACATTGAGTAACAATTCTCCATCACCGTAAGGCCCAGCAATTGCCTCTTCATCACATCTTTTATCTATCTTCTCGTTCGTCCAATGCTGAATCAATGGCAAGCTAGTTACGAGGCTCATCTATCCCTTGCCATTTCATCCTATGCAAATATGCCAATTGCAATACTAGGAGGCAGCAATTCAGAACTTTTGTCTTCCCCATGTGATAGTTAGTAACAACCTCACAAATTCTATCCATCACATAACCACACCAATCAAATTTAGAAATGTTTTGTACATCAACCAAGGACTTCAATATGCCCAAAGGCACCAACCGATTAGAACAAGGATCAAAAAACACAGACATCACATACAAAACAAACAGCCTTTTAAAATCGTCCCCACCATCAACAAGATTAGTAGTTAAAACATCATACAAAACCCTACGAAGAGACCTAGCTTCAATATCATAAGTATCCTTAAACCTAGTCAAAATTTCATCCACATCACCCTTCCCAAATTTCACAACACTATTTTCCCCACGTGGAATCATAAACACATCAAACACATCATCACCATTAACAGCAAAACTACGATTCCTATCTAAATTTAACATTCTGCTGCCACCATTAAATCGACTAACTAATCACGTAACCATCATGAGATTCAGCCTACTCAAACGCATACGCAGTAAGCCACCAAAACCGATACTTTCAACATCAGCCCTTTGTCTATCATTCAATGCATCAACAAGTTCAACAACACCACTCAATTTGCAAGTAGTAATAATCAAACTGCAAAATAAAAAAGGAAAAACTCAATCAGTAACTAACTACAAATCAAAACAGAACAGACATTTTAAAAATAGGCATACCTTTAACACAAGATAAACAGACCTTTACACTACATTAAACATACCTTTCACAACTTACCTTTAATGTATAGATATTATTCATACCTTGATCATATAATACAGATACCTTTAACATATGATAGACAAGCCAAAAAAACACTATACATCCTAATTAAAAAATTCAGAAAATCAACTGCATGACAACAAACAACATGCAAAACCATAACGAAACACAAAAAATACCTATCCTTCTTCACACAGACAGTGTCAAAGGCCCTTTTAGATCTCTTCCTCACGATCTGCTCCCCAGGAACTACCACAATATCTCTCTTCGGTGCCATCTAACAACATGCAGAGATTAAAAACACAACTATTAAACCAAAAATCCAGAAAAAACACAAATATAGAACTAACAAACACTTCGCATAACACAGAATCAAAAGTACAAAATAAAACTAGGGTTTTCAGAAACACTTCAACCAGATCTCGTTAAAAATAGTGAAATAACAACAACAAACAACAAAACATAAAAAAAAACAACGAAAATAGCAAGAGATACAAACCCGAACACTGTAGCGTTTCGGAAAATCTCCACAACAACTTCGCCAAAAACCTCAACGAAAAACTGACAAAGATTCTACAATATAATACGAAAAAGAAGCCAAAAAAACTGAAGAACGTCGCCGGAAAAGGAGGAAACACGTCGAGAAAGTGGAGGGAGACAAAATCGCGCAGGAGCCGTTTGAAGAGAGAAAAAAAAATGGGTGCCAAAAAAAAAAAACAAAACCCTATTTATATTATTCAAAACGGGTCGGGTTTGGGTGCGGGTCGGGTCAGGTCAGGTGCATGGATCTTAGATCCATGCACCTGACTCATACAAGTTTTTGCCAAATTATTATCACATGATTTTAATGATGGTGTATATATCTAAGGAAGTGATATGACAAAAAAATATATGTTCACATATTTGTTTATATGGTAAGTAAACTTTCATTATTGAATTTTACCATCCAAAATCCCAACACTAAGTTGGGAAATATAATATTAATTAACATGGTATTATATAATAGAGTAATAAAACATTACGGTAACAACTATATTAAATATTTTAATTGATTGACATTTATCTCATATTTTGATATTTAATTTATTATTATATATGGTGTCAATTGATTAGACATCCATTTCATATTATATAGATTACATAATAAATAGTTATTCAGAATCTTATTAATATTTTTAAATATAAATATATATAATAAAGAAATTCTTTTGCATATTTTAAAAAACACGACGTTTCTTTATATATGATAATGGATTATATATGATAATGGATTATGAAAATTGTTTCAACATTATGAATTTCATATAATATATTTTGATTGATTTATTATTATATTTAAGATGAGCAATTCATTTCCAATTCATAGATTTCCAGTTCATATATATTTAATTAGTATTATAGTTTGATATAATATAATAATAAAGTCCACACAATTTTAATGTTCGATATCATAAAAAAAGAGCCTATGCTGCATACTTTTTTCTATGGAATGAAAATGCACTGACATATATCTAAAAAATTGTTATCATAAATTTAAATGAAATCATTGACATATAAATTTAGAATGAATATCCGCAAAAAATATTAACCATACAAAATAAGATGGTTAAAATGGACATTTCAAGTGATTACTTAAATTATGGTAATTACGATCATCTAAAATTAATGAACATTTCATAAGTTGATTGTCTTCATAATTACATAAACTAAAATTAACATTTAAATTGATTGTCTAATTGAATTATGGTAATTGTATCTAATCAATAATATGCATATGTGTAGTATAAATAATACAAATTCATCTTCCTTTGATTTACTCTCTTTCGATTTTGCAGTAAAATTATGTGGAGTAAGTCTCTTGTGCATCAGGTGCATGGATCTTAGATCCATGCACCCGGGTCGGATCCGGGTAATCCGACCCGCTTCTCTTTTTTTTTTTTTTTTTTTCAATCTAGCTTGTTTTTCAATTTTAGTCATGACTTTTAGTTATGTGTAAGAATACCTTTATGTAATGTGTAAGAATACCTTTAGGTTACGTTAAGGATACCATTATGCCCAGATTTCATACATTTACGTTAAGTTAGACATACCTTCAGGTTATGTTAAGAATACCTTTAGGTAATGTATAGATATACCTTTAGGTTATGTTAAGGATACCTTTATGCCCAAATTTCATACATTTAATTTACGTCAGGCATACCTTTATGTTATGTTAAGGATACTTTTATGTTATGTTAGAGATACCTTATCCATAAGGTAGTTGTGTTACACATTTTGCACACAAAGGTATCTCTAACATAACATAAAAGTATTCTTAACATAACCTAAAGGTATCCTTAATATAATGTAAATGTATGTGATCTGGAACGAATTCTAAGGGTATCAAATCAGGATTTCAAAGGAACCTAGAATCACGATTTCAAAGGTATCTTTAACATCACCTAAAGGTATTCTTAACATAACCTAAAAGTATGCTTAATATAATCAAAAGGTATTCTTAAAATAATTAAATGTATCCTTAACATAACCTAAAGGTATGCTTAACATAACTAAAAGGTATTCTTAACATAACATGGTATGTAACCTGGAATCACGATTTCAAAGGTATCCTTAACATCACCTAAAAGTATTCTTAACATAACCTGAAGGTATGTTTAATATAACCAAAAGGTATTCTTAACATAACTAAAGGTATCCTTAACATAACCTAAAGGTATGCTTAACACAACTAAAAGGTATTCTTAACATAACGTGACATGTAACCTGGAATCAGGATTTCAAAGGTATTCTTAACATAACTGAAAGGTATCCTTACCATAACTTAAAGGTATCCTTAACATAACTGAAAGGTATCCCTGAAAGGTATCCTTACCATAACTTAAAGGTATCCTTAACATAACTGAAAGGTATCCTTAACGTAACCTAAAGGTGCGCATTCGCCCAGGCGCGTGGAAGCGCGTGGGAGCACGTCAGACGCGCGTGGAAGCGCGTACACGCGCGGGTCGGGTCGGGTGCATGGATCTAGGATCCATGCACCTGATGCATAAAAGTTTTTGTCAATTATGTGTAGACGTCCTTATATTGAGAGGTATAATCCATGAATTGAAATATTTTTAAGAATTGAATGAATTTAATAATTGTTGGTTTTTATTTGGAAGTCATTATTTTGTGGAATAACAAAAATCATTCACTATTGAATAATTTGAAATTCGATGAGATAATATTTGATGGTCTATGTTTCTTTTTTTTTTTCTCTTTTTCTGATTTATTTGACAATTTTTATTTTACTAACTTTACATAGTGATCTCTTGCATTTGTGCAGTGAAATCATGTGTAGACCTCCTTATATTGATACAAACCATGATTTTAATTATTATTTTGTTTTTTTTATTATGGGGTCCTTCTGTAGTACATCGGGTGTATTAATACACCAAACTTTCCATCATTTTCAGTCATTAGATCTGAGACCATAGTTGACTTTGACCTTAATGATCTCAGATCTGATGGTTGAAAATAAGTGGAGAGTCTGGTGTATTAATACACTTGGTGTACTATAGAATTACCCTTTATTATGAATTGGATGAATCTAATAATTGTTGGTTTTTATTTAGTGATCATTACTTTGTGAAATAATAAAGTTTATTCAATATAGAGTGATTTGAGATTTAGGAGATGATATTTGATGATTGATGTTTTTTTTCTCCCTTTATTTTACTTTATTTTATATAATGATATCTTTTATTTCCACAGTGAAATCATGTATAGACCTCCTTTATTGAAAGGTACAAACCATTAATTTAATTTTTTTATTTTTTTGTATTTGTTATGAACTGAATGAATTTAATAATTGTTGATATTTTTTTTGGAGATCATTATTTTGCGAAATAATAAAAATTACTTCTCATACGCAGACATCAAATGAGGAAATTTTGACTTGCAATTAAAGACTACATACTCAACTATTGTTGAAGAATGTTATGGATTGGTTTGACTTAGCAATCAGGATGGTGAAGCTTGAAAGATACTATGTTAAGGAAGAAACTAATTTTGGATTAAACATTCAAAACGATGTACCATAAGTTTATTTTAAAAAAAAAATCCTCATTGACTTTGTTTGATGTATAGATGTATAAATATAATGAATTAAATGAAAATTGTATTAGTTTTTTTTATTTTTTTTTCATATTAAATATTTGAGTTATATATAAGTTCACAATATGAACCGTAAATTATTTCTTAATCAGAAAAAAAATTATTATTTTTATATTTGATATGTTATTTTTTTATTGTACATAAACCATTCAATATATTTTCTCGAAATATACACACCATAACTTATAAAAATTTATACAACCTTATATGTTTATAAATACAATATTTATATTAAATTAAATTCAAATAATAATGAATTTAAATATTTGTAAAATTTGTATCAATATCAACTCTATTCTAAAATTCATGAACTTACTTTGTTAGAAATCAAAAAACATTATATATTGATGTATATCAAATATAAATTATATTTTTTAAAATAATTATTAACCTCAAATAAATGGATACCCCACACAACATATTTGTATATGAGAAGATATATTACATTGTCTTGGTATCAATGTAAATAAAAATATTAGATTTGTTGAGGGAAAAAATAGTAGAACATCAACTTTTGTTTATTGAAGTACCTAGGAAAAAAAACAGAAATATGCACGATATTTATAAATAGACGTATATATGCGCATGTGTTGAAAAAAAAAAAGTAAGAATTCATTTATGCCCCAAATACGCAAAATGATTTAATTATTATTATTAAGATTGGTGCATAGAATCTTTATATTTATTGTTTTCTATAAACAATTGCCTACAATTTTATTTTAAAAGATATATAATTCATGATATGATTTTGTTAAGGACGTATCGTGTATCATAAATATAATATTATTCTACATTTTAAAATAATAAGTCAATGAATGCACGAAAACATGAAATCCTATCGTACCTCTTAAAATGAATGAGTTAATGATTACACTTAAACATGTGAATCATACTATTAAAAAGAAAAATGAAAACTTACAGATAGCTAGCAATACAAATTTAATATTAGTCTTATAATAAAAATAAAAGTTACCTCCTCCCATCCACGAAAATACATTACAACTAAATTCTAATAAACTATTTAGATTATAAATAATTTAACTTATATTGTGTTATATTATAATTTCTTCGAATAGTTGTGGTTATATATGTTTTATACATAAATAAATATATTAATTGATTGAATATAAAATATTTTCTGCATCTAGAAATAATTTGGCATTTTTCTTATTGTACGTTTAGTAAGATTGGGAAGTCACTGTAACAAAATTAATTCATATATCTTCTTAGAAATGAGACTCAGAATAAAAATTATTTTATCTAACTAATTTTATATTTCTCTTTAATACGCTGGATGTAAAATTCATTCCATATTCAGATATTTAAAAATAAAAATGATGATTGTTGCATACAAACAACCATTTCATATAATCACGATATGATTTTTTCTATAAATAACCACTTATAGTTTTCCTGTAAAAGATATACAATTATTCTATAATTGTGTAAGTATTTATCATACATAAAACATTTTGTACATCTTGAAATTGCAAGTTAAAGAATGAACGAAAAATATAAACTCTTTTTTTATTTATAGAGTATTTTGTGTCTTTTATTTACCTTGATATATATTATATAGCACACATTATGTTGTGTAACAATATAAAATAATTATGTTATAAATTTATGTTGTCGATCTACGCTGGGAAAGCAGGGCAACCGTGTTATTATAATCAACACATAATCAAAATTTTCGAAATATTGCAACATAAACAATGAAAAATTTTAGAATGGAAAAACAAGAACTCAAACTCTTAAAAAACTTTATGAATATAGTGACGTTGGTTTAGATTTTCCTTGACTATTGATCAATAAATTAAAGTTAAGGAGAATTTCATCCATATATTGGACTTTCTTATAAAAATAATTTTTCTTGACATGCTCAATTATACATAGTTGTTGCTATAATAGTCACCAGTTCAACACAAAAACTCATGTGAGACGGTCTCACAGATAGTTTTCGTGAGACAGATCCTTATTACCCATGTGTTGAATTTATTTTCACATATTTCAATATGAATTGTTAAGGGTGAATTATGGGTTGACCCGTCTCACACAAGAAGATCCGTGAGACGGTCTCACGTAAGTCCTACTCCCAGTTCAATTAATATTAAGATTATAATATGTGATAAAGAGGAGGAAATTGCATCACCTCAAAAATTTTACATAGAAAAGGTTTCAAAATTTGTACGGTATGGGTTTAATAGATTTGAAAATTCATCCTTATTTTTAATTATATTTTATTTAGTAAATTTATAAAGTAAATTTAAACATTATTATATTTCGTCGCATTATCTGTATCTAACGTTAATGTCCATTAATTAAATATTTAGAATGTATATATATATATATATCCTTATTTTCAAATTTCAAAATTTTAAATATATATAAAAACTTATAATCATATTTAAAAAAAATTAATTCCGTGCAACGCACGGGCAAAATACTAGTTATAAAGTAAAAATAAAATTCTAACATAATATTATTTAAATAAAAAATATTAAATTACTATTAAGACCTCAAAATAATATATTTGGTAAGGATCTATGATCTATATTAAATAAGAGTCCTACTTATAGTAGAATTCTATATATAATTTGGTTAAGAATTCCAATATAAATTTATTTAAATATTAAAATCCTAAATTACTATTATATCCTTAAATAATAATCTTTAACAAGGATATATTTGACAATCCATATTTTGTAAGAAACATCCATACTTTTATATTACTATATATTATATATATCCTTAAATAATAATCTTTAACAAGGATATATTTGACAATCCATATTTTGTAAGAAACAATATCCATACTTTTATATTACTATATATTATATATATCCTTAAATAATAATATTTAACAAGGATATATTTGGCAATTCATATTTTGTAAGAAACATCCATACTTTTATATAGGTAATAATAGATATATATATATATATATATATATAAAGATTCGAATTCTTTACACATTGAGGAAAATCAACATTATTAGAAAAAACAGAAGCAACAACGATTTTTCTCTTCCGAATCCGTTCACACACTCTCCCATAGAGCAAGGAAGGTGAAATAATATTTTCCGACAGCAGTATTAATTTATTATTACAAATAATCTTTTATTCAGTTTTTTTGTTGTGATTGTTGTACATGCGATTTCAGGATTAGAATCATCAACATTAGTGATAACACATTTTAGTTTTACATCCTTAAATTCTTGCTAAGATTTAATATCAAACATGTCATGAATTCAGATACGTTACAAGCACTTATATATCTTCGTCTAGGCAAATGCTGCTGTGCACCAGGTGCACGGATCTGGATTAGTGCAACTGGGGCGACCCGACCCAGATCCGCGCACCTGGATTTTCTTTTTTTTTTCTTTTTTTTTTCACTTCAGGCTGTTACCTTTATGTTGTAAAGATGTGACCTTTACGTTATATAAGTGTGACCTTTATGTATAAATGTTATGACCTTTATGTTCAGTAACTTAGGAAAAAAATGAAGATTTTCAGGTTTTTTCGCTTCAGATTAAGACCTTTATGTTGTATTGTTGTAACATTTATGTACAGTTATGTACAAATATTATGACCTTTATAATCCATAACTTTGAAAAAAATTGAAAATTTCAAAATTCAGTGCATTTTAAGGATGGATATATGTGCAGCTAATATTTCATAAACGTAAATATGTACAAATTTTGTTAAAATTCTTCATTTTTTTCTAAGTTAGAGTATATAAAGGTCATTACTTTTATACATAAAGGTCACACCTATATAACATAAAGGTCACATGCATATAACATAAAGGTAACAACCTGAAGTGAAAAAATAAAATTCAAAAAAAATAAATAAATAAAAGTGCGCGGATCCGGGTCGACCCGGACCCGACCCGAATTGTACATACACCAGTTGCACAGGAGACTAACTCCTTCGTCTAAATCTCCAAAATGGTTTCATAAATTATCTTAAATGCATAAGTAAGCTGTTTCAACTGATCTTGTCATTTAATTGACTGCAAAATACAATTTTCTTTTCATGGAAGCAACTCTTATAAATTAGGCTGATATAGCAATCCAATTTTTGTAAATTACTTGGAAGAGATAAAAGGAGCCTTCTCCAAAATTTGCAACATGAATATCGTGAAAAGCAATATGATCACCAAGATGATCATCTTCCTAGCAATTATCGGGAAATCAAGTCAAGAACGGCCATCAACTTCACCAATATCCAAGGATAAACATTTCTTCGAGTCTGGGCTTCAAACCGAAAACGACGTGTGTTATGAGAAGTTCACAGAAGAAATCAGGAGTGAGATTGATGTTGGCTTATGCCAAGATTTGAATGCTTCTGTAAGCAAGAAACTATTTGTGGATTGCTGCTTAACCATTTATCTCTATTATGATTGCTATTTCGATATCGAGGTTAATAACCTCAAGGAACATAACAGTTGTGGCAAGGATCCAGATGCTATACAGGCTAGGGCTCAAGAAATTTATGATTACTGTAGATCAAACCTAGATCTTTAAATCAGGAATATGTATATCTGCACATTTTGCATATAATGTGTATGTGCAGATCTAATAAATAGCACTACAATTTATAAAATAGTAAATTTTCATGTGATATGCATAGTTGACACACATCTTCAAATGCATGGTAATAACTTAATAAGAAACTTGTGTTCTTTATTTTGAAATAAGAGGTTCTATATCTATGTGTTGGAAGAGTAGTGCTTGAAATATTTGTTAATTTCATTGAAATAGAAAGGTTTAGAGAGAATTTATTCAAAATAAACAAGAAGTTCAACTAAGGAGCTAGATTTGAGTAGTGGCCGTAATCGATTTGGAGGAAGGCTTCGGCCATCATTCTGCTGAGCTTGACAGTCCCAGATTGAGTTTAAAGGCACACACCACCAGCAGTAGTTTGGAAGGGAAGGTCCACTGCATCGATCTACACATTGCATCTTCACAACCTCTTCTCCAGTTTGGAAGGTTTAGAGAGAACGATGGGAGAAACGTGAATTATGATTACTTTTTTCACTCATAATATGACTCAGAAACAACTCAGAATTCGGATCTTGAACTCAGCTCATTTCCACGATTTAAAATCAAATGTGACCCTGTAGGATAGGGTTTGGGCCAATTGTGGTCCAAGGTCAATGAAAATTGACCCAGTAGAAATTTTCTGTCAAAAACTAACGGGTCACAGCACGAGCTACGCACGTGCCCGTTATGTAAATTGAGAACATTCGAAGTGGGTCAACATCACACACATTTTGTCCCCAAATTGATTTGGAACCCTAATCACACCCCAAATCCTTAATTCCCGCTCAAATTCCCAAATCGCACCCCAAATTCCTAATTCCCGCTCAAATTCCCAAATCGCACCCAAGTCTGAGTCACAAGCAAGCCCTAATCTTGAAGATCGAACCTGAATGTCCAAATCGATCCTAAGTGAAATACAGTATACGGGCAAGCACAATCGAGATGGTGAAAAAATCGTGATGGTGATAAAAATGGTTAGTATTCACACTTTGTGATGTTTCACTAGTTTGTGGGCATGTTTACTATGTTTCATGAGTTTTTAGGAAACCGAATGCACAATGTACTAGTTAATATGTTCTGAAAAGCGACGTTTCAACTGTTTTTAGGCATGTTGTAATCTTTTTTTTTTTTAATGTTTGGTTTTTTTGTCCATATTATGTAAGTTCTCATTTAATGTAGTGGCAGAATGTAGTGGGCTAGTGTTTGTCTCTATGACTAGAGTGTAATTGCATTGTTTAATTGTTTGTTGTCCTGTTTTATGATTTTTGTGAAAGTGAGCCAATTGTTTAGTGTTTTTTTATTTATGAATATTTGTTTATAATTTTTGTTTAGTGTTCTATCGTTTGTTTAGTGAGCCATGTTTATAACTTTTGTTAAGTGTTCTCTTATTTGTTTAGTGTTCCTTATGAATTTCCTATGCCAAAATTGCAGAAAAAAATGGTGGTGGGAGTAAAAAAACTTTCTGGAATGGGTGGGGATGGGGGTTCACCTAAGCTGAAGGGGAAAAAAGTCTTATAATTCATCATAGATGATACACCATTAGAGGATATATAACATATCATTGAGAATTGCAATGATTGGGGGTTGGATGGGGTAAATCCTAAGGAATATGGGTGTTTCAATGCAAAGCCTAAGGGTGATAATATATTTGTAAGCAATATGGGGTTGCCTTTAATGGATAAAATAAAAGGCCTTTTGTTTCATTCTCATTCTTTTTATTTATTTCACATTTGATGTTATGCAATAGTGATGGTTTGGGGTGGACTATTTCATTGAAAACAGTAGGAATTAGGTGAAAATTTGTCCATAGGCTATTACATGATATAGAGATGGTAGATAAGAAAGAAGCACCTAGAGCTTCTATTACATATTTGTATTCCTCTAGGATGCAACCAAACCAAACCATTAGTGCACTACATAGATACAAGTCAGTGAAACCAAGCACATTATCAGATTTTCCTTCTTCTCCAAGGCTGCAATTCTCTCCTCAATTTTGTTCTTTTTAATTGAACTCATTTGGAATTCAGCGTTTAATTGCATTATTTCACCCTTTAGCTGGACAAATTCTCCTTTCAGTTGAACCATTTTGTTGCCCAGATTAGTTGTAGGCATAGTCGGTTTGGTAGTTTCGTCAATCCATTCAAAAAAATGCACCCTTTCTCTGACAAAGGAATTGGGGCAGTTCTGAAATCGGCAGTCTTCTCTTACAGGTTGCCCGGAAACTCAAACTCTAGCTAACTTTCCACAGTTGTAGCGTTTTGTGCCTGAAGTGTATGAATGAGTAGATAAAGACATATCTTCCTCTTGATTTCAGATTTCAGATTTTGTTTTTCTTCTTTATGTGGTGGATTTGATTTTGAGTTGTTTTCTTGAGTTGTTATTGTGGCTGTATAAATAGGATATGTTTGGTAGCAGTTGTGGCAGTGAAAAACCCGGAAAATCGAATTGGGGAAACAAATTTCCCACCAAAAATTCACTTACGTTTTCCGTCCATCAAACTGACGGAGAGGGTTGTTAATGGACTTTTTTGAGTTGTTTCTGAAACTATGGGTCCAATCTTGGCCCTGGCCCATTCCTACAGGGCCACATTTGATTTTAAATCCATTTGCACTCTGTTTTATACTTCAGCAGATAAGGTTGATGCTAAGCTTGCTGCTCCAACTGAAATAATGACTTCAACTTTACACGTGGCATTCTCCGATCGGACGCTCCATAAAACGCGATCTTTCCTTTAACAACTTTATAAGTAGAAATGCGATTTCTACCCACGCTTTACAAGCATGGTTGATTTCAACTATGATAACTTTATAAGTAGATCTAAGTCGGATTTGATAACTTAAAACTATGATAACTTTATAAGCATGGGTAGAAATAATAACAACATGGTTGATTTCAGATTTTGAGAAATAAATTCATGATTTTTTTTATTTATTATAGTCGTACTGATTATTATTATTATTGAATAATAATATCATAGAAATATTTATAATATTTTGAAATAATTTTTGACATGAATTTGTATTATTTAATTTAAATGCATTATTTGATTTTAAGGTATTTGGTTTATACTATTTAACCTAACTAGAGAATGCCCGTGCTACGCACGGGATTGGTTTGAAATTTTTATTTTAGAATCTTCATTGAAAAAATTGAGTCTTGAATCTTTTTTATAAGTGATTCAAATTTTAACTTATATATTATTATTCATCGTGAAGCTATTGTATAATTTGGTGTGAATTTATTTGATATTTTTGACATGAATATTTAAATAATTTTTTTATTTGATATTGTTGTGTATTAAAAAGTGTCTAGAATAGCGATCCAACCTCAAAGGAACCCCTTCATTGAAGGATGGTCGTTGAGAACTGACAGTCAAATTCTTTGAGTCTTTAGCTATCTACAAATAAAAAAAAGAGAATCATATCTCTAATATAACAAAGGTTTAAAGATACTTCCATATCAAATTTATTGATATTAGATTCTCACGTACTTAAATATTTTTGCAATACACAACATTTATAAAAAGTATAAAAAACAAAAAAGAAAAGAAAAACTAATTTTAATCTGGTCAATAGCAACTTCATCTCTCTTGAAAGTTGGATGAATTTCATTATTTTCAAGCAAGCAAAGTGTTGAGCAAACCAAAATCACAGTGTTTCTGCTTTATCTCAATGTCCTAATTCTTGAGAATCCTCCTTAAATATTGATGTGAATATTGAACTAAACATGTCAGGGCGATCTATTGATAAACACCATTGAAGATTGAAGATATGTTACTCTTTCTCTCAAGTCTTCCTACTTTCTTATTCATAACTTAAATACAAAAGTTCAAGAATTTGACGTTCTTCATAAGCCCAAATCTAAAAAACAGAGGATATAGACTAAATACAACGATTAAACTATTAAGAAGGGGTGTAACTTGGCAATTTCGATTGAGCACATGATAATTCCAACAACTTAGAACACGGATGAAAACAAATCATACATTCTTTTAAGATCAAATGACAACAAAGATCTCAATACAAAATATTAACTATAAGATAAATTATGCAATGATGAAAAGAAAATCAAACTACAAATCCAACCTCAGTTATTCATGAAAAAGTAAATAGATAACCAAGTATAGAGAATCCACCAAATATTCAATCATACATTTTAAAGAAAATAAAACCCACTAAAAAACCCTTGAAGAACATCACGATATAAAACTTACTGAAACGCCTCAGGCCTACTCTCACTTCTCTGCTTTTATTTAAATCATTCAATGATACTTCGTTTAGTATGGGGAAGAATTCACCCACCCTCTGCCATATCCGGTGAAGGATAAATTCATCAATTTCAGTGTTGAACCCGACAAAATGGCGGCGGCTCCCTGTAATAATAGACAACAATGAAAGAAAGAAAAAAATTTATTACAAAGCTATAATATGAAAGTAACCAACAACTCAGTTCGTAAAAGGACATAAAATCAGATTTCCTGATGAGTGGAAGATTAATGACATTGCAACTTTTTAAGACCTACATGGGCTCTGTGGACATCCATGTTGCAACCTTAATCAAAAGACTAAATTTTACATGTCAATTATTCGGTTCATCAACTTTGTACAGGTTGGGCTGCATATCCGCATGGCTTATAAATCTTGAAAGTATTTCATAAAGATGGATCAAAATTAGGACAAGATTAATAGAATCTGCAACCTTATTATTATTATTATTATTATTATTATTATTATTATTATTATTATTATTATTATTATTATATATATATATATATTAAAAATGGTTGGTTTACAAAAGCCTCTATTATAAAACCTAAACCTAACAAGAACTGTCAGTCAATCCCACACAGGGTTACTGCACAGTGACGAAACTCAACTAGTCCACACAGAGCTCTTGTTCTTCTACTAAGAACAAAAATACTTGATTAGGAGCAGCCTCCGATCAAATAACTCCTACAGTCAATTGAAAATATATAAGGTGTTTTCTTCAACAACACAAACCACAAGCTAGAATAGATAGGTTTCTAAAATAGAGTATGTTTCCTGCTATAGACTGGACTTGAAACTTATAAAGATTGAAAGATTGTGCGTTTAGATAGCTTGAGTGCTTTGATTGCAAGAGTTTCAGGTAGCTTTCATGTCCAGTTCTTCTACTATTTATAGGAGATGAGAAATCTACCCATTTGAGTGAGCATCCTTCTTCACAGCATGGGGCGACGTGGCCTTTTCTGGTTGGTGCACACGAGGTTGTTGAGATCGTATGCCTCTGTTGCTGCAATCGTCGTTCCCAGTCTGACAATTGTCCTGACCTCCTTTTTGCTTCATTACGTGGCATCTTTTGATTGGTTAACTTTTTGATGTGCCTAACGTAAACCTAGTACGCTCAGTCCGAGGTAACTGTCTCTGGAGAGGTTGTTGATGCTTACTTATCTCTTATTAAGCTAGCTTACTTGTCTTTCATTCAGCCAGCTTACTTCTCTTAGTAGCATCCTCTTGCAGTGTCTTTCCAGTGTCCTTCTAGCAATCTGTTGCAGTGACCTATACTTATTCATATTTAATTCTTTTTCATGCAACAAAGTCTTCATCCATCTTCAAGCTTTAACCTTGATCTTCAAGCCTCCTGATCCTAGTCTAAGAGATTACAACAGAAACTAAGTACATAGGATTCTAGGCCCTAACTATTACATGTTTTGTCTTCATCAAAATCTATACAATGTTTCTTACAGATAGTGTCTCAATCTCAATTAATCCCGAAAATATAATTTCCCTAACTAGTGAATGACTTAAAGTTATTGTTCCAAATTTACAATTTTTTTCTAGTAATGCTTTTTTCCCTAATGTTTAGAGAATTTGAATTGTGTTTTATTACCAAGTGAAGGAAGGAAAACTCTCTTCTTTTCTTTCTTAGTTAATAATGTGGCAAACTAATTGCCCAAAAAAATGCTAATATATATTGACAATATGTTAGTCACCAAAAGTAACGAAAAAAGATTTATTTATGATAAAATTGTTGCCACTAATACTGCATTAGCGACAACAATAATATTGTCACAAAAATTTGTTGACAAGAAGGCTTTTGCATGCAATAATAATGTAGCGACCTAACTAAATTATTATATAATGATGCAATAAACATATTATATACATGTATAAGCTAGAATTATTATAATTCTATAGGAATTAGGATTATAATTATAATATGAAATTATTTAATTAATCCTTCCAAATTGAAAAGTAAATGCTTTTCCTTTTATTGGAAAACAAACACAAAAATTAAATAAGTCATAAAAAAATAGGAGACGTAACTAAATTATTATATAATTTATATACAAAAACTTAGTTGCCTTATTTTATTGCAAATGTATAAACTAAACCATGACATAATCTAATTAAAAGTATGAATTGCAATTTTGTTCCCATTCTAATATAAAGATTAACTTTATTAAATTATAAAGTAAAAATAAAATTCTAACATAATATTATTTAAATAAAAAATATTAAATTACTATTAAGACCTCAAAATAATATCTTTGGTAAGGATCTATGATCTATATTAAATAAGAGTCATACTTATAATAGAATTCTATATATAATTTGGGAGTTAGTCTCCTATGCAACTAGTGTACATACAATTCGGGTCGGGTCCGGGTCGACCCGGATCCGAGCACTTTTATTTATTTATTTATTTTTTTGAATTTTATTTTTTCACTTCAGGTTGTTACATTTATGTTATATGTATGTGACCTTTATGTTATATGAGTGTGACTTTTATGTATAAATGTAATGACCTTTATATACTCTAACTTAGAAAAAAATGAAGAATTTCAGCAAAATTTGTATATATTTGCGTTTATGTAATATTAGCTGCACATATATCCATCCTTAAAATGCACTAAATTTTGAAAATTTCAATTTTTTTCAAAGTTATGGATTGTAAAGGTCATAATATTTGTACATAAAGGTCACAAGAATTGTACATAAAGGTTACAACAATACAACATAAAGGGCTTAATCTGAAATGAAAAAACCTGAAAATCTTCACTTTTTTCTCAGTTACTGAACATAAAGGTCATAACATTTATATATAAAGGTCACACTTATATAACGTAAAGGTCACATCTTTACAACATAAAGGTAACAACCTGAAGCGAAAAAAAAAATGGAAAATTCAGGTGTGCAGATCCGGGTCGGGTCGCCCCAGTTGCACCAATCCAGATTCGTGCACCTGGTGCACAACAACATTTGCCATAATAGATATATAACAGATTCGAATTCTTTAAATATTGAGTTATAAAGTTTTTGTATATAAATTATAAAATAATTTAGTTACGTCTCCTATTTTTTTATGAAATTATTTAATTAATCCTTCCAAATTGAAAAGTAAATGCTTTTCCTTTTATTGGAAAACAAACACAAAAATTAAATAAGTCATAAAAAAATAGGAGACGTAACTAAATTATTTTATAATTTATATACAAAAACTTAGTTGCCTTATTTTATTGCAAATGTATAAACTAAATTATGACATAATCTAATTAAAAGTATGAATTACAATTTTGTTCCCATTCTAATATAAAGAATAACTTTATTAAATTATAAAGTAAAAATAAAATTCTAACATAATATTATTTAAATAAAAAATATTAAATTACTATTAAGACCTCACAATAATATATTTGGTAAGGATCTATGATCTATATTAAATAAGAGTCCTACTTATAGTAGAATTCTATATATAATTTGGTTAAGAATTCCAAAATAAATTTATTTAAATATTAAAATCCTAAATTACTATTATATCCTTAAATAATAATCTTTAACAAGGATATATTTGACAATTCATATTTTGTAAGAAACATCCATACTTTTATATTACTATATTATATATATCCTTAAATAATAATCTTTAACAAGGATATATTTGACAATCCATATTTTGTAAGAAACATCCATACTTTTATATTACTATTATATCCTTAAATAATAATCTTTAACAAGGATATATTTGACAATTCATATTTTGTAAGAAACATCCATAATTTTATATAGGTAATAATAGATATATATATATATAAAGATTGAGGAAAATCAACATTATTAGAAAAAACAGAAGCAACAACGAATTTTCTCTTCCGAAACAGTTCACACACTCTCCAATAGTATTAGTGATAAATTGTAGATATTTATGGAATTTATATTTAGGAGATTTGTTGTAACGTTTCCTTAATTTTCTCCCTTTGTAATCCTTGCTTGTAATTCATTTGTATAAATAATGAATATACTCAACCACACAGCAACTGTGGTGATTACACTAATCTTTCATGGTATCACACCAGAAACATCGCAAACCCTAAAACTTATCTTCTCTTCCTCTTCGGCCTCACGCCACTTTCAGCCTCCTTCCGTCTATCTCTTCTTTTTGCTGTTTCTCGTCCATGGCTGCTCCTCACGAATCCCTTCCAATCGCTACCATGATCCAGATGGTACCAATTAAACTTAATTTGTCTAACTATCTGTTATGGAAGAGGCAGATTATGTCAATGCTCACGTGTTTTGACCTCCTTGGGTACGTCCATGGCTCGGTTTCTCCACCCTCTGTTTTATCGCTCATTTTTATCGCTCGAAAACATCTGTTTTGTTCAATGTTTGTCCTAAGTGCACTCATTATTAGCTTTATGTATTGGTTTATTTTGTAATTGTGTTCTTTTTGTGATCTTTTTATTATCCTTAACGAATTGTTACATATTGTAATATTTTAATACAATTTCTCGATTGTTTAAAGGGATGGTTGGACTGAATGTGCACGTTTGGATTTTAGATTACCAATATCCAAATCATGTTATTTGTTTGCATAATCTTATAACTATTCTTTTTTTTATTTTTTGTCTACTTCATCCACTTTTTTACAATTTGAACTGAAAATGTTAGCTCTTTGTTTAAAGATAAAATAACAGTACATCATCTATTTTTCTTATAATTCCCTATATGATGACATATTAATTGTAATCCTACTCTTTAAAATTTCTAAACAAACACAAAATTATCAAATTTCATCCTTTTTATAACTCACATTCATACTTGCCAAATTTACATATGTTTTAACCTAAACATATCCTAAAAAAAATTTAAGCACCTATTTTTTGCTAATGTCACTAATAATATTGTTTCAGAGTTTAAACACAATTTCAAAGTACATTATTTTTATTTTATGCATGACATTACTGAACTAATGTTTGCACATTGTTGCTTACTTTTTTTTTTTTTTTTTGCCAATTTAAAATGTTGGACAAAAACAATAATTCAAGTTTGAAACCAAAGATTTCATGTAAAAAATAATACAACATTAGCAAGCACTTGTAACTTACATTTTTTTTTTCCAAGCAATTACTTTTTTATAATACCCTTTAAAATTTCTAAACAAACACAACTTTTCATTATCTAATGCCAAATATATGTTTCAATCTCACATATCTTAATGTTTTTTTAACACCTATTTTTGGTAATGTCATTAGCAATATGTTTCATAGTTTAAATTACAATTTTAAAGTACATTATTTTATTTCATGCCTGGCATTACCGAATTCTAATATTTATATGTTATTTTTTTCTTGAATCCTATAAATAATTTTTCTCTAAAGGTTTTTATTTTTTTGAGTTTGAACTACTTGAATGTTCTTTTGTAAAATATTATTAGCACCTTCAAATATCTTTTATTTATTTATTTTAATTCCTTGAAAAGTAGTAGCAGAATTACTCTTCAAATTTTGTTTTATTTTTTTGAAATTGAAATGTTGGATAAAAACAATTATTAAAGTTTGACACCAAAAGATTTCATGTAAAACAAAAAAGAAAAAAACAATACAACATTAACAAACATTTGTAACTTACATATTTAATTTTTCCAAGCACTTAATTATTGTAGGGTAGTGGTGTGTGTATTTAATTGATATTAATATTTTGATATTTTATAAATAAAATAATTTTTAAGGAAGGACACTTGACAACATTGTAAAGTGCCACTTGTCAAACACTTGGAGGTGACACTTGGCAACAATGTAAAGTGTCACTTGTCAAACACTTGAGGGTGCAAACCACACTTTTATATATATAATTTGTAAGCAATATGGGGTTGTCTTTAATGGGTGAAATAAAAGGCCTTTTGTTTCATTCTCATTCTTTTAATTTATTTCACATTTTATGTTATGCAATAGTGATGGTTTTGGGTGGGCTATTTCATTGGAAACGGTAGGAATTAGGTGAAAATTTGTCCATAGGCTATTACATGATATAGAGATGGTAGATAAGAAAGAAACACCTAGAGCTTCTATTACATATTCGTATTCCTCTAGGATGCACCCAAACCTAACCATTTGTGCACTACATAGATACAAGTCAGTGAAACCAAGCACATTATCAGATTTTTCTTCTTCTCCAAGGCTGCAATTATCTCCTCAATTTTGTTCTTTTTAATTGAACTCATTTGGAATTCAGCGTTTAATTGCATGCATTATTTCACCCTTTAGCTGGACAAATTCTCCTTTCAGTTGAACCATTTTGTTGCCCAGATTAGTTGTAGGCATAGTCGGTTTGGTAGTTTCGTCAATCCATTCAAAAAAATGCACCCTTTCTCTGACAAAGGAATTGGGGCAGTTCTGAAATCGGCAGTCTTCACTTCCAGGTTGCCCGGAAACTCGAACTCTAGCAAACTTTCCGCAATTGCAGCTTTTTGTGCCTGAAGTGTATGAATGAGTAGATAAAGACATATCTTCCTCTTGATTTCAGATTTGAGATTTTGTTTTGCTTCTTTATGTGGTGGATTTGATTTTGAGTTGTTTTCTTGAGTTGTTAGTGTGGCTGTATAAATAGGATATGTTTGGTAGCAGTTGTGGCAGTGAAAAACCGGGAAAATCAAATTGGGGAAAGAAATTTCCCACCAAAAAATTCACTTAACGTTTTCCATCCATCAAACAAACGGAGAGGGCTGTTAATGAACTTTTTTCGGTTGTTTCTGAAACCATGGGTCCAATCTTGGCCCTGTCCCACCCCTACAGGGCCACATTTAATTTTAAATCCATTTGCACTCTGTTTTCTACTTCAACAGATAAGGTTGCTGCTAAGCTTGCTGCTCCAACTAAAATAATGACTTCGACTTTACACGCAGCATTCTCCGATCGGACGCTCCATAAAACGCGATCTTTCCTTTAACAACTTTATAAGTAGAAATGCGATTTCTACCCACGCTTTACAAGTATGGTTGATTTAAACTATGATAACTTTATAAGTAGATATAAGTCGGATTTGATAACTTAAAACTATGATCACTTTATAAGCATGGGTAGAAATAATAACAACATGGTTGATTTCAGATTTTGAGAAATAAATTCATGATTTTTTTTTTATATTTATTATAGTCGTATTGATTATTATTATTGAATAATAATATCATAGAAATATTTATAATATTTTGAAATAATTTTTGACATGAATTTGTATTATTTAATTTAAATGCATTATTTGATTTTAAGGTATTTTGGCTTATACTATTTAACCTAATTATGTGACTTCTTATTTGTTAATGTGCATTAAAAATCAAATTAACTTATTCAAAAAAGTCACATAGACAACAAGCCTGAATAAAGATTACATGTGACTTTCACTTGAGAATTAGCCCGAAATTCATCAAGTCAGGCTCTTTTCCTAAATTCCCTCATATTTTAAAGATAGTGTTGGGTCCCAAGTGGTATTAGGGGGTGAATAAGCCTACTAAAATTTTCAAATTTTTCTTTCAAACAGATTGTTTAAGTCACAAAGGCAGGTAGCTAGTAAGCTTACTGATCCTGAGGTTACTGCTTGAGCAGTTACCTTGTGAACTTAGTTAAAACAAGTTTTATGCACAGCGGAAATTCCTTTGAAAACGATGCTTCTTTTCTGAAAATAGTTAGGATGCTTATAAGAGAGATATCAAGTAAAACAGTTAAGATATATATATATATATATATATATATATAAGAGCAGCAGTAAGCTTAAAACAGAAAGCTTATCACAAAGATATATAGAGGTTCAAAGGTAGAGTAATCCCTCTATGTCTTCTCTATTCCTTCACTAAGTGGAACTTTATTAAGTAAAAATGGTTGGTTTACAAAAGCCTCGCTTATACAACCTAAACCTAACAAGAACTGTCAGTCAATCCCACACAGGGTTACTGCATAATGACCAAACTCAACTAGTCCACACAAAGCTCTTGTTCTTCTACTAAGAAAGAAAATACTTGATTAGGAACAACCTTCGATCAAGTAACTCCTACAGTCTATTGAAAATAAATAAGGTGTTTTCTTCAACAACACAGACAACAAGCTTAGTGGTAGTAGGCTTAGAGTGGGAGGATTGAATAAGCCTACTCAAATTTTCAAACTTTTCTTTCAAACAGATTGTTTGAGTCACACAGGCAGGTAGCTAGTAAGCTTACTGATCCTGAGGTTATTGCTTGAGCAGTTACCTTGTGAACTTAGTTAAAACAAGTTTTACGCACAGCGGAAATTATTTTGAAAACGATGCTTCTTTTCTGAAAACAGTTATGGTGCTTATGAGAGAGATATATCAAGTAAAACAGTTAAGCAAGATATATATATATATATATATATATATAAGAGCAGTAGTAAGCTTAAAACAGAAAGCTTATCACAAAGATATATAGAGGTTCAAAGGTGGAGTAATCCCTCTACTCCTTCACAAGGAGGAACTTTGTTAAGTAAAAATGGTTGGTTTACAAAAGCCTCGCTTATACAACCTAAACCTAATAAGAACTGTCAGTCAATCCCACACAGGGTTACTGCACAGTGACCAAACTCAACTAGTCCACAGAGAGCTCTTGTTCTTCTACTAAGAACAAAAATACTTGATTAGGAACAACATCTGATCAAGTAATTCCTACAGTCTATTGAAAATAAATAAGGTGTTTTCTTCAACAACACAGACAGCAAGCTTAGAATAGATAGGTTTCTAAAATAGAGTATGTTTGCTGCTATAGAGTGGACTTTAAACTTCTTAAGATTGAAAGATTGTGCCTTTAGATAGCTTGAGTGCTTTGATTGCAAGAGTTTCAAGTAACTTTCAAGTCCAGTTCTTCTACTATTTATAGGCGATGAGAAATCTAGCCGTTGGAGTGAGCATCCTTCTTCACAGCATGCATGGGGCGACATGGCCGTTTCTGGTTGGTCCGTACGAGGTTGTTGAGATCGTACGCCTCTGTTGCTGCAATCGTCGTTCCCAGTGTGACAATTGTCCTTACCTCCTTTTTGCTTCATTACGTGGCATCTTTTGATTGGTTGACTTATTGATGTGCCAAACGTAAACCTAGTACGCTCAGTCCGAGGTAACTGTCTCTGGAGAGGTTGTTGATGCTTACTTATCTCTTATTAAGCTAGCTTACTTGTCTTTCATTCAGCCAGCTTACTTCTCTTAGTAGCATCCTCTTGCAGTGTCTTTTCCAGTGTCCTTCTAGCAATCTGTTGCAGTGACCTATACTTATTCATATTTAATTCTTTTTCATGCATCAAGGTCTTCATCCATCTTCAAGCTTTAACTTTGATCTTCAAGCCTCCTGATCCTAGTTTAAGAGATTACAACAGAAACTAAGTACATAGGATTCTAGGCCCTAACTATTACATGTTTTATTTTCATGAAAATCTATACAATGTTCCTTACAGATAGTGTCTCAATCTCAATTAGTCCCGAAAATATAATGTCCCTAACTAGTGAATGACTTAAAGTTATTATTCCAAATTTACAATTTTTTTCTAATAATGCTTTTTTCCCTAATGTTTAGAGAATTCGGATTATATAATGATGCAATAAACATATTATATACATGTATAAGCTAGAATTTTTATAATTCTATAGGAATTAGGATTGTAATTATAATATGAAATATTTAATTAATCCGTCCAAATTGAAAAGTAAATGTTTTTCCTTTTATAGGAAAACAAACAAAAAAATTAAATAAGTCATAAAAAAATAGGAGACGTAACTAAATTATTATATAATTTATATACAAAAACTTAGTTGCCTTATTTTATTGCAAATGTATAAACTAAATCATGACATAATCTAATTAAAAGTATGAATTGCAATTTTGTTCCCATTCTAATATAAAGAATGACTTTATTAAATTATAAAGTAAAAATAAAATTCTAACATAATATTATTTAAATAAAAAATATTAATTACTATTAAGACCTCAAAATAATATCTTTGGTAAGGATCTATTATCTATATTAAATAAGAGTCCTACTTATAATAGAATTTTAAATATAATTTGCATAAGAATTCCAATATAAATTTTTTTAAATATGAAAATCCTAAATTACTATTATATCCTTAAATAATAATCTTTAACAATGATATATTTGACAATCCATATTTTGTAAGAAACATCTATAGTTTTATATTACTATTATATCCTTAAATAATAATCTTTAACAAGGATATATTTGGCAATCCATATTTTGTAAGAAACATCCATACTTTTATATAGGTAATAATAGATGAGTTAGTCTCCTGTGCAAGTACTGGTGCACATACAATTCGGGTCGGGTTCGGGCGACCAGGATCCGCGCACTTTTATTTATTTTATTTGTTTTAATTTTATTTTTTCGCTTCAGGTTGTTACCTTTATGTTATATGCTTATGACCTTTATGTTATATAAGTGTGACATTTATGTATAAATGTAATGACCTTTATATACTCTAACTTAGAAAAAAATGAAGAATTTTAACAAAATTTGTACATATTTACGTTTATGTAATATTAGCTGCACATATATTCATTCTTAAAATGCACTGAATTTTGAAAATTTCAATTTTTTTTCAAAGTTATGGATTATAAAGGTCATAATATTTATACATAAAGGTCACAAGAATTGTACATAAAGATCATAATATTTATACATAAACGTTACAACAATACAACATAAAGGTCTTAATTTGAAGCGAAAAACCTGAAAATCTTCATTTTTTCCTAAGTTACTGAACATAAAGGTCATAACATTTATATATAAAGGTCACACTTATACAATGTAAAGGTCACATCCTTACAACATAAAGGTAACAGTCTGAAGCGAAAGAAAAAAGAAAAATAAAGGAAATCCAGGTGCGCGGATCTGGGTCGGATCACCCCAATTGCACCAATCCAGATCCGTGCATCTGGTGCACAGCAGCATTTGCCATAATAGATATATATAAAGATTCAAATTCTTTAAACATTGAGGAAAATCAACATTATTAGAAAAAACAGAAGCAACAATGATTTTTCTCTTCCGAATCGGTTTACACACTCTCCAATAGAGCAAGGAAGGTGAAATAATATTTTCCGACAGCAGTATTAATTTATTATTACCAATAATCTTTTATTGAGTTTTTTTACAGTGATTATTGTACATGCGATTTCAGGATTAGAATCATCAACATTAGTGATAACACATTTTAGTTTTACTTCCTTAAATGCTAGCTAAGATTTAATATCAAACATGTCATGAATTCAGAAACGTTACAAGCACTTTTATATCTTCGTCTAAATCTCCAAAATGGTTTCAAACCTAAAGCGACGTGTGTTATGAGAAGTTCACAGAAGAAATCAGGAGTGAGATTGAAGTTGGCTTATGCCAAGATTTGAATGCTTCTATAAGCAAGAAACTATTTGTGGATTGCTGCTTAACCATTTATCTCTATTCTGATTGCTATTTCTATATTGAGGTTAATAACTTCAAGGAACATAACAGTTGTGGCAAGGGTCCAGATGCTATACAGGCTAGGGCTCAAGAAATTTATGATTACTGTATATAAAACCTAGATCTTTAAATCAGGAATATGTATATCTGCACATTTTTTATATAATGTGTATGTACAGATCTAATAAATAGCACTACAATTTATAAAATAGTAAATTTTCATGTGATATGCATTGATATATAGTTGACACACATCTTCAAGTGCATGGTAATAACTTAATAAGAAACTTGTGTTCTTTATTTTGAAATAAGAGGTTCTATATCTATGTGTTGGAAGAGTAGTGCTTGAAATATTTGTTAATTTCATTGAAATAGAAAGGTTTAGAGAGAATTTAATCAAAATAAACAAGAAGTTCAACTAAGGAGCTAGATTTGAGTAGTGGCCGTAATCGATTTGGAGGAAGGCTTCGGCCATCATTCTGCTGAGCTTGACAGTCCCAGATCGAGTTTAAAGGCACACACCACCAGCAGTAGTTTGGAAGGGAAGGTCCATTGCATCGATCTACACATTGCATCTTCACAACCTCTTCTCCAGTTTGGAAGGTTTAGAGAGAACGATGGGAGAAACGTGAATTATGATTACTTTTTTCACTCAGAAACAACTCAGAATTCGGATCTTGAACTCAGCTCATTTCCACGATTTAAAATCAAATGTGACCCTGTGGGATAGGGCTTGGGCCAATTGTGGTCCAGGGTCAATGAAAATTGACCCAGTAGAAATTTTATGTCAAAAACTAACGGGCCACAGCACGAGCTACGCGCGTGCCCGTTAAGTCAATTGAGAACAGTCGAAGTGGGTCAACATCGCACACATTTTGTTCCCAAATTGATTTGGAACCCTAATCGCACTACAAATCGCACCCCAAGTCCCTAATTCCCGCTCAAATTCCCAAATCGCACCCAAGTCTAAGTCTCAAGCAAGCCCTAATCTTGAAGATTGAACTTGAATGCCCAAATCCTAAGTGAAATACAGTATACGGGCAAGCACAATCGAGATGGTGAAAAATCGTGATGGTGATAAAAATGGTTAGTATTCAAATTACTTTGTGATGTTTCACTAGTTTGTGGGCATGTTTACTATGTTTCACGAGTTTTTAGGAAACTGAATGCACAATGTCCTAGTTAATATGTTCTGAAAAGCGATGTTTCAACTGTTTTTAGGCATGTTGTAATCTTTTTATTTATTTATTTAATGTTTGGTTTTTTTGTCCATATTATGTAAGCTCTTGTTTAATGTAGTGGCAGAATGTAGTGGCCTGTGTTTGTCTCTATGACCAGTATGTAATTGCATTGTTTACTTGTTTGTGGTCCTGTTTTATGATTTTTGTGAAAGTGAGCCAATTGTTTAGTGTTTTTATTTTTTTTTATGAATATTTGTTAATAACTTTTGTTTAGTGTTCTATTGTTTGTTTAGTGAGTCAATTGTTTTGTGAGCCATGTTTATAACTTTTGTTTAGTGTTCTCTTATTTGTTTAGTATTCCTTATGAATTTCCTATGTCAAAATTGCAGAAAAAAATGGTGGTAGGAGTAAAAAACTTTCTGGAATGGGTGGGGATGGGGGTTTACCCAGGCAGAAGGGGAAAACAGTCTTATAACTCATCATAGATGATACACCCTTAGAGGATATATAACATATCATTGACAATTGGAATGATAGGAGGTTGGATGGGGTAAATCCTGAGGAATATGGGTGTTTCAATGCAAAGCCTAAGGGTGATAATATAGACTTAGAACCTGAGTCTAGTGATGAGCCTTTTGATCCTGATTGCATAAGTGACTCTGATGATGGTCTTAATGATTTGCTATTTGAAGAATATAGACCAGGACATTGAGTGAATGGGAATAGATAGACCAACTGAAAGTACAAATAGGGGGGAGGATTCTAATTTTGAATGAGAGTTAGAAGACTCTGAGACAGAATTTGATAGTGACATGAGATCAGATATAGATGAATATGAACTTAACCATACCTTCAGGTTTTCTAATGTGTTTAATCCAGATCTTAAAATCAGAATGAAATTCAATGATAAGAAACTGTTCAAAAAGGTTGTGTACTCTCATGGTGTAAGGGAAAGAAGAGATTTAAAAATAAGAAAAAAATGAGGCTAAAAGGGTATATGCTAGGTGTTTGGGAAGGGGGTGTCCGAAATCACATGTAATTAGCCCGAAATTTTCTGATTTAGGCTTTTTTATCCTCGCATCGATCATTTTTGAAAGATAGCGTCCTAATTTCAAGGCCCGAAAAAATACTGTCCTTGAATGATGAATGACCAGAAGTTACCGTCCTAATTTTACATTTTTCCCTAAAGAACAAATTAAGCACCAGTTAGTTCTTATTTCAAATTTTAAATTATAACCATACTTTTTATTGTAATGCACCATACTTCAATTCGTACCATCATATATTTAAGCCCATACCACCAATTGTTAGAAGGGTGCAATTGGACAAAAATCATTTTTCTGGAGTAAATAGAAACAAAATTAAATAACTTCGAAGAAAAGAATTTTCCCAAGTAATTTAAATGGTAGTTAAGAACGGGGATTCCCTCTAAAACATATATAAATTATCAACGCAAAATAAAATTAGCATTTTAATTAATTTAATAATATAATTAAATGTACGTAATAATTTATTTTGAACAATCTGAATATTTTTAGAACAATTAAATTAAGCAGGAGTTAGTTCTTATTTCAATCTTAAATAACCTGATGATGGAGAATTCAACACATTTATCCCAAACCTGTATTTTAATAAACAAGTAAATTTAACATTATTTACTCCTAATATTTTATTAATTTTTGGAGAATTTCTCGAACTTATACAATGCAAATCATAGATTTATAATTAGAGTTATATGCAAAAATCGATTTAAATCATGGTCAATATTAAATCCCTTTGGCAGTCCCTCTTTCTTTTCTTATTGGTACTCCACCTTAATTCTCCCTTTAATCATCGACGTCCTTGAGGTGAGACTTGATTGCTCCTTCTTCAAGCATGGAGATTATGTTTGAGGGTTTCGGATCAGAAATACAACTCATTTTTTGCTATTCTTCTTTCTTCTCTTTGTGTAAAGACTCTGTTTGTGGATTGAGCATGAGGGAGAGGGAACTACGTACCAGGTCTATGGTCTATTTGTTTATCAATCGGAACGACGCTCAAGTTATCTGAAAGAGACCACGATTACTACACTCTTCCACATTCTTTCGATTTCTTTCGTCTCTCTTGGATTCTACACAATTTTCATCAATGTATTGACAAAGTTTATACTCTCCACATTGATCACAATGCACACTATTGAGGAAACTCTAATATCAACAATTAAGTTTAATTAAAGTAGCCAATAGCCAATTCCACTTGGAATGATAACATGTCAAATTTTGTGTCAAAATGAACCTAATTAACATGTACAAGTCTAACATATAGATAACAAATGACAGTTATATCAATAATTTGTACAAGGTTAACATATAGATAAAAAAAAATTGGCAGTTATATCTATCAATAATTTGGGACGAATAGTTCGAAATTGTAGGCGCATGTGCATTTCACATGCGATTTCAGACTAATTAATTGAGCGATTGACAACATATTATCAATTTATATCAACATCTTTTTTCAATTTATGATAGTTTGTTTGCAACGTTATGAATTAAAAACAGAAAAGAAGAGATTTTTTATTCCTTTGGAAATTAAACATAACTTGAATTCTTTAACATTATACGAAAATACAGAAGCATGCGCAGTAATTATATTGCACAATTTTCCTCTTCCAATTCGGTCTATACACCCTCCAATAGAGCAAGGAAGATGAAATAATATTTTCCAACAACATTAATTTATTCTTACAAATAATCTTTCATTCAGATATATATATTTTGTAGTGATTATTGTATAGTGATTATTGTCCATGTGATTCAGGATTAGAATCATACATCAGTGATAACATATTTTAGTTTAATTCACTTCATTAAATGCTAGCTAAAATTTAAGATCAAACATGTCATGAATTAGGAAACGTTACATGCAAGCATATATATCTTGAATTAGATCTCGAAAATGGTTACATAAGTGATCTTAAATGCATATGTGAGTTAGCTTTTTCAGCTGATCTTTTCATTTAAGTCATGACTGCACAAATACATCCACTTTCATGGAACCAACTCTTATATTATATAAAGCCTGACAATTTTTGCAATTTACTTATAAGAGATAAAAGGATTCATATGATCACCAAAGTGTGCAGGATGAAGAATATATTGAAAAGCAACAAGATAATGAGGACGATGATCTTGATAGCAATTATTCTAAATAAGTCAGAGGCAATCGAATACTATGAGTGTGACAAGTTCGCAAAAATATGTAGGAGTGAGATTGATAAAGGGCTATGTGAAGATACAAATGTTTCAATAAGCAATGGATTATATGAGTGCTGCTACTTCATTTTTTACTTATCTGATTGCTATTTCAGAATAGAGGTTAAGAAGGTCGAGGAAGAAAACACTTGTGGAAAGGATCCATATGCTGTACACGCTAGGGGTCAATATATTTATGATTACTGTAAATCTACTATTTAAATCAATCACATATATTATGCAACATTGCACATTCATCTTCTTATTATGTATGATAATAACTTTATTAATAACAGATTAATTTGTGTTTCGTTTGTCTGAAATAAGACGTTCTATAATTATGTGCTAAAAGACTTCTTGAAATATTAATTTCATTGAAATAGAAAGGTTTACAATTATACTGAAGAACAAGTTGAACTAAGAGTATTAGTTTTCAACTGAGAAGATTTGAAGTAGTGGGATGGATCGAATGAGACATCAGTAGAGGCCATACTCGATTTGGAGGAAGGCGTCGGCCATCATTCTGCCAAGCTTCACCTGTCCGGGAGTCGAAAGGTGCACAGATGCACCAGGTTGGAAGGGAAGGCCCATGGCATCAACACATCGCACATTCATTACCTCTTCTCCAGTTTCTAGTTGTGCTTTTCTTACTATTTCAAGCTCTTTTCTATGATCTTCCAGTGTAATTGCCACCTGAAAAACCAAATCTAAGTCACTCAACCTGAAATATTCAAATGATCAATACAATTGACAACTAATTTTCCAATGAATATAGACGATCATACCTCAATCACAGGTAGCAAAGGTCAGAGCAAATCACAGCGTACATCTTGTATGAATTGCTGCAACCTGCTCTTGTACAGTGGTGCATCCACGGCACTAGTATCACCTTCACCCTGATACCATAGGATTGCCCGAATTATGCCTCCACCGTTCAACAACGCAGCCTGTGCTCGACTCATCATCGTGTTGTAGAGGTCGCTGCCCCTACCCCACTGGCTTATAGACGTCGCTCCAATGGCACAAGGCACCAAACCGATGATCCCAATGCTTGGATCCCTGGCTAGAATGGAGTTTGCGAAGGGCATTCCTGGCCCCACCCCACAAACTTTCTTCGTGTCGATGTCTCTGTGGAGAGGCTCTTGTGCCTCTTCCCAGGTCAAGTTGGCGCTGAATCGGAGGATCATTGGGTTTGGCTGGCATTCGGAGGGACAACTCCGTCCATATTATGCAGCTAACACATTCAAATTAGATTGCACCTGCTTCTATACAAAACAAACATGCAACAAAACTGCTGGATAATGCAATTGAGATTGTGTTTTCAAGAATATAGATTGGAAGGAAAACTTCATAATTCATTGCATGCTTACCTTCAAACGACCTTGAAATGAAAGATACACTTCTCTCTCCTCTTTCAAACACTCACACTCTCTCTCCTTTGTCTCTGCTTCTCTTTTCTTTGTTTTGCACTTGCTTTTTCTTTCATGTAACATGTTGTATTTATAGATCTTGTTTGCTTTGGAAACTAATGCAAGGCTGTGAAATCATTTTTAGGAATCCAGAATCCATTGTCAATAATTAGGAAACTTTATCAATTATGTGTCTTCCAAGCTCCATCTCATCTATAAATCTTTTCCAATGTTTACACAATAATGGTAAAAAGTAATGCATTTGGAATATTTAATGGGCTACCATCCCTACACCTTTTAATATATTGATGAAGTTTTTGTCATTTTGCTTTTTATTTGTTGACTATGGAAATTGGAGCTCTTTTCAATCTCCATACTTACAATTCCATGACTAAATGAATAAGCAAGTTCTTCAAAAAATTAAATCCGATCGATTTGATGTACCAACAAATTTAATTTGACCACCCCACTTGGACTTAGCTCGATCGGAACAATTGCCATGGGATAACCAACTTATGTTGCTCTATTTTCGGGAAAAATATATTAACTAAATAATGGGATTTAAAGCTAACTAAGAATGATCTTACAAATATCATTACCAAATTAAAGTAACAAATATTCGTCCCAATGCATTTAATATATAGTCTTAGGCAAAAACTTGTGTACCCCGGGGGTACGGATCTTAGATCCGTGCCCCCAGATCCGACCCGGCGCGTGGGCAGCCTCCACGCGCGCCCACGCGCCGCCACGCGCGCCCATAGCAAGTCTGGTGTGCGCCCCACACACACCTGATTACCTAGTTGATGATTCAGTGATGGGTATTACACCTATACTCTATTGGTATTACACATATACCCTATAGGTATTACATAAATATCTTTTATGGTATTACACTAATACCTTAATGGTATTACAGAAATGTCTTTATGGTATTACACTGATACCTTAATGGTATTACAGAAATGTCTTTTATGGTATTACACTGATACCTTAATGGTATTACAGAAATGTCTTTATGGTATTACATTAATACCTTAATGGTATTACAGAAATGTCTTTTATGGTATTACACTGATACCTTAATGGTATTACAGAAATGTCTTTATGGTATTACATTAATACCTTAATGGTATTACATTAATTCCACAATTTTTGTTCATCTCTCAACTTCAAATTTGAGTCATGCATACACCACAGAAACTGGAATGAGACAGACAACTGTTGCAGGTGGGAATTAGTGCGATGATGTCGGCCATGTCAACAGAAAAATCCTTACCTGTAAAACCATAACTGCAGAACAGAGCAATTTCCAATGCTTTTAGCTGAGAAATCCACTGAATTTCTCGATCCCAGAAATTCTTTTTCTACGAATTACAAAAGAACCGCTTCTTGATTTCAGAAAACAAAACTTCTCCACCGCCAAATTTAAACAGAAAGAACCAAGAAAACTCTTGATTCACATGAAAAAAAGGTGGGAACAGGGAGCTCCAAAAAGACAGTGACGCAACAAAACTAGCGAAGATCAAGAAAAGGGACTTTCCACAGACAAAAAGAAGAAGAAGAAGAAGAAGAAGAAGGAAGATGATCGAAGAAGAAGAAGAGGAGGAGGAGGAGGAAGAAGAAGACCAGAGGAGGAGAATGAGAATAAGAAGAAGATGGAAAAAAAAAAAGAAAAAAAATATATATATAATTCGGGTCGGGTTGGGGGTACGGATCCTGGATCCGTACCCCGGGGGCACACAAGTCCTACTCATAGTCTTAAACTTGTCATGTTCATGGTGGAAAAGTAGGAGAATGAAAAAAATTGTATTAATATTATTTTATCTCATAATTTTCGATTTAGTCCTACAATATTATTTTTATGGTGTCTTAGGATATTTTGATATTATAGTTACCACAATTTTCGATTTTGTCCTACAATTCAAAATTTATCCAACTTCAATCAATGTTTTGCTGATTTAGGGTTTCTTGGTGCCTATAAATGATGTGACGGCACATCAATGTTTATCCGACCAAATCAATGTTTTATGGTTTCTTGAATTTTGGCACATACCACTATGTTATGTTAGACATACCTTTACGTTGTGTTAGACATACCTTTATGTATACTTAAACATACCTTTGTATATGTTAGACATACTTTTGCATATAGTTAAACATACCTTTATATATGTTAGACATACCTTTGTATATAGTTAGACCTACCTACACATGGTTGGTCTAACTATACATAAAGGTTGGTTTAACTATACACAAAGGTTGGTCTATTTGAGCGAATTTTGGATGAGCTTCGGCACAAGTCTTTAGCGCGTGGGAGCGTGCAGGCGCGTGGAAGGCGCATTTTGGACGTATTTTGGGCTCGTGAACGGGTCGGGTCAGGTGCATGGATCCATGCACCTGACTCATAAAAGTTTTTGCCATTAACTAAATCATGGGATTTAAAGCTAATTAATAATGATCTAACAAATATCATTACCAAATTAAAGTAACAAAATATTCGCCCTGATGCATTTAATGTATAGTCTGAAACTTGTCATGTTCATGGTGGAAAAGAAGGAGAATGACAAAATTAAATTGGATTAATAGTATTTTATCGCATAATTTTCGATTTAGTCCTACAATATTATTTTTATGGTGTCTTATTATATTTTGATACTATAGTTACCATAATTTTCGATTTAGTCCTACAATTCAAAATCTACCCGACTTCAATCAATATGTTGCTGATCTGGGGCTTCTTGATGCCTAGAAATGATGTGGTGACGCGAGTCAAATTCTTATTGAGTCGTCATGCACATCACCTGTAAGTTATTGAAAAGCCCTAATTGGGGGTCATGCATCAAATGTCACCTTTCCTAGTACAATTTGAAATTTTCAATTAAATAAGACTAAAATCTAATAGATTTTTAAAATGTGGAATTAAATTGGAAATTGAGGTACTTTTATATTATATTATATATATACACACACACACACTAGTATAACAACATGTGCACTCCAGTGAGATATTATAATTACATAATTTATTATTAAATACTTATTTTTCTAAAACATTACGTACTTGTTTTTTATAATATAAATTCATTAATTAACATAATTTATTTAAAGTTCAATCAATTAAAAATTATCAATAAAATTATTTACTTACATTTTAGAAACATCTTATTTCTATTTTGTCGTAATTAAAGGAAATTATTTCTATTTTATTTCTTAAGTAACTGATAATATTTACAATTTAAATCTTCTTCAAAACCAATGGAATATTTTTTGATTAAATGAAATTTATATCTTGATAGTTCAACATAAAAAATGAGAATTTGAATTATTTTGAAAAATTAAAATTCTACATCTTAATTTCTATTTTCAAATATGTATATGCTTTTTATTATTAATATGGTAATTCAAATGTTAATTTCTAATAGTACAATACTTTAATCAAAATATTAAATTTATAGTGTAATTTGTTTTCATAAGCTTTTAATATATATGATTGAAAAACTCTTTAAATATATATTAATATGAAACTAATTTTACTCTCAAATTCAAAATGTTATAGAAGAAAATAATCAATTCATGTAAGAAAAATTCTAGAAGAGTTGTAAAAGTAAATGACTCTAGGAAAATAAATAAACATTAAATTACATTACTATATATTCTTAATTAAGAGTATTATTTAATTAAGACTCTATTTCACATCAATTAAATTTAATTATGAGGGTTAAATTTGACATGATTACAAAAAATGGACGGAACAATCATACTTATATAATGTTATATATTATATTATATTATATTATATTATATTATATTATATTATAGATAAAATTGTCCAAAGTTGTAAATTAAGATAGAAAGTTAATAGAAAATATAATTCGAAATGAAAGGAATAAAGATAAAAAGATCTTGCTTATTTCACGTATAAGGGTACGTATGACAGAAAATTTAGTACACAAATTAAAATTTATTTTAATCAATATTTTTTGTTTTATCAATTATCAAATAAATTTAGTAACTTATCTAAATCCTTTGTGTTTTTTTTCCCCATCATATCATTGTATGACTCATTAGTTCAATGTTTCTATCTATACTTCACACAACTTCACATATTTCTAAGTGATTATTTAAATATACAAATGAACTATTTGTTAACAATTGGTTCCAAATATTTTATAAATTTTTTCAAACTCTTTCGTCTTTATCTAATAGTTTTACTAAATAGGAACATCTAAAGGCCTCTTAAGAACATCTTAAATAATTTTCAAGTATGTTTTAATTAAAAAAAATTTTAAAAAAAACATTTCAATTTTTTTTTTTACAAAAATGTCATTCAATTTCTCCATATTATTCATTTATTTTATTATTCTGCATAATTAATTAATGTACAATTTGAACTCACCATCTTAAAATTTTAATTTTCATGGTTCTCAGTTTTTTGTTCATGTTCATATTTATTATAAATTACTCTATTTATAGTATAAATCATGTTTTATCTATTTTTCATAATGCCGATTTCAACTCTTTAACATGAAGAAATTAAATTGAAATTAAACGGACTCCTAATTATAAAGAAAAATCTTTGTTAAGGATAATTACGTAATTCAATGTTTATTTTATTTTTCTATTTAATTATAAATAGGAAATAGTTCTTTACATTCCAAACTCTTATTGAAATTTTTTACATGTTTTTCCTTCTATAATCTTGAACATTTAAAACTTTAAACCAAAATTAGTCTCATATTAAAATATATTTGAAGAGTTTTCCAAAGATATATTATAAGCATATGACAAAAAAAAGCTATACCATAAATTTAGTACTTTATTAAGTATGATACTATTATATAAGTTAGGGTTAATCTCAATTTATGTCATTTATGTAAGACACTTTCCATTTTTTGACAACTAAGTATCCGTTTTTCAATTTTGGTCTTTTATGTTTCAATTTTTTCCAATTTGAGTCATTTTTCTCATAATTTTCAAAATTGCTAACGTGTCTTTGTCATATGATTAATCAATTAATTTTTCATTTATTTGTTGCATCTTCCTCCTTCAACCATCAACTCGTTGATGACTGTCACATCACCGCTGCCGAAAAACCTTCAAAACTCTAATTTTCACCTCAATCCCTATGTTTTTGAAAATTCAATTGGGCATCATGTTTCCATTAATTTTCGTAAAAATTTGACCAAAATCACATCATTACCATCAAATAACCGCCACCATAGTTACCGAAAAACTCCATTACCGTCCCTCAAGCTGAAAACTTAATTTTTACCAAAACCCACAAAATTCACAAAAAATTAATTCTCTCTGCAAGCCCCACAAAAGTCCTTCTTGATTTTTTAGTTCTTACAAAATTTAAACTTGAACCGAGTATAAAATGAATGAAATTCAAATCTAACCCTTTTGTTGAACTATTTTTCATACATGTAAGTTCAATTCGGGTAAATTTCAAAAACCACGTCAAACTATAACCCCTTTTGCACAAAGATATATAAACTTTAGAACTTTAAAACTGTGAACCTTTGTGAATGATTTCTGTTTTCAAGCCACGCACGCAAATCCTATGGCCACGTCAGTCCGGAAAATATTCTGGTCAAAATCGGATTCAAATTAGATGAATTCAATAGTTAAAGGACTACAATTAGAAAGTGTAAACTTGATGCACCAAAACTGGAAAGAGCCTAATTTACAAGACGAAAATTGATTGTTTCCCTTTTTATGAACTTTGCAAAATCACAACCTCCAACCGAATACTTTTAAAAGATTAAAATACCCTTCATAATAAACATCTACATGGGAATTTTCCACCACCGACAGCATTTGACGTCCTATTAGTATCATTCATAAAGTTTTGTGGTAATATTATAAAGTTTCAAAGTTCAAGTACCTTAGTCAAGTTGAAAACTAAATTTTAACCGAAACATACAAAGTTCACGGCAAATTAATTCTCTCTGTAAGCCCCCCAAAATTTAAAATCTTGGTTTTCATATTTCTTTCAACGTTTATGTTTATTAAAATAGAACTTAATTAGAAAAACTTGAAATTATATTTACACTTTTTAATGGTAATTTAATAATTTTAAACGTTAAATGATGATTTTATAATATTTATAGTTGTAAAAATAGAAAGTTTATAGAAATTACAATTTGAAATGAAAGAAATAAAGATAAAAATATATAGATTATTTGACGTATAATGGTATGACTGAAAATTTAGTATACAAGGTAAAGTTTATTTAGTAATTTTTTAATTACTTGAATATTCAATTTTTTTATTCTTAAAGAATTTTCGTATCAAGCAAAAATTAATGAAAATTCAAATCTAACCATTTTTCTTGAACTCTTTTCATACAAGTGAATTTATAATTTGTTATTACAGAAAAATAAGGTAAATAACAAAAATTACCCCAAACTATAACCCTTTTACACAAAATTATTAGAATTGTGGAACTTTACCATTGCCAACATTTGCAAATGATACTTATAGACCGATACAATGGAATATTTTCCCGAAGATGTTTATTCTTGAGGGTATATATTTTTGTCTTTTGATTAATTAATTTCACAATTATATTTGGTGCTCGCTAATGACTGCCACATCACCCCTAACGAAAAACCCTCAAAACTCTCATTTTCGTCTCAATTCCTATGTTTTCGGGTAATATTCAACGACACATCAATTCATTAACTTTTCATAAAAATATGACAAAAAACACACCAATAACATCAAATAATCCCCATCATAGTCGTCGAAAAACTTCATGACTGTCCCTCAAGTTGAAAACTAAATTCCTTCTAAATTGTAACCAAATGGCTCGATTTCTCTTGTTTATTTTCGAATTGAAAACATGATTTTGAGAATTAAAAGTATAATAAGAAATATTGTGACTTCTATAAACTTTTCAAACTTACAGTCTCTATCCCAATACTTTTAAAAGATAAAAATACCCTTCGAAATAAATATCTTCAGGGGAATTTTCCACCGTTGACAACATTTGGTTGCCTATTAGTATCATTCGCAAAGGTTGGTGATGGTATTATAAAATTCCAAAGTTCAGGTACCTATAATACTTAATTTTAGTTTGATAGATTATTTATGCCAAAGTCTCTATGTTTCCAAATAAATCTCCATGGTTATTTAATTTTATTTTCTCTTGATTTTGGTAATTCAAACTTACTGATTCTTACATAAAGATAATTATATTTTTCCTCCAATTTTGATAGCTATGTCAGCAGTTCTGAAAATTTAGACATAAAAATGACTAAAATTGAAAAAAAAATTAAAACATAGAAGACCAAAATTTAAAAATGAATATTTAATTGTACAAAAAATGGAAATTGTCTTACATATAAAACCATATTGAAATATTCTCTAACTTCTAATAGTATAATACTTTAATAAAAATATTAAATTTATAGTATAACTTTTTTTCCTAAAGTTTTTAATATATCATTGAAAAGCTCTTTATATATAGTAATATGAAACTAATTTTAGTCTCAAATTTTGGATGTTATAGAAGAATAATTTTAGTTTGATAGATTATTTGAACCAAAGTCTAATCTTCATGGTTATTTAATTTTATTTCCTTTTAATTTTGGTAATTCAAACTTACTGATTATTATATAAAAGATAATTATATTTTGTCTTCAATTTTGGTATCTACGTCAGTAGTTTTGAAAATTTAGACAAAAAAAATGACTGAAATTGAAAAATATGAAAACATAGAGGACCAAAATTGAAAATGAATACTTAATAGATCTAAGATAAAAATGGAAATTATCTTACATATTTTAAAACCAAAATTAAAATTATCCCTAACTTCTAATAGTACAATACTTTAATAAAAATATTAAATTCATAGTATAACTTTTTTTTCATAAGCTTTTATACCATTGAAAAGCTCTTTAAATATATATCAATATGAAACTAATTTTAGTCTCAAATTTAAAATGTTATAGAAGAAAACTAATCAATTCATGTAAAAAAAATTCTAGAAGAGTTGTAAAAGTAAAGGATTCTAAAAAAATAAATAAACATTAAATTACATTACTATTCTTAATAAAGAGTTTTATTTAAATAGGACTCTATTTCACATCAATTAAATTTAAAAATCATGAGGGTTAAATTTGGCATTACAAAAAATGGATAAAACTTCCATACTTATATAGATATAGATATATATATTCTTATTATTATGTATGCTGATCCAATAAATAATCCTAAAAACATTTAAGAGATTTTAAAAAACAATTTTTATGTGTATGATAATTGCACTAGTACCTAATTTAAATTATGTGCATGTCTTCCAAGCTCCATCTCATCTATATAAATTTACTCATTGTAAACAATATTGACAAAAATTAATGCATTTGGAATATTTATGGGTCACCAGCCCTACACTTTTGAATTGATGGAGGTTTTTAACTTTGGAAATTGGAGTCCTTTTCAATCTCCATAACTACTAGTATTACATAAATATGCCTTTTCTTGCTCCAATTTCATGAAAATGCAAAGGTAAATTTAGTAAAAAATTAACTCCGATTCAATACGTACCAACAAATTTAATTTGACCGGCCCACTTATCTTTCATTTGTATCTGTTTCATAGTAGGAGAAAGATGTAGAAAGATAAACAACAAATATACTACTACCTCCGTCCCAAAATAAATGACGTTTTAGCCTTTTGCACATATATTAAGAAATGTGATAAAAAGTCCAATCTACCCCTATTTAAGTTTAATTAATGAGGTGCTTTTATCTCTTTAACACATTTAATTTGAGGTGAGTAAATAAGGATATATTTGGTATATTGCATGTAAATATGCTTTGGAATACGAAAACGACGATTATTTTGGGACAAATTTTAGTTGCTAAAACGTCATTTATTTTGGGACGGAGGTAGTAGATTATACTACCTTTATTCCAAAATAAATGTCGTTTTAGCCTTTTACACATAAATTAAGGAATGTGCAAAAAAGCTATTTAAGTTTAATTAATGAGGGATTTTTATCTCTTTAACATATTTAATTTGAGATGAGTAAATAGAGACATATTTGGTATATTGTATATAAATATGTTTTGGAATACGAAAACGAGAACTATTTTGAGACAAATTTTAGTTGGTAAAACGACATTTAATTTGGGACGGGTGTACTATATAACTAATATAAACCCGTGTGACACACAGGATTTATTATAATAAATATATTTAATAAATAAAAATAAAAATTTTGAGTAAGAAATATAATAATTTGGAGAATATGTTAATAAAGAAAATAGTTTAGTGTATAATATTTTAACTAGAAATAGTGACATGTGTCAAATTCTTATTGAGTCGCCATGCACATCACCTCTAAGTTACTGAAACGCCCTAATTGGGATTACATGCTTTACATGTGACATTTTCTAGCAAAATTTGAAAATTTCAATTAAATTAGACTGAAATCTAATAAATTTTTAATTGTGGGATTAAGTTAGAAATCGAGATACTTATATATATTCTTATTATTACATATGCTGATCAAATAAGATAATCATAATAATCTCTTAAGAGATTTTAGAAAATATATAATTTTTTATGTGGTATATATTGACATATATAGATTTTTTATTTTTTATTTTGGGTTGGGGGAAGAATACAGAGGTTCTTGTCATGTGATAATTGCACTACTAACCTAATTTAATCACACCCACTACTAAGGAATGTAATAAAAATTTCAATATACCCCTATTTAAGTTTAATTAATAAGAGAATTTTATCAGCTCTTTAATACATTTAAATTGAGATGAGTAAATATGAGCATATTTGGTATATTGTATGTAACATGCTATGGAATACGAAAACAATAGTTAATTTGGAACAAATTTTAATTACTAAAACGATATTTATTTTAGAACATAGCTAGTATATATATTTACCCATGTTTAATTAGACAATACTGAGAAAAAAAAAATGCATTTGGAATATTAATGGGTCGCCAACCGTACACTTGAATTGATGGAGTTTTTTAACTACGGAAATTGGTCCTTTTCAATCTCCATAATTACTATTACATAAATAGAGCAAATGGGCCGAATTACACAAAATTTTTTAAGGATTTGACTTTTCTAACATTGTATATAAGGAAATGTACTTTTCTACCACAAAATATAACAAAGTTACCTTTTCTACACTATTTTGACTCGGTCATGGAAAAATCATCAAGTAATGATTGCTTGATGATATATTCAATTTTATTTATACTTATTTAACAATTGTTTTATCCAAATACTGTAATTACAAATTTATTTGCTCTTTTTATTTATTCTCTTGTATTTATAGTTATTTAACAATTGTTTTATCCGAAAACTGTAATTAGTAAATTTTTATAATTTCTAATTCATAAATTATGGTTCGATTAATTAGTACGAGAACCACTATAATATGTTAATCGAAGCAAAATAATTTATACTTAATTTAATAGAAATACTGAATATAATTTAGGTGGTTCGAGTGGCTCGATCACTAGTTCAAAAAATAAAAAATTTACAAAGTGATCGAACCACTATGTGAAATTCATAGTGGTTCGATCACTAGTTCAAAAAATCAAAAATTTCCAAAGTGATCGAACCACTATGTGAAATTCATAGTGGTTCGATCACTAGTGTAAAAATCAAAAATTTTCCAAAGTGATCGAACCACTATGTGTTTCACATAGTGGTTCGATCACTATTGAAAAAAACCAAAATTTTCCAAAGTGATCGAACCACTATGTCAAATTCATAGTGGTTCGATCACTATTGAAAAAAACCAAAATTTTCCAAAGTGATCGAACCACTATGTCAAATTCATAGTGGTTCGATCACTATTGAAAAAAATCAAAATTTTCCAAAGTGATCGAACCACTATGTCAAATTCATAGTGGTTCGATCACTAGTGTAAAAACCAATTTTTCTAAGCATATACATATGTACTTATACAACTGTGTTTCAAGGTCGCGCCAAATACGTAGGGCACCTCCTCTTCGTATGTGAATCAGAACCGCACAATGAACATGTCTTTTTTTTCCTCCTCGTAGGTACGTGACCACTATTGATAGGATCATCCTCCTCAAGCTCATCCAAAATAGGGTGTGAACTTTCGGGAATGTACTCCGTACAGGTAGCCCTATTGTGACCAGCTCTTCCACATCGTCCGCATGTCCCACTCCTTCGAGGAGGTCCAGTAGAATGTTCACCCGTAGAAGGTATACGGGTACTTTTAGGTCGACCGGCCTGTCTTGGATTCTCTGGAGCCGTACACAGTTGTAGATGAACGACATCGTGTTGTTTCCAGTATTGTGGCTCTTGTACAGGCATAACCTCGGCGGCCCACATTCCCCTCAACCATCCGGTCGTGTAATAAGGCGACACGTAATTGATCACCGACCGTTTCGTAAAACTGTGAAACCAAACAAAAATCAAGAGATGGGATGGGCGAGAGAATTGTAGTCAAAGATCAAAAAGTGGACTGACCTGATGGCAGCACATGCGTGTGAGCAAGGAATTAACTCGCTTTGGAACTCCCAACATGTGCACATACGGTGGTCCAAGTCCACCACATGGAGTTTACCATTGGAAACAACCTTGAATTTATTTCCCCCAAGTTCAGAGACATCCATTTGTCGACCAAGCCGCTGCCGCTCGATTAACTTGTCGTGAACGTTCTTCGTAAGAGGGTGATCCCTTTCGTCCGCCGTTTGTCTCCGTTTGACAAACCATTTTTCCATAATCCGTCGAGCAGCCTCTAGGAAGGAACAAACGGGCAACTTTCTTGCCCAAACGAGGCGTGCATTCCAAACCTCCGCGGCATTCGACGTCATGAAACTGTATCGTCGTACTGGACATTTTACGCGTGACCACCTCGTTTCTTGGGCGTTCTGCAATGTATTGATTGCACCCATCATCAGACTGTCACGTAGGGCTGACATGTACCTGTTTAAAAAAACAAAGAACACTTTACGTCAATTTGTTATTTATGAATACGTAGTGCAAATAATTATATGGGGATAAACTTACCCATCGAACTCATTTGGATCATAACAGTATGCAGCTCTTTGGAACAGATTGACCAAATGCGACCCATGTTTGGCCAAATGTTGTCTAATATGGTAACAACATAGTCCATGCGTGGCCTTAGGGAAGTTCTCATGTATCGCATTACTTATGCTTGCGTGCTGATCAGAAACGATGAGTAGGTCGTCAGGGCATCCGAATGCTTCCCTAACATGCTTCATGAACCAAGACCATGACTCATCATTCTCGATGTTTCCAATTCCAACTGCAAGGGGGAAAATTTGGTCGTTCCCATCTTTTGTCACCGCGACAAAGCCAATACCTCTGTATGAGCCTTTCAAGTGACAACCGTACCAAATTAAACAATTCAAACACTATTCAAAAAATCTAAAAAATTCGAACCATACAAAACGATAAGAGGACTAATTGCAATCATTACTCAACAAATTAAACAATTTAAAGCTATAAACATCAAGTGGTTCGAACTATACTTCAACAAATCAAAGCAAAAGTGTAAATTGGAACATACCTCATCACCCATTGCTAAATCCCTTCAAGATTCAAACGGAGTTGCCAAAAATCGATGGACTCACCAAAATGCAAAATTTAACACCTAAATACAAGTTCCAATTTTATTAAAACAAAAGACTTCAAAATAATTTAAACATTTTGAAGTATTAATCGAAAGACATGTACAAAAAAAAAAACTTACCAATGCACTTCAATGTTTGAAAGAGAGAAGAAGAGAGAAGAAATTTGAGAGGAAAATGGAGATGGAGGCGCAAATGGGGGAGAAATAGTGTTAGGGTTTGTATTTATTTTGGGGTCAAAATGTAATAAGAGGAAAATGGGGGATGGAGGCGCAAATGGGGTGAAATAGTGTTAGGGTTTGTATTGAATTTGGGGTCAAAATGTAAAAAAATCGAATTTTCAGGGGTCAAACTGAAAATATTCAAAAATCCATTTTTTTCCAAAGTGATCGAACCACTATGAATTTGACATAGTGGTTCGATCACTTTGGAAAAAAATGGTTTTTTACACTAGTGATCGAACCACTATGAATTTGACATAGTGGTTCGATCACTTTGAACAAATTTTGATTTTTTTCAATAGTGATCGAACCACTAGTGGTTCGATCACTTTGAAACATTTTGATTTTTTTCAATAGTGATCGAACCACTATGAATTTGACATAGTGGTTCGATCACTTTGGAAAATTTTGGTTTTTTACACTAGTGATCGAACCACTATGAATTTGACATAGTGGTTCGATCACTTTGAAAATATTTTGATTTTTTTCAATAGGGATCGAACCACTAGTGGTTCGATCACTTTGAAAAATTTTGGTTTTTTTCAATAGTGATCGAACCACTATGAATTTGACATAGTGGTTCGATCACTTTGGAAAATTTTGGTTTTTTTCAATAGTGATCGAACCACTATGTGAAACACATAGTGGTTCGATCACTTTGGAAAATTTTTGATTTTTACACTAGTGATCGAACCACTATGAATTTCACATAGTGGTTCGATCACTTTCGAAATTTTTGATTTTTTGAACTAGTGATCGAACCACTGTGAATTTCACATAGTGGTTTGATCACTTTGTAAATTTTTTATTTTTTGAACTAGTGATCGAGCCACTCGAACCACCTAAATTATATTCAGTATTTCTATTAAATTAAGTATAAATTATTTTGCTTCGATTAACATATTATAGTGGTTCTCGTACTAATTAATCGAACCATAATTTATGAATTAGAAATTATAAAAATTTACTAATTACAGTTTTCGGATAAAACAATTGTTAAATAACTATAAATACAAGAGAATAAATAAAAAGAGTAAATAAATTTGTAATTACAGTATTTGGATAAAACAATTGTTAAATAAGTATAAATAAAATTGAATATATCATCAAGCAATCATTACCTGATGATTTTTCCATGACCGAGTCAAAATAGTGTAGAAAAGGTAACTTTGTTATATTTTGTGGTAGAAAAGTACATTTCCTTATATACAATGTTAGAAAAGTCAAATCCTTAAAAAATTTTGTGTAATTTCGGCAGCCCTCTCTACATAAATATGCATTTTCTTGCTCCAATTTCATGAAAGTGCATAGTTAAATTTAGTAAAAAATTTACTCCGATTTGATGTACCAACAAATTTAATTTGACCCACTCCTCTTTCATTTTTTTGTTTTTTTTTTTTTGTTTCATAGTACGAGAAATGCTAACCCATCCAAAGAGGACAACTTTTAATACGCAAAAACTCATGTGAGACGGTCTCACGGATAGTTTCCGTGAGACGAATCCTTATCACCCATGAATTGAATCCATATCCACAAACTTTCATATGAATTGCTAAGTGTGGGTTATGAGTTGACCCGTCTCACGAAAAAAGATCTGTGAGACGGTCTCACATAAGACTTACTCCTTTTAATATATTAATATATTCACAGTGGATAGGATAGCAAGACTAAACAACTGATATATATGATGCTTGGTTGTTCTTGATAATTTGCCTAAGCCTATGAGCACAATGATATTCATTCCGCCCCATGCATAAGTTCTTTTCTTTTCATTGTTTGGGGACGAACAATAGTTTAAGTTTGGGGGGTTTGATAACTTCGTTATTTGATGCATTTTGTGGTTTAATTTCATATCATTTTGTGTTGAAAAACATGCAATAGTCAGATTTTATTTAGATTTTATTATCTTTTTAAGATTTCATGTTTTTTGCTTGATTTGAAAGGAATTTGATAGGTTTTAGCACAAAATGAAAGTCCAATGGAATTTAACGCCAAGTTGGAGTCGAGATAGGGAGTCGATAAAGTGCAGTTATGGGGGAAAATCATATCTCGAGCTCTAGAAGTCCAAATTCAATGTTTCTTGTATTTTTAGAAAGCTAAGAGGAAGTTCTACAACTTTCATGTTGGAAGATTTCATCAATTCTGCCAACAAGAGGGCAGAATAGTACAAGAAGTTGAAAGTCATGCAAGAATGTCCTGATTTTTGTCTTGACAAGGCTTGAGTAAATTGGGTATAACTTAGTGTACAAAACTGATATTGGGCTGAAGTTAGTGGCATCGGATAGATAACTTAGAGGGCTACAACTTTCATAAAGAAGTAGAAGCCCAATTCTGAGCGTAAAAGGGCCGAATCGAGGATGAAAGCTGGAAGTCTGGGCCACCCGGGTCACTTGGCCGGGTCGGTGGTCTAGTTGCGGGTTTTTAGGCATGTTTGGACTCCTATTTGGATACAACTTGCTCCAAGTCCGATTTTTACCTACTTAGATACAAATTAGGACTTGGGAAAAAGAAGATTTGGGAAAATATAAAAAGATCCATACACATCCAAAAAAGGAGCATTCATCCACATCTTGAGAGCAAGGAAGAAAGCAAGGAATTGAAGATTCAAGAGTCAAGAGGAGCAACCAACAATCACAAATTTATAAAAGTTTTTGTCATAATCTTTAACAAGGATATATTTGGCAATCCATATTTTGTAACAAACATCCATACTTGTATATAGACAATAATAGATATATATAAAGATTCGAATTCTTTAAACATTGAGGAAAATCAACATTATTAGAAAAAACAGAAGCAACAACGATTTTTCTCTTCTGAATCGGTTCACACACTCTCCAATACAGCAAGGAAGGTGAAATAATATTTTCCGACAGCAGTATTAATTTATTATTACAAATAATCTTTTATTCAGTTTTTTTGCTGTGATTATTGTACATGTGATTTCAGGATTAGAATCATCAACATTAGTGATAACACATTTTAGTTTTACTTCCTTAAATGCTAACTAAGATTTAATATCAAACATGTCATGAATTCAGAAACGTTACAAGCACTTATATATCTTCGTCTAAATCTCCAAAATGGTTTCATAAATTATCTTAAATGCATAAGTAAGTTGTTTCAACTGATCTTGTCATTTAATTGACTGCAAATTAAATACAATTCTCTTTTCATGGAAGCAACTCTTATAAATTAGGCTGATATAGCAATCCAATTTTTGTAAATTACTTGGAAGAGATAAAAGGAGCCTTCACCAAAATTTGCAACATGAATATCGTGAAAAGCAATATGATCATCAAGATGATCATATTCCTAGCAATTATCGGGAAATCAAGTCAAGAAGGGCCATCAACTTCACCAATATCCAAGGATAAACATTTCTTCACGTCTGGGTTTCAAACCGAAAACGACGTGTGTTATAAGAACTTCACAGAAGAAATCAGGAGTGAGATTGAAGTTGGCTTATGCCAAGATTTGAATGCTTCTATAAGCAAGAAACTATTTGTGGATTGCTGCTTAACCATTTATCTCTATTCTGATTGCTATTTCTATATCGAGGTTAATAACTTCAAGGAACATAACAGTTGTGGCAAGGGTCCAGATGCTATACAGGCTAGGGCTCAAGAAATTTTTGATTACTGTGAATCAAACCTAGATCTTTAAATCAGGAATATGTATATCTGCACATTTTGCATATAATGTGTATGTGCAGATCTAATAAATAGCACTACAATTTATAAAATAGTAAATTTTCATGTGATATGCATTGATAGATGACACATATCTTCAAGTGCATGGTAATAACTTTATAAGAAACTTGTGTTCTGTATTTTTAAATAAGAGGTTCTATATCTATGTGTTGGAAGAGTAGTGCTTGAAATATTTGTTAATTTCATTGAAATATAAAGGTTTAGAGAGAATTTAATCAAAATAAACAAGAAGTTCAACTAAGGAGCTAGATTTGAGTAGTGGCCATAATCGATTTGGAGGAAGGCGTCGGCCATCATTCTGCTGAGCTTGACAGTCCCAGATCGAGCTTAAAGGCACACACCACCAGCAGTAGTTTGGAAGGGAAGGTCCATCGCATCGATCTACACATTACACCTTCACAACCTCTTCTCCAGTTTGGAAGGTTTAGAGAGAACGATGGGAGAGACGTGAATTATGATTTTTTTTTTTCACTCATAAAATGACTCAGAAACAACTCAGAATTCGGATCTTGAACTCAGCTCGTTTCCACGATTTAAAATCAAATGCGACCCTGTAGGATAGGGCTTGGACCAATTGTGGTCCAGGGTCAATGAAAATTGACCCAGTAGAAATTTTATGTCAAAAACTAACGGGCCACAGCACGAGCTACGCGCGTGCCCGTTAAGTCAATTGAGAACAGTCGAAGTAGGTCAACATCGCACACATTTTGTCCCCAAATTGATTTGGAACCCTAATCGCACTAAAAAATCGCACCCCAAATCCCTAATTCCCGCTCAAATTCCCAAATCGCACCCAAGTCTAAGTCTCAAGCAAGCCCTAATCTTGAAGATCGAACCTGAATGCCCAAATCCTAAGTGAAATACAGTATACGGGCAAGCACAATCGAGATAGTGAAAAATCGTGATGGTGATAAAAATAGTTAGTATTCAAACTTTGTGATGTTTCACTAGTTTGTGGGCATGTTTAATATGTTTCACGAGTTTTTAGGAAACTGAATGCACAATGTCCTAGTTAATATGTTCTGAAAAGCGATGTTTCAACCGTTTTTAGGCAAGTTGTAATATTTTTATTTATTTATTTAATGTTTGGTTTTTTTGTCCATATTATGTAAGCTCTTGTTTAATGTAGTGGCAGAATGTAGTGGGCCAGTGTTTGTCTCTATGACCAGTATGTAATTGCATTGTTGAGTTAGTCTCCTGTGCAACTGGTGTATGTACAATTCGGGTCGGGTCCGGGTCAACCCGGATCCGCGCACTTTTATTTTTTTTATTTTTTTTGAATTTTATTTTTTAATTTCAGGTTGTTACCTTTATGTTATATGCATGTGACTTTTATGTTATATAAGTGTGACCTTTATGTATAAATGTAATGACCTTTATATATTTTAACTTAGAAAAAAAATGAAGAATTTTAACAAAATTTGTACATATTTACGTTTATGAAATATTAGCTGCACATATATCCATCCTTAAAATGCACTGAATTTTGAAAATTTCAATTTTTTTCAAAGTTATGGATTATAAAGGTCATAATATTTGTACATAAAGGTCACAAGAACTGTACATAAAGGTTACAACAATACAATATAAAGGTCTTAATCTGAAGTGAAAAAACCTAAAAATCTTCATTTTTTTCCTAAGTTACTGAACATAAAGGTCATAACATTTATACATAAAAGTCATACTTATATAACGTAAAGGTCACATCTTTACAACATAAAGGTAACAGCCTGAAGCGAAAAAAAAAAGAAAAAAAAAAAGAAAATCCAGGTGCGCGGATCCGGGTCGGGTCGCCCCAGTTGCACCAATCCAGATCCGTGCACCTAGTGCACAGCAGCATTTGCCTGCATTGTTTAATTGTTTGTGGTCCTGTTTTATGATTTTTGTGGAAGTGAGCCAATTGTTTAATTTTTTTTTTTTATGAATATTTGTTTATAACTTTTGTTTAGTGTTCTATTGTTTGTTTAGTGAGTCAATTGTTTAGTGAGCCATGTTTATAACTTTTGTTTAGTGTTCTCTCTTATTTGTTTAGTATTCCTTATGAATTTCCTATGTCAAAATTGCAGAAAAAAATGGTGGTAGGAGTAAAAAACTTTCTGGAATGGGTGGGGATGGGGGGTTTACAAAGGGAAAAAAGTCTTATAACTCATCATAGATGATACACCCTTAGAGGATATATAACATATCATTGAGAATTGGAATGATAGGGGGTTGGATGGGGTAAATCCTGAGGAATATGAGTATTTCAATGCAAAGCCTAAGGGTGATAATATAGACTTAGAACCTGAGTCTAGTGATGAGCCTTTTGATCCTGATTGCATAAGTGACTCTAATGATGGTCTTAATGATTTGCTATTTGAAGAATATAGACCAGGACATTGAGTGAATGGGAATAGATAGACCAACTGAAAGTACAAATAGGGGGGAGGATTCTAATTTTGAATCAGAGTTAGAAGACTGAGACAGAATTTGATAGTGACATGGGATCAGATATAGATGAATGTGAACTTAACCATACCTTCAGGTTTTCTAATGTGTTTAATCCAGATTTTAAAATCGGAATGAAATTCAATGATAAGAAACTGTTCAAAGAGGTTGTGTACTCTCATGGTGTAAGGGAAAGAAGGGATTTAAAAATAAGAAAAAATGAGGCTAAAAGGGTATATGTCAGGTGTTTGGGAAGGGGGTGTCCGAAATCACATGCAATTAGCCCGAAATTTTCTGATTTAGGCTATTTTATCCTCGCATCGATCATTTTTGAAAGATAGCATCCTAATTTCAAGGCCCGAAAAAATATTGTCCTTGAATGATGAATGACCAGAAGTTACCGTCCTAATTTTACAATTTTCCCTATTTAAAGAACAAATTAAGCACCAGTTAGTTCTTATTTCAAATTTTAAATTACAACCTGATGATGGAGAATTCAGCACATTTATCCCAAACCTGTATTTTAATATACAAGTAAATTAAAAATTATTACTCCTAACATTTTCTTAATTCTTTGTATTTAATAATTTTATTGTAAAATGTACTCTCGATGTTAAGATAAGATGTGCTAGTACAACGACCTATCATTTCAATTTATATGTGTGTGATTGAATTTGGAGAATTTCTATAATTTTATAGTAAATATGAATCTGGCTAATTGATAAATAATCTAAACTTATATGCAAATCATAGATTTATAATTAGAGTTATATGCAAAAATCGATTTAAATCATGGTAAATATTAAATCCCTTTGGCAGTCCCTCTTTCTTTTCTTATGGGCAATTCTATAGACACCCCATCAAATTCTAAACACACCCCATCTATACACACATTCTTTTTTTTTATTATTTTAAGAATGTGTGTATAGATGGGGTGTGTTTAGTATTGATGGGGTGTGTATAGAATTACCCTTTTCTTATTGGTACTCCACCTTAATTCTCCCTTTAATCATCGACGTCCTTGAGGTGAGACTTGATTGCTCCTTCTTCAAGCATGGAGATTATGTTTGAGGGTTTTGGATCAGAAATACAACTCATTTTTTGCTATTCTTCTTTCTTCTCTTTGTGTAAAGACTCTGTTTGTGGATTGAGCATGAGGGAGAGGGAACTACGTACCAGGTCTATGGTCTATTTCTTTATCAATCGGAACGACGCTCAAGTTATTTGAAAGAGACCACGATTACTACACTCTTCCACATTCTTTCGATTTCTTTCGTCTCTCTTGGATTCTACACAATTTTCATCAATGTATTGACAAAGTTTATACTCTCCACATTGATCACAATGCACACTATTGAGGAAACTCTAATATCAACAATTAAGTTTAATTAAAGTAGCCAATAGCCAATTCCACTTGGAATGATAACATGTCAAATTTTGTGTCAAAATGAACCTTAATTAACATGTACAAGTCTAACATATAGATAACAAATGACAGTTATATCAATAATTTGTACAAGGTTAACATATAGATAAAAAAAATGGCAGTTATATCTATCAATAATTTGGGATGAATATGTGCATTGCACATACGATTTCAGACTAATTGAGCGATTGACAACGTATTATCAATTCATATCAACATTTTTTTTCAATTTATGATAATTTGTTTGCAACGTTGTTTTAATTCAGAAAAGAAGAGATTTTTTATTCCTTTGGTAATTAAACATAATTTGAATTCTTTAACATTATACGAAAATATACAGAAGCATGTGCAGTAATTATATTGCACAATTTTCCTCTTCCAATTCGGTCTATACACCCTCCAATAGAGCAAGGAAGTGAAATAATATTTTCCAACAACAACATTAATTTATTCTTACAAATAATCTTTCATTCAGATATATATATTTTTGTAGTGATTATTGATTAGTAAATCAGCCTATCACCATTCAAAATTTAAATATGAATAAACAATAATTTATTCTCAATATCAATGATTAAATAATATCAAAAAAAAAATCTCACCAATAAAAGTTAAGATTCAGCAACATCATCAGTATTTATAAACCAAAAATGAAAAAGATATGGAAATTTTCAGTGATAACATATATTTTAGTTTAATTTACTTCATTAAATGCTAGCTAAAATTTAAGATCAAATATGTCATGAATTAGCTAGGGAACGTTACAAGCATATATATCTTCAATTAGATCTCGAAAATAGTTACATAAGTGATCTTAAATGAATATGTGAGTTAGCTGTTTCAACTGATCTTTTCATTTAACTCACTGCAAAAATACATCCACTTTCATGGAACCAACTATTATATAGCAATCCAAGTTTTTGTAAATTACTTTATAAAAGGATTCATATCACCAAACTGTGCAGGATGAATATGTTGAAAAGCAACAAGATTATGAAGATGATCATCTTAATAGCATCTATTTATGGGGCAATTCTAAATAAATCGGAGGCATACAGATACTTTGACTGTGACAAGTTCTTAACAACATACGGGAGTGACATTGATAAAGGGCTATGTGAAGATACGAATGCTTCAATAACCGGTAAATTATATGAATCCTGCATCCTCATTTTTTCCTTATCGGATTGCTATTTCAGTATCGAGGTTAAGAAGATCGAGGAAGAAAACACTTGTGGAAAGGATCCATATGCTGTACACGCTAGGGCTCAATATATTTATGATTACTGTAAATCTATTCTTTAAATCAATCTGATTAATTATGCAACAGTGCACATTCATCTTTTTATGATGTATGATAATAACTTAATTAATAAGAGATTAATTTGTGTTTTGTTTTTCTGAAATAAGAGGTTCTATATCTATGTGTTTGAAGAGGACTGCTTGAAATATTTGTTGATTTCATACAAATAGAAAGGTTTACAGAGAATTCAATTAATTAAACAAGAAGTTGAACTAAGAGTATTAGTTTTCAACTGAGAAGATTAGAAGTAGTGGGATGGATAGAATGAGGCATCAGTAGAGGCCAAACTCGATTTGGAGGAAGGCGTCGGCCATCATTCTGCCAAGCTTCACCTGTCCGGGAGTCGAAAGGTGCACAGATTCACCAGGTTGGAAGGGAAGGCCCATGGCATCAACACATCGCACATTCATTATCTCTTCTCCAGTTTCAAGCTGTGCTTTTCGTACTATTTCAAGCTCATTACTAGGATTTGTCAGTGTAATTGCCACCTGAAAAACCAATACAAAGTCACTTAACCTGAAATATTCAAATGATCAATACAATTGACAACTAATTTTACAATGAATAGACGATCATACCTCAATCACAGGCAGCAAAGGTGACAGCAAATCACAGCGTACATCTTGTATGAATTGTTGCAGCCTGCTCTTGTACAGTGGTGCATTAACGGAATCAAGATCACCTTCGCCTTGATACCATAGAATTGCCCGAATCACTCCTCCACCATTGAACAACGCAGCCTGTGCTCGACTCAGCATCGTGTTGTAGAGATCGCTGCCCCTACCCCACTGGCTTATAGACGTTGCTCCGATGGCACAAGGTACCAAACCGATGATCCCGATGCTTGGATCCCTCGCCAGAATGGAGTTTGCGAAGGGCATTCCTGGCCCCACCCCACAAACTTTCTTCGTGTCGATGTCTTTGTGGAGTGGTTCCTGAGCCTCTTCCCAGGTCAGGTTGGCGTTCAGTCGGAGGATCATCGGGTTTGGTTGGCATTCAGGAGGGACAACTCCGTCCCATGTTGTGGAGGACGTCACTCCACCTCTACCGGACATATTGCTTTGTCCGGCGAGTATTATTATGCTTTTCGGCATGTCCATACTCGACGTGTTGGACAGAAGCATGAAGCAGAAGATGAAGACTAACTTTGCGTGATCCATGGATACTGTAAGCAAAAGATTAATTAGTAATGTTCAATCAGCAAGAAAGAATATTATGCAGCTAACACATTCAAATTAGATTGCACCTGCTTCTATACAAAACAAACATGCAACAAAACTGCTGGATAATGCAATTGAGATTGTGTTTTCAAGAATATAGATTGGAAGGAAAACTTCATAATTCATTGCATGCTTACCTTCAAACGACCTTGAAATGAAAGATACACTTTTCTCTCTTCTCTTTCAAACACACACACTCTCTCTCTTTTGTCTCTGCTTCTCTTTTCTTTGTTTTGCACTTGCTTTTTCTTTCATGGAACATGTTGTATTTATAGATCTTGTTTGCTTTCGAAACTAATGCAAGGCTGTGAAATCATTTTAAGGAATCCAGAATCCATTGTCAATAATTAGGAAACTTTATCAATTATGTGTCTTCCAAGCTCCATCTCATCTATAAATCTTTTCCAATGTTTACACAATAATGGTAAAAAGTAATGCATTTGGAATATTTAATGGGCTACCATCCCTACACCTTTTAATTGATGAAGTTTTTGTCATTTTGCTTTTTATTTGTTGACTATGGAAATTGGAGCGAGCTCTTTTCAATCTCCATAATTACTATTCCATGAGTAAATGAATAAGTAAATTTAGCAAAAAATTAAATCCGATCGATTTGATGTACCACCAAATTTAATTTGACCACCCCACTTGGACTTGGCTCGATCGGAAGAATTGCCATGGGATAACCAACTTATGTTGCTCTATTTTCGGGAAAAATATATTAACTAAATAATGGGATTTAAAGCTAATTAAGAATGATCTTACAAATATCATTACCAAATTAAAGTAACAAAATATTCGCCCCGATGCATTTATTATATAGTCTTAAACTTGTCATGTTCATGCTGGAAAAGTTGGAGAATGACAAAAAATATTATAAATTGGATTAATATTATTTTATCGCATAATTTATTATTTAGTCCTACAATATTATTTTTATGGTGTCTTATTATATTTTGATACTATAGTTACCATAATTTTCGATTTAGTCCTACAATTTAAAATCTACCCGACTTCAATCAATATGTTGCTGATCTGGGGCTTCTTGGTGTCTAGAAATGATGTGTTGACGCGTGTCAAATTCTTATTGAGTCGCCATGCACATCACCTGTAAGTTATTGAAAAGCCCTAATTGGGTGTCGTCATGCATCACATGTCACCTTTCATAGTACAATTTGAAAATTTCAATTAAATAAGACTAAAATCTAATAGATTTTTAAATTGTGGAATTAAATTGGAAATTGAGGTTATATATATATATATTCTTATTATTATGTATGCTTATCCACTAAATAATCATAAAAACTTTTAAGAGATTTTAAAAAACAAACTTTATGTGTACGATAATTGCACTAGTAACCTAATTTAAATTATGTGCATGTCTTCCAAGCTCCATCTCATCTATATAAATTTGCTCATTGTAAACAATATTGACAAAAATTAATGCATTTGGAATATTAATGTGTCACCAGCCCTAAACTTTTGAATTGATGGAGTTATTGAACTTTGGAAATTGGAGTCCTTTTCAATCTCCATAACTACTATTACATAAATATGCCTTTTATTGCTCCAATTTCATTAAAATGCATATAGGTAAATTTAGTAAATAATTAACTCCGATTCAGTACCAACAAATTTAATTTGACCGGCCCACTTATATTTCATTTGTATTTGTATCATAGTAGGAGAATGATGTAGAAAGATAAACAAAAATATACTAGACTATACTACCTTTATCCCAAAATAAATGATGTTTTAGCCTTTTACACATAAATTAAGGAATGTGCTATAAAGTTCAATCTACTCTTATTTAAGTTTAATTAATGAGGGATTTTTATCTCTTTAACATATTTAATTTGAGATGAGTAAATAGAGGCATATTTGATATATTGTATATAAATATGTTTTGGAATATGAAAACGAGAACTATTTTGGGACAAATTTTAGTTGGTAAAACGACATTTATTTTGGGACGGAGGTACTATATATATAACTAATATAAACCCGTGTGACACACATGATTTATTATAATAAATATATTTAATAAAATTAAAATAAAAATTTTGAGTAAGAAATATAATAATTTGGAGAATATGTTAATAAAGAAAATCTTTTAGTGTATAAGAGCATCTCCAAGGGAGAACTTAAAAGACTACTCAAACTCAAATTTGGTAAATTAGTTGCCCCAATGGCAACTCAAATGCCAACTCTAATTTGAGTATTTGAACAGTAAGTGGCAAATTTCCCACTTACTGTTCACTACTCAAACTTTTTTTTTTCATTTATTTTATTTATTTACAATTTGTTTTTTGATCTATTATATTTTATGTATTGATTTTATATACTTGATATTTGGTATTTGATACATTATATAATTTATATATCTATAAGTATTGCATTATATTGTAGATTATATAATTTAATAAATATAAACATGAATTATAATTAATAGAAATACGATAAGATATCATACAATGTTTAACGAAAATTACAATGAAATTTACTAAAACACATAAGCATTACAACATGTTAAATTTAAACTAATAAAACACATCATGCTAGATTGACTACAATAAAAACATAAATGAAATGCAATTAAACTCCATATATAATATGGATTTTAATAATCCGTTAGACCACTTTCAGTCCCTCTGATTTCATTAAAATATTCTCCATAAGTGTTGGCGGAATTTGCAGACTGAGATCGACTCATAATTTTGAGTTGCTCACTCTGTAACCATGAACGTCTAACCAGATCAGAAATTTTGTCCAAATTCATGCACATTATTTTATCCTCCCTTTTCTGTATTTCAAATGATTTGTTTAGTTGCATCTCTTCTAAAATTCGTTCTTGACGTGTGTTTGATTCGGCCATTAAATTTTGAAACATTTTATTTCCTTCTTCCAGGGATTCCATAACGAGGATGAACGGGATCTCAGTGCTCCGATTGTAGAAACGAGAGACGTGACAACTCCAGAGGTAGAAATGATAAATCACGAAAATCCTACATTTCAAGATTTTCTTCATCGGCATAGAAAAATTAGAGATGCAGAGGCTCATTACAAACTTCGAAATACATTGATCGAACATCTTTGGGAAAAATGGTCTAATTCGTAATGTTAGTTATAATTTGTGTCATTATGTTATTTATTTACATTGTGTTGTATGACTAGATTATTTTCTTTACTATATTAATATGTATTTGTGATGAATTTTATAATATATTTTTGGTATTTTAATAAGATTTATAGTTCATAAATATTTTTTTATAATTGAAACCAATTAAGTTAATTTTTTTATGAACTAAAATAAATAAATATTTGATATTAAGTAAAATTTGAAAAATAAAAATTAAGAATATTGTAAGAGAATATTCCAATGAGTTTAAAGAGTTGGAGATAGTGGCAAATTTGGTGGCAAATTTGGTGGCAAAATCAAGATTTGAGTTTGGATTTGAGTAAAATGGTTGGAGATGGTCAAATTCTTATATTTAAACTATAAATGGTGACATGTGTCAAATTCTTATTGAGTCGCTATCACCTCTAAGTTACTGAAACGCCCTAATTGGGATTACATGCTTTACATGTGACATTTTCTAGCAAAATTTGAAATTTTCAATTAAATTAGACTGAAATCAAATAAATTTTTTAATTGTGGGATTAAGTTAGAAATCGAGATGTTTATATATATTCTTATTATTACATATGCTGATCAAATAAGATAATCATAATAATTTTTTAAGAGATTTTAGAAAATATATAGTTTTTTATGTGGTATATATTGACATATATAGATATTTTATTTTATTTTGGGTTGGGGGAAGAATATAGAGGTTCTTGTAATGTGATAATTGCACTACTAACCTAATTTAATCACACCCACTACTAAGGAATGTGATAAAAATTTCAATATATCCCTATTTAAGTTTAATTAATAAGAGGTTTTTGTCTCTTTAATACATTTAAATTGAGATGAGTAAATATGAGCATATTTGGTATATTGTATGTAATATGCTATGGAATACGAAAACGATGGTTAATTTAGGACAAATTTTAATTACTAAAACGATATTTATTTTGGAACTTAGATAGTATATTTACCCATGTTTAATTAGACAATATTGAAAAAAAAAAAAGCATTTGGAATATTAATGGGTCGCCATCCCTACACTTGAATTGATGGAGTTTTTTAACTACGGAAATTGGTCCTTTTCAATCTCCATAATTACTATTACATAAATATGCATTTTCTTGCTCCAATTTCATGAAAGTGCATAGTTAAATTTAGTAAAAAAAATTACTCCGATTTGATGTACCAACAAATTTAATTTGACCCACTCCTCTTTCATTTTTTTGTTTTTGTTTTTTTTTTCATAGTACGAGAAATGCTAACCCATCCAAAGAGGACATCTTTTAATATATTGACCGTTAATGTGTAATGATTTCATTCTCTCGTTATATAAAAAGTGAAGTTATTTGATATTTTGGACATTATATAAAACTCATCACATGATCACAAGATCCAGAACAGGTTCTCTCAAGCCCAAATCATACAATGTGAGTGTTCAATCTAGTAATGAACCTTTTACTGTTACTCAAGCTATGTCTGAATCACATTGGAAAAAGGCTATGCAAGATGAGTATGAGCCTTAATGGATAAAAACACTTGGATACTTGTGTCTTTCTCTGAAGAGATGAATGTAATCACCTGCTAGTGGGATTTTAGGACTAAATACAAGTCTGATGGCAGCATAGATAAATATAAAGCAAGACTTGTTGCTAGAGGTTTTCAACAAACTCCAAGTGTGGATTTCTTTGAAACATTCAGTCCAGTGATCAAAGCTTGTACTATCAGGTTGGTTTTAACATTAGTTGTGACTTATAATTGGAGTATTCAGCAAATAGATATCAATAATGCTTTTCTTAATGGAGATTTGGTGGAAACCGTTTATATGAGTCAACCTGAGGGGTTTATTGATTCAGCAAAACCATATCATGTATGCAAGTTACAAAAGTCTCTCTATGGGTTAAAATAGGCTCCAAGGGCATGGTTTACAGAGCTCAAGCAATACTTAATCTCCTTGGGATTCACAGCATCAGTTTCAGATGCATCCTTATTTTTTAAAAGAACTTCAGGGAAATTGCTGATTATTCTCATCTATGTAGATGATATTTTGATTACAGGTGATGATTCAATTGCAATTCAGCAAGTTATTCATGATCTTGGTCAGACTTTTGCTTTAAAAACTCTTGGTGAAGTCAATTATTTTCTGGGAGTGGAGACTCATAGAACTAAGGAGGATCTTACTCTCACTCAATCTAAGTATTTGTTTCATGATCTCTTGCAGAAGACTAACATGCTTAACAGCAAACCTGTGTCTACTCCTATGTGTTCTTCTCATAAGCTACACTTGCAAGATAGGAAACTTCTTGATAATCCTACTCTTTACAGAATCACTATTGGAGCTCTTCAATATCTGACTTTAACTAGGCCTGACATATCATTTGTTGTCAATAAGCTCAGTCAATTTTTGCATGCTCCAACCATTTCTCATTGGATAGCTTGCAAACACTTATTGAGATATTTGAAGGGTACTTCTACAGTTGGCATTGTCTTTACTCCAATATAAAAATGAGTCTTCATAGTTTTGCTGATGCAGATTGGGCAAGTTGTATTGATGACAGGAGATCCACTAGGGGTCATTGCATTTTCTTGGGCCATAATCTTCTTGTTTGGAGTTCCAAGAAACAGGCTGTGGTTTCCAGGAGCAGTGCTGAGTCTGAATACAGATCTTTGGCAGATACAAGTGCTGACCTTATTTGGCTTAATTCTCTTTTTCAGGAACTTGGAGTGCAGCACAATTCTCCATCCATTATCTGGTGTGACAACAAGAGTGCAGCAGCCTTAGCTTCAAATCCGGTTATTCATCAAAGAACTAAGCATATTGAAGTGGATGTACATTTTATCAGGGAAAAAGTTTTGGCAAAAGTACTTGAAGTAAGATATGTGCCATCTGAAGATCAATTACCGGATCTACTTACCAAGGCATTAACCTCAGCGCCTTTTCACAAACTTTGCAAAAACTTTCCCCTACGGTCTACAGCAGCTCGGTTTCATGGGGGAGTATTATAAGCATATACATGCAAGCACATGTCTTCTTATCCATGCATGCACAAGATCTTCTAGAATCTACTAGTGATGAGTCAGCTTGCTGAATCAGTTAGTTACTTAGCAAGTTAGTTAGGAAATAACTTCTAAACTCTTCTTCTCTTATCTATATATATGAGATCATACATGCGATGTAAATGTAATCTTTCATATATCAATACAATTGATTCTCTCTTTTATCACACTAGTAGTGTACCCGTGCGTTGCACGGTATGTTATATATATATAATTATTAAAAAAAATATAATAACATATAAAATGTAATGATTATTATTTTAACAAAAATATATTGATACTTTTTTTAATTTGTATTTGTATAAAGCTAGGTATTTTAACTTTAAATTTATGTCATTATAAATAATTATATTCAAAAATATTAGAAATTTGAAATTTATAAAGTAATATATTAATCTATGGATTAAACAAACAAATAAAAAAAATTGTGTCAGAACATTACATGAGTAGTGAAATTTTAAAAAATAAATTTAATATCTAAAAATAAGTTATATGTATTAGAAACGTTATGATTTAAGTATTGAGATAAATAAATTTATATTTTATTGGCATTTATAACTATAAATACACGCGTATTTTAATAAAAAATTTTGGTTCAACGCCACATATAACTCATTTATTCTAAATTAAATAAAAAATTATATCAGCTTATCAAATACATGAAAATCTCTCTTGCTATCTATTTAAATGAAACAATTCAAAATTGGACTTAATCTACACATTTTGAATAAAAAAATTATGATTAATAATTATAAGATTGATAAGTCAATATATCAGAGACTAAGAATGATGAAATTTTAATTTGTGAAAAACCTGAAAAATTACCTATGTCCAATCCCTTATGCCACCTCAATTAATCAGAATATAAATATAAATAAAAGTTGACAACAAATACGTATAAAATAAGAAAGATAAAATAAAATATTTGTATATTTCAAATGAATAAGTTGGTTAACTTGAAATAATAATTATAATCTATTTTTTTCTATTTGATATGTTTTATATGTGTAATCTATTAGGTACACCTATAATATTTTTTTTATTTTTACATTTTAATATCAATTTACAATAAATTAATATTATATATCATAAAAACGTTTAAAAATGAAAAATCATTGAAGCCCACACACATACATTTCCATATTTCAGTTTCATAAATTGTATATGAATATTAAATTTAAGATCATTAAATAATGATTGATTTTATATATTATATATTTAAAATTGATTTAAAATAGGGTAAATTACAAAAAACAACCCCAGCTATCGACTTTTTAAAATTTGCAACCTAATCTGTTTTTTTTTTTAAGATTGTCACCCAATCTTTCTGTGGTTTTGCCAATTGCAAAATTTTCGGTCATTTTTCCGACAAATGAATTAATTTTTTTCACTTTGCAACCCAAACTTTTTCTCTTAATCCAATTGCAACCCAAACTTTAATTTTTTTGTTCAATCGCAAATCATGATTTTTTTCGCTTCACACCGATATCTTTATGTTATATATATGAGTGTGACATTTATATTATATAAGTGTGATCGATATTCATAAAATAAATATCAAGGAAATATTGGTCAAAATTGGTGAAATATATGTAACATCGGTAAAAAATCGATGGAATACCAATAAATATCGAGAAAATATCAAAATATATTGGTAATATAGGAAAAATAACAATAAATATATGTACCCATATAATTTCCATCGATATCGATATTTTCACGATATTTCCGTGAATTTAAGTTACCTATATTTCCACCGGAATCGAAATTTTCATTCTTGGTTGCAATCTGATAAAAACACAAAGTTCAGGTTGCAATTAGATAAAAAAGAAAAAACAACAACAACAAAGTTTAGGTTGCAAAGTGAACAAATTAATCTCCATTTCGCCGGAAAATTTGCAATCGACAAAACCACAGAAAGACTGGGTGGTAATTTGAAAAAAAAAAAGATTAGGTTGCAATTTGAAAAAAGTCGATAGGTGGAGTTGATTTTTGTAATTTACCATTTAAAATAAGTACTTAAAAATAAGATGAGAGATAATAAATATATAATCTCTTATTTCATCTTATTTATCTAGCTATTTATTTTATTTGAAATTTCTATACAATAAATAATAAATTGAGTATCATAACTAATTTCTTAAATTAAATATTTATTTATTTGTATTGAATTTCTTAAAATACAATAAATAGGTTTATTTATTTTTATTTGTATTGAGTTTCTTAAAATACAATAAATATGTTTATTTGTATTTATTTATTTGTATTGAGTTTCTTACAATAAATTCAATATGAAATCAATTAATAGATTTCTTAAAATAGTAATTATTTAATAGGTAGATCATTTATTGCAGTTATTTTTGACAGAATATCCTGCTTTTATATATATATAGATTTTAACAAGATATATATATTTTTTGTAGTGATTATTGTCCATGCGATTTCAGGATTAGAATCATACATCAGTGATAACATATTTTAGTTTAATTTACTTCATTAAATGCTAGCTAAAATTTAAGATCAAACATGTCATGAATTAGGAAACGTTACATGCAGGCATATATATCTTGAATTAGATCTCGAAAATGGTTACATAAGTGATCTTAAATGCATATGTGAGTTAGCTGTTTCAGCTGATCTTTTCATTTAAGTCATGCTGCACAAATACATCCACTTTCATGGAACCAACTCTTATATATAAAGCCTGACAATTTTTGCAATTTACTTATAAGAGATAAAAGGATTGATATGATCACCAAAGTGTGCAGGATGAAGAATATATTGAAAAGCAACAAGATAATGAAGACGATGATCTTGATAGCAATTATTCTAAATAAGTCAGAGGCAATCGAATACTATGAGTGTGACAAGTTCGCAAAAATATGTAGGAGTGAGATTGATAAAGGGCTATGTGAAGATACAAATGTTTCAATAAGCAATGGATTATATGAGTGCTGCTACTTCATTTTTTACTTATCTGATTGCTATTTCAGAATAGAGGTTAAGAAGGTCGAGGAAGAAAACACTTGTGGAAAGGATCCATATGCTGTACACGCTAGGGGTCAATATATTTATGATTACTGTAAATCTACTATTTAAATCAATCACATATATTATGCAACATTGCACATTCATCTTCTTATTATGTATGATAATAACTTTATTAGTAACATATTAATTTGTGTTTCGTTTGTCTGAAATACGACATTCTATAATTATGTGCTACAAGACTTCTTGAAAAATTAATTTCATTGAGATAGAAAGGTTTACAATTATACTGAACAACAAGTTGAACTAAGAGTATTAGTTTTCAACTGAGAAGATTTGAAGTAGTGGGATGGATAGAATGAGGCATCAGTAGAGGCCATACTCGATTTGGAGGAAGGCGTTGGCCATCATTCTGCCAAGCTTCAGCTGTCTGGGAGTCGAAAGGTGCACAACTCACCAGGTTGGAAGGGAAGGCCCATGGCATCAACACATCGATCGCACATTCATTATCTCTTCTCCAGTTTCAAGCTGTGCTTTTCGTACTATTTCAAGCTCATTACCAGGATTTTTCAGTGTAATTGCCACCTGAAAAACCAATACAATTAAGTCACACTCAACCTGAAATATTCAAATGATCAATACAATTGACAACTAATTTTCCAATCAATGGACGATCATACCTCAATCACAGGTATCAAAGGTGAGAGCAATCACAACGTACATCTTGTATGAATTACTGCAACCTGCTCTTGTACAGTGGTGCATCCGCGGGACTAGTATCACCTTCGCCCTGATACCATAGGATTGCCCGAATTATGCCTCCACCGTTCAACAACGCAGCCTGTGCTCGACTCAGCATCGTGTTGTAGAGGTCGCTGCCCTTACCCCACTGGCTTATATACGTCGCTCTAATGGCACAAGGCACCAAACTGATGATCCCAATGCTTGGACCCTTGGCTAGAATGGAGTTTGCGAAGGGCATTCCTGGCCCCACCCCCACAAACTTTCTTTGTGTCGATGTCTTTGTGGAGTGGTTCAGTCGGAGGATCATTGGGTTTGGCTGGCATTCGGGAGGGACAACTGCGTCCCATGTTGTGGAGGACGTCACTCCACCTCTACCGGACATATTCCTAGGGCACAACTAAAATTTGTACTAATTTTAATAAATTATGTAGGAATTTGATACAATTTAACATCACTTTATAAAATTCTTGAAATGTTTGGCTACTTAATCATGCAGGTGAGGTGGAGCGATCATCTCCAATAATGCATTCATTTTTAGTTTTTCACTATCTTCTTGTGAAAGTCGTCACTAATTTATGAATATTTTTTATAAAATATGGATTGCATTAATATATCCTTATTAAATATTTTATTTAAGGTTATAATAGTAATTTACGATTTTCATATTCAAATAATTTTACATTAGAATTCTAAACCAAAATCATATAGAATTCTATTATAATTAGGACTCTATTATATAAGAACTTTAATTTATTAGATTTTTTTTAATTTGGTTTAATTTTAGAGTGTTTTTTTTTTTTTTGCCCCGTAATATAGGTAGTCTGACATTTTTGCACAGTAATGTATCGGGCTGGCAATTTTACCCCGTATTGATTACAAATTGTGCAAATGTTGTCCAATTTCAGCCTGAACTGCTTAATTGGGTCCGAATTGCTGATGTGGAATTAAATTGGCCTTCAATTTGGGCCAATCGGGCCAAATTCGATGATGTGGAATAAAAATAAAGTAAGAATAAAAAAAACAAAATTAAAAATATTTTTTAAGAATAAAAATAAAGCAAAAATCAATATAAAAAATGATCTCCCCCTTCTTCTTTCCTCGTCATGCCGCCGCCGAGTTGGAGTTCGCCGCCGCCGTGAGGGGTTGCGATGGGGGTGGGTCTGGTCGGCGAGGAGGGTCCCTGCTCCATCTCTCGTCTCTGTTCTCCCAGCCGTATCGGAATCAAAGTAATTCGAAGAGTAAGAGTAAGTAATTTGGAGCTTAGCGGCAGAGAAGGTGGTTTCTTGGCAGTGTCTTCGAGCTTATTATGGAAGCCGATATACAGTTGTTAGGGTTTCTCTGTTTGCAAAGTTGTCATCTCTCTCTCTCTCTCTCTCTCTCTCTCTCTCTCTTCGTTGAGCTCATCCAGGCCAGCCGGTTCACCACCAGCGAGGCGGCGTAAATTCACCCTTGTCACCGCCGAATAACATGTCGCAGCCGGTAGAAACTCTCGACTCCGACTTCGTGGTAATCCTCGCCGCTCTTCTCTACGTGCTCGGCCTTGTTGTCGTCGCTCGTTGTGCCTTGATCCGTTACATCTCCGGCAGGTCCCGAGGAGCATCTCCTCCGTGTGCTTCCGCATATTGCCTCTAGAGATCGGTGGAGAAGCTCACTGAAATTGCGGTCGTGATGGTAGTGGAAGTGACGAAGATCAGAGGAGAAGGCGTTTGGTGGTGGGATGATGGCGACGGCGGTGGTGGGATGCTGAAGAAGATGATTTTTTTATTTTTTATTTTAATTTTTTAATTTTTATTCTTAAAAATGCCACGTAATATAAATAATTCCACGTGGCAAATTTTGATTGGATTGACCCGAATTGAAAGCCAATTTTATTCCACATCAGCAATTCCGGTCCAATTAAGCCGTTGAACTGAAATTGGACAACATTTGCATAATTTGTGATCAATAGGGGGCAAAATTGCCAGCCCGATACATTTTTTGTGCAAAAATGTCAGATCCCATATATTACGGGGTAAAAAAAATAATAAACTCTTAATTTTATATAGATTGTATATCCTTATAAAAAATTATTATTTAAGTCGATTAATAGTAATATAATATTTTAATTTAAAAAATTCATCTACCATATACAACGCATTTGCCGATACTCGTAGAAAAAAAATGATAGTTATATCAATAATTTGTTAAAGGGTAACATATAGATAAAAAAATGGCAGTTATATCAATAATTTGGGACGAATAGTTCGAAATTGTAGGCGCATATGCATTTCACATGCGATTTCAAACTAATTGAGCGATTGACAACGTATTATCAATTTATATACGTTATGAAATTAAACAGAAAAGAAGAGTTGTTTATTCCTTTGGTAATTAAACATAATTAGAATTCTTTTAACATTATAAGAAAAAACAGAAGCAGCAATTGCACAATTTTCCTCTTCCAATTCGGTCTACACACCCTCCAATAGAGCAAGGAAGATGAAATAATATTTGCCATCAACATTAATTTATTCTTACAAATAATCTTTCATTCAGATATATATTTTTTGTAGTGATTATTGTACATGCGATTTCAGGATTAGAATCATCATCATCAGTGATAACATATTTTATTCATTAAGTGCTAGCTAAAATTTAAGATCAAACATGTCATGAATTAGGAAACGTTACAAGGACATATATATCTTCAATTAGATCTCGAAAATGGTCTCATAAGTGATCTTAAATGTATATGTGAGTTAGCTGTTTCAACTGATCTTTCATTTAACTCACTGCAAAAATACATCCACGTTCATGGAACCAACTCTTATAAAGCCTGATATAGCAATCCATTTTTTTGTAAATTACTTTATAAAAGGATTCATATAACCAAATTAACTGTGCAGGATGAATATGTTGAAAAGCAACAAGATTATGAAGATGATCATCTTAATAGCATCTATTTATGGGGCAATTCTAAATAAATCGGAGGCATACAGATACTTTGACTGTGACAAGTTCTTAAAAACATACGGGAGTGACATTGATAAAGGGCTATGTGAAGATACGAATGCTTCAATAACCGGTAAATTATATGAATCCTGCATCCTCATTTTTTCCTTATCGGATTGCTATTTCAGTATCGAGGTTAAGAAGATCGAGGAAGAAAACACTTGTGGAAAGGATCCATATGCTGTACACGCTAGGGCTCAATATATTTATGATTACTGTAAATCTATTCTTTAAATCAATCTGATTAATCATGCAACAGTGCACATTCATCTTCTTATGATGTATGATAATAACTTAATTAATTAATAAGAGATTAATTTGTGTTTTGTTTTTCTGAAATAAGAGGTTCTATATCTATGTGTTGGAAGAGGACTTCTTGAAATATTTGTTAATTTCATACAAATAGAAAGGTTTACAGAGAATTCAATTAATTAAACAACAAGTTGAACTGAGAAGGTTTTAAGTAGTGGGATGGATCGAATGAGACATCAGTAGAGGCCATACTCGATTTGGAGAAAGGCGTCGGCCATCATTCTGCCAAGCTTCACCTGTCCGGGAGTCGAAAGGTGCACAGATTCACCAGGTTGGAAGGGAAGGCCCATGGCATCAACACATCGCACATTCATTACCTCTTCTCCAGTTTCCAGCTGTGCTTTTCGTATGATATCAAGCTCATTGACAAAATTTTCCACTGTAATTGCTACCTGAAAAAACAATAAAAAGCTAATCAACCTGCGATATTCAAATAATCAATACATTTAATTACAACTAGTTTTCAAATCAATACCTCAATCACAGGCAGCAAAGGTGACAGCAAATCACAGCGTACATCTTGTATGAATTGCTGCAGCCTGCTCTTGTACAGTGGTGCATTAACGGAATCAAGATCACCTTCGCCTTGATACCATAGAATTGCCCGAATCACTCCTCCACCATTGAACAACGCAGCCTGTGCTCGACTCAGCATCGTGTTGTAGAGATCGCTGCCCCTACCCCACTGGCTTATAGACGTTGCTCCGATGGCACAAGGTACCAAACCGATGATCCCGATGCTTGGATCCCTCGCCAGAATGGAGTTTGCGAAGGGCATTCCGGGCCCCACCCCACAAACTTTCTTCGTGTCGATATCTCTGTGGAGAGGCTCCTGTGCCTCTTCCCAGGACAAGTTGGCGCTGAGTCGGAGGATCATTGGGTTTGGCTGGCATTCGGGAGGGACAACTCCGTCCCATATTGTGGAGGACTTAACTCCACCTCTACCGGACATATTGCTTTGTCCGGCGAGTATTATTATGCTTTTCGGCATGTCCATACTCGACGTGTTGGACAGAAGCATGAAGCAGAAGATGAAGACTAACTTTGCGTGATCCATGGATACTGTAAGCAAAAGATTAATTAGTACTGTTCAATCAGCAAGAAAGAATATTATGCAGCTAACACATTCAAATTAGATTGCACCTGCTTCTATACAAAACAAACATGCAACAAAATTGATATTGTGTTTTCAACAATGTAGATTGGAAGGAAAACTTTATGATTGCATGCATGCTTACCTTAAATTGGAATAAAATGTACACTTCTCTCTCTTCTCTTTCAAACACACACTCTCTCTCTTTTCTCTGCTTCTCCTTTCTTTGTTTTGCACTTGCTTTTTCTTTCATGGAACATGTTGTATTTATAGATCTTGTTTGCTTTCGAAACTAATGCAAGGCTGTGAAATCATTTTTAGGAATCCAGAATCCATTGTCAATAATTAGGAAACTTTATCAATTATGTGTCTTCCAAGCTCCATCCCATCTATAAATCTTTTCCAATGTTTACACAATAATGGTAAAAAGTAATGCATTCGGAATATTTAATGGGCTACCATCCCTACACCTTTTAATATATTGATGAAGTTTTTGTCATTTTGCTTTTTATTTGTTGACTATGGAAATTGGAGCTCTTTTCAATCTCCATAATTACAATTCCATGACTAAATGAATGAGTAAATTTAGCAAAAAATTAAATCCGATCGATTTGATGTACCACCAAATTTAATTTGACCACCCCACTTGGACTTGGCTCGATGGGAAGAATTGCATGGGATAACCAACTTATGTTGCTCTATTTTCGGGAAAAATATATTAACTAAGAGTAAGTCTCTTGTGAATCAGGTGCATGGATCGGATCGGGGTAAGGGGGATCGCAATTTTTTTTTTCGCTCATAATTTTTGAAAAAAATCACATACCAATAGTATATGTTAGACATACGTTTACGTTATGTTAGACATACCTTTAAGCTATATTAAACATACCAATTCTGCCCAAATTTCATAACTTGTCTTTTTTTTGCATGATTTTTGAATTTTGATACCACTACGTTATGTTAGACATACTTTTACATTGTGTTAGACATACCTTTATGTATACTTAAACATACATTTGTATATGTTAGACATACTTTTGCATATAGTTAAACATACCTTTATATATGTTAGACATACCTTTGTATATATAGTTAGACCTACCTACACATGGTTGGTCTAACTATACACAAAGGTTGGTTTAACTATACACAAAGGTTGGTCTATTTGAGCGAATTTTGGATGAGCTTCGGCACAAGTCTTCAGCGCGTGGGAGCGCGTACAGGCGCGTGGGAGGCGCATTTTGGGCGCGTTTTGGACTCGTGAATGGGTCGGGATGCACCTGACTCATACAAGTTTTTGCCATTAACTAAATCATGGGATTTAAAGCTAATTAAGAATGATCTAACAAATATCATTACCAAATTAAAGTAACAAAATATTCGCCTCGATGCATTTAATATATAGTCTGAAACTTGTCATGTTCATGGTGGAAAAGAAGGAGAATGACAAAATTAAATTGGATTAATAGTATTTTATCGCATAATTTTCGATTTAGTCCTACAATATTATTTTTATGGTGTCTTATTATATTTTGATACTATAGTTACCATAATTTTCAATTTAGTCCTACAATTCAAAATCTACCCGACTTCAATCAATATGTTGCTGATCTGGGGCTTCTTGGTGTCTAGAAATGATGTGGTGACGCGAGTCAAATTCTTATTGAGTCGCCATGCACATCACCTGAAAGTCATTGAAAAGCCCTAATTGGGGTCATGCATCAAATGTCACCTTTCCTAGTACAATTTGAAATTTTCAATTAAATAAGACTAAAATCTAATAGATTTTTAAAATGTGGAATTAAATTGGAAATTGAGGTACTTTTATATTATATTTTATATATATATATATACACACACACATAGTATAACAACACGTGCACTGTAGTGAGATATTATAATTACATAATTTATTATTAAATACTTATTTTTCTAAAACATTACGTACTTGTTTTTTATAATATAATTTCATTAATTAACAAAATTTATTTAAAGTTCAATCAATTAAAAATTATCAATAAAATTATTTACTTACATTTTAGAAACATCTTATTTCTATTTTGTCATAATTAAAGTAAATTATTTCTATTTTTCTTAAGTAACTGATAATATTTACAATTTAAATCATCTTCAAAACCAACAGAATACTTTTTGGTTAAATGAAATTTATATCTTGATAGTTCAACATAAAAAATGAGAATTTGAATTATTTTAAAAAATTAAAATTCTACATCTTAATTTCTAATTTCAAATATGTATATGCTTTTTATTATTAATATGGTAATTCAAATGTTAATTTCTAATAGTGCAATACTTTAATCAAAATATTAAATTATAGTGTAATTTGTTTTCATAAGCTTTTAATATATATGATTGAAAAACTCTTTAAATATATATTAATATGAAACTAATTTTACTCTCAAATTTAAAATGTTATAGAAGAAAATAATCAATTCATGTAAGACAATTTCTAGAAGAGTTGTAAAAATAAATGAGTCTAGGAAAATAAATAAACATTAAATTACATTACTATATATTCTTAATTAAGAGTTTTATTTAATTAAGACTCTATTTCATATCAATTAAAATTAATTATGAGGGTTAAATTTGACATGATTACAAAAATGGACGAAACAATCATACTTATATAATGTTATATATTATATTATATTATATTATATTATATATAGATAAAATTGTCCAAAGTTGTAAATTAAGATAGAAAGTTAATAGAAAATATAATTCGAAATGAAAGGAATAAAGATAAAAAGCTCTTTATTAGTACACAAATTAACGTTTATTTTAATCAATATTTTTTTGTTTTATCAATTATCAAATAAATTTAGTAACTTATCTAAATCTTTTGTGTTTTTTTTTTCCCATCATATCATTGTATGACTCATTAGTTCAATGTTTCTATCTATACTTCACACAACTTAGTATATTTCTAAGTAATTATTTAAATATACAAACGAACTATTTGTTAACAATTGGTTCCAAATATTTTATAAATTTTTTCAAACTCTTTCGTCTTTATCTAATAGTTTTACTAAATAGGAACATCTAAAGGCCTCTTAAGAACATCTTAAATAATTTTCAAGTATGTTTTAATTAAAAAAAAACATTTCAATTTTTTTTTACAAAAATGTGATTCAATTTCTCCATATTATTCATTTATTTGATTATTCTGCATAATTAATTAATGTGCAATTTGAACTCACCATCTTAAAATTTTAATTTTCATGGTTCTTAGTTTTTTTGTTCATGTTCATATTTATAATAAATTACTCTATTTATAGTATAAATCATGTTTTATCTATTTTTCATAATGCCGATTTCAACTCTTTAACATGATGAAATTAAATTGAAATTAAACGGACTCCTAATTATAAAGAAAAATCTCTGTTAAGGATAATTACGTAATTCAATGTTTATTTTATTTTTCTATTTAATTATAAATAGGAAATAGTTCTTTACATTCCAAACTCTTATTGAAATTTTTTACATGTTTTTCCTTCTATAATCTTGAACATTTAAAACTTTAGACCAAAATTAGTCTCATATTAAAATATATTTGAAGAGTTTTCCAAAGATATATTATAAGCATATGACAAAAAAAAAAAAAAGTTATACCATAAATTTAGTACTTTATTAAGTATGATACTATTATATAAGTTAGGGTTAATCTCAATTTATGTCATTTATGTAAGACACTTTCCATTTTTTGACAAGTACTAAAGTATCCGTTTTTCAATTTTGGTCTTTTATGTTTCAATTTTTCCAATTTGAGTCATTTTTCTCAAAATTTTCAAAATTGTTAACGTGTCTTTGTCATATGATTAATCAATTTATTTTTCATTTATTTGTTGCATCTTCCTCCTTCAACCATCAACTCGTTGATGACTGCCACATCACCGCTACCGAAAAACCTTCAAAACTCTAATTTTCACCTCAATCCCTATGTTTTTGCAAATTCAATTGGGCATCATGTTTCCATTAATTTTCATAAAAAATTGACGAAAATCACATCATTACCATCAAATAATCGCCACCATAGTTACCGAAAAACTCCATTACCGTCCCTCAAGCTGAAAACTTAATTTTTACCAAAACCCACAAAATTCACAAAAAATTAATTCTCTCTGCAAGCCCCACAAAAGTCCTTCTTGATTTTTTAGTTCTTACAGAATTTAAACTTGAATCGAGTATAAAATGAATGAAATTCAAATCTAACCCTTTTGTTGAACTATTTTTCATACATGTAAGTTCAATTCGGGTAAATTTCAAAAACCACGTCAAACTATAACCCCTTTTGCACAAAGATATATAAACTTTAGAACTTTAAAACAGTGAACCTTTGTGAATGATACTTAGGTCGATACGGTGGGAATATTATCCCGAAGATACTTATTTTTGACGATATTTTTGTTTTTTACTTAATTAATTATTATTTTTTGCTGCATATTTCTCTTCCAACATCAGCTTGCGGTTGGCCACCACATGGTCACTAATGAAAGACCTTCAAAACTCCAATTTTTGTCTCAATCCCTATATTTTGGGTCAAATAACCTTCGAAACTCCAATATTCGTCTCAATCCCTATGTTTTGGGTCAAATTCAACTGGACATCATCTTTCCATTAAATTTTCATAAAAATATGATGAAAAACACATCAATACCATCAAATAACTACCACCATAGTCGCCGAAAAACCTCTATCGTTGTCCCTCAAGTTGAAAACCAGATTTCCTCCAAATCTTAACCAAAATTCACAAAATTCATATCAAATTAATTCTCTGTGCAAGCCCAACAAAAACCTCAACTCGAATTTTTAATTCTTATTAAATTTAAACTCGAGCAGGGGGGATGAAATTCAAATCTAACCCTTTCGTTAAGTCTTTTTTTTGTTAAGTCTTCCTCCCTACCGAACACAAGTCGTGATTTCATTTGCCCTTTTGTGGTCGACCACCATTGTAGTCATCCTGTTCACTGACCCACAACATTTCTCATCTCTAAAAATCACAATTTCATCAATTCCCCCAGGAAAATCCAGAATTTTCAATACAATTTTCTAATTAAATAGAAGTTGAGCTTCGATCAACTACTCCATGGGGTAGCTTGATTTGAGATTTCAATTTAGGTGAGAAAGAGGCAGCAGGATTGAGAGAAGAAAGTGAGGAATTTGTTGGAATAGTGGAGAAGATAAAGATTGGCAATGATAAAGAGCGAAGAAAAATAATAGATCCCCAATTTGCTGGTACCCGGTGATGAAGATCGAAGAAGAAAAAAACTCCCAAGTTACTTCTTTTAATTTGATTTGGAATTTTTTTAATTATTTTTGAATTTTGAATTAATATTTTTAATGACATGACAGACACATCACTAGATTTTCCCACTAAGAAATTGGGGATTTCTGTTTTCAAGCCACGCACGCAAATCCTATGGCCACGTCAGTCCGGAAAAAATATTCTGGTCAAAATCGGATTCAAATTAGATGAATTCAATATTTAAAGGACTAAAATTAGAAAGTGTAAAGTTGATGCACCAAAACTGGAAAGAGCCTAATTTACAAGACGAAAATAGTGATTGTTTCCCTTTTAATGAACTTTGCAAAATCACAACCTCAACCCGAATACTTTTAAAAGAATAAATTACCCTTCATAATAAACATCTACAAGGGAATTTTCCACCACCGACAACATCTGACGTCCTATTAGTATCATTCATAAAGTTTTGTTGTAATATTATAAAGTTTCAAAGTTCAAGTACCTTAGTCAAGTTGAAAACTAAATTTTAACCAAAACATACAAAGTTCACGGCAAATTAATTCTCTCTGTAAGCCCCCCAAAATTTAAAATTTTGGTTTTCATATTTCTTTCAACGTTTATGTTTATTAAAATAGAACTTAATTAGAAAAACTTGAAGTTATATTTACACTTGTTAATGGTAATTTAATAATTTTAAACGTTAAATGATGATTTTATAATATTTATAGTTGTAAAAATAGAAAGTTTACAGAAATTACAAATTGAAATGAAAGAAATAAAGATAAAAATATATAGATTATTTGACGTATAATGGTATGACTGAAAATTTAGTATACGAGGTAAAGTTTATTTAGTAATTTTTTAATTACTTGAATATTCAATTTTTTATTCTTAAAAAAATTTCGAATCAAGCAAAAAATTAATGAAAATTCAAATCTAACCATTTTTCTTGAACTCTTTTCATACATGTGAATTTATAATTTGTTATAACAGAAAAATAAGTAAATAACAAAAATCACCTCAAACTATAACCCTTTTACACAAAATTATTAGAATTTCGGAACTTTACCATTGCCAACATTTGCAAATGATACTTATAGACGGATACAATGGAATATTGTCCCGAAGATATTTATTCTTGAGGGTATATATTTTTGTCTTTTGATTAATTAATTTCACAATTATATTTGGTGCTCGCTAATGACTGCCACATCACCCCTAATGAAAAACCCTCAAAACTCTCATTTTCGTCTCAATTCCTATGTTTTCGGGTAATATTCAACGACACATCAAGTCATTAACTTTTCATAAAAATATGACAAAAAACACACCAATAACATCAAATAATCCCCATCATAGTCGTCGAAAAACTTCATGACTGTCCCTCAAGTTGAAAACTAAATTCCCTCTAAATAGTAACCAAATGGCTCGATTTCTCTTGTTTATTTTCGAATTGAAAACATGATTTTGAGAATTAAAAGTATAATAAGAAATATTGTGAGTTCTATAAACTTTTCAAACTTACAGTCTCTATCCCAATACTTTTAAAAGATAAAAATACCCTTCGAAATAAATATCTTCAGGGGAATTTTCCACCGTCGACAGCATTTGGTTGCCTATTAGTATCATTCGCAAAGGTTGGTGATGGTATTATAAAATTCCAAAGTTCAGGTACCTATAATACTTAATCTTAGTTTGATAGATTATTTATACCAAAGTCTCTATGTTTTCCAAATAAATCTCCATGGTTATTTAATTTTATTTTCTCTTGATTTTGGTAATTCAAACTTACTGATTCTTACATAAAGATAATTATATTTTACCTCCAATTTTGATAGCTATGTCAGCAGTTCTGAAAATTTAGACATAAAAATGACTAAAATTGAAAAAAAATAAAACATAGAGGACCAAAATTGAAAAACGAATACTTAATTGTACAAAAAATGGAAATTGTCTTAGATATAAAACTATATTAAAATATTCTCTAACTTCTAATAGTATAATACTTTAATAAAAATATTAAATTTATAGTATAACTTTTTTTCCATAAGCTTTTAATAAATCATTGAAAATCTCTTTATATAGTAATATGAAACTAATTTTAGTCTCAAATTTTGGATGTTATAGAAGAATAATTTTAGTTTGATAGATTATTTGAACCAAAGTCTAATCTTCATGGTTATTTAATTTTATTTCCTTTTAATTTTGGTAATTCAAACTTACTGATTATTATATAAAAGATAATTATATTTTGTCTTCAATTTTGGTATCTACGTCAGCAGTTTTGAAAATTTAGACAAAAAAAATGACTGAAATTGAAAATATGAAAACATAGAGAACCAAAATTGAAAATGAATACTTAATAAATCAGATAAAAATGGAAATTATCTTACATATTTTAAAACCAAAATTAAAATTATCCCTAACTTCCAATAGTACAATGCTTTAATAAAAATATTAAATTCATAGTATAACTTTTTTTTCATAAGCTTTTATACCATTGAAAAGCTCTTTAAATATATATCAATATGAAACTAATTTTAGTCTCAAATTTAAAATGTCATAGAAGAAAAATAATCAATTCATGTAAAAACAAAATCTAGAAAAGTTATAAAAGTAAAGAATTCTAGAAAAATAAATAAACATTAAATTACATTACTATTCTTAATAAAGAGTTTTATTTAAATAGGACTCTATTTCACATCAATTAAATTTAAAAATCATGAGGGTTAAATTTGGCATTACAAAAAATGGATAAAACATTCATACTTATATAGTGTTATATAGATATAGATATATATATTCTTATTATTATGTATGCTGATCCAATAAATAATCCTAAAAACATTTAAGAGATTTTAAAAAACAAATTTTATGTGTATGATAATTGCACTAGTAACCTAATTTAAATTATGTGCATGTCTTCCAAGCTCCATCTCATCTATATAAATTTACTCATTGTAAACAATATTGACAAAAATTAATGCATTTGGAATATTTATGGGTCACCAGCCCTACACTTTTGAATTGATGGAGGTTTTTAACTTTGGAAATTGGAGTCCTTTTCAATCTCCATAACTACTATTACATAAATATGCCTTTTCTTGCTCCAATTTTATGAAAATGCAAAGGTAAATTTAGTAAAAAATTAACTCCGATTCAATACGTACCAACAAATTTAATTTGACCGGCCCACTTATCTTTCATTTGTATCTGTTTCATAGTAGGAGAAAGATGTAGAAAGATAAACAACAAATATACTAGATTATACTACCTTTATTCCAAAATAAACGTCGTTTTAGCCTTTTACACATAAATTAAGGAATGTGTAAAAAAGTTATTTAAGTTTAATTAATGAGAAATTTTTATCTCTTTAACATATTTAATTTGAGATGAGTAAATAGAGACATATTTGGTAGATTGTATATAAATATGTTTTGGAATACGAAAACAAGAACTATTTTGAGCAAATTTTAGTTGGTAAAACGACATTTATTTTGGGACGGGTGTACTATATAACTAATATAAACCTGTGTGACACACAGGATTTATTATAATAAATATATTTAATAAATAAAAATAGAAATTTTGAGTAAGAAATATAATAATTTGGAGAATATGTTAATAAAGAAAATAGTTTAGTGTATAATATTTTAACTAGAAATAGTGACATGTGTCAAATTCTTATTGAGTCGTCATGCACATCACCTCTAAGTTACTGAAACGCCCTAATTGGGATTACATGCTTTACATGTGACATTTTCTAGCAAAATTTGAAATTTTCAATTAAATTAGACTGAAATCTAATAAATTTTTAATTGTGGGATTAAGTTAGAAATCGAGATACTTATATATATTCTTATTATTACATATGCTGATCAAATAAGATAATCATAATAATGTCTTAAGAGATTAATTTAGAAAATATATAATTTTTTATGTGGTATATATTGACATATATAGATTTTTTATTTTTTATTTTTGGTTGGGGGAAGAATACAGAGGTTCTTGTCATGTGATAATTTCACTACTAACCTAATTTAATCACACCCACTACTAAGGAATGTGATAAAAATTTCAATATACCCCTATTTAAGTTTAATTAATAAGAGATTTCTATCAGTTTTTTAATACATTTAAATTGAGATGAGTAAATATGAACATATTTGGTATATTGTATGTAATATGCTATGGAATATGAAAACAATAGTTAATTTGGAACAAATTTTAATTACTAAAACGATATTTATTTTGGAACATAGCTAGTAAACATATTTACCCATGTTTAAAAAAAAATGCATTTGAATATTAATGGGTCGCCAACCGTACACTTGAATTGATGGAGTTTTTTAACTACGGAAATTGGTCCTTTTCAATCTCCATAATTACTATTACATAAAGAGCTGGACTCCTATGAGACCGTCTCATGTACGACGGCACTCGCGCACGGTCGTGCGTTGGGACACAGTCGTGTCCCAGGACACGGTCGATCGTGCGCGAGAACACATACTTATAGCATAAAAAGACATACTTATAGACAAAAATCACATACTTATCTCGACCGTGTCCCAAGACACGACCGTGCGCCAAAAATTGCTCTAAGTTTTCAGTGATGTCTTTGTGGAGTGGTTCCTGTGCCTCTTCCCAGGTCAGGTTGGCGTTCAGTCGGAGGATTATTGGGTTTGGCTGGCATTCGGGAGGGACAACTCCGTCCCATGTTGTGGAGGACATATTCCTAGGGCACAACTAAAATTTGTACTAATTTTAATAAATTATGTAGGAATTTGATACAATTTAACATCACTTTATAAAATTCTTGAAATGTTTAGCTACTTAATCATGCAGGTGAGGTGGAGCGATCATCTCCAATAGTACATACTGTCAAGATCAGCCTCTCAAACTACACCAATACTCTTAATTTTGGCAATACAACAGAAACCACCAATTCAAGAATTCAACTCAATGAACTAAGCTAGATAATTGAATCAAGAACAAGACAATCAACACTCAAACGATTACGTGGTTCGGCTTAACAAATGCCTACATCCACGGGAAAATATGGGGGGGAATTCTTATTGCAAATCAATCACAATTCCTGATTACAATCACAAAGAACACTCTGCTCAAGAACTATGAAAACCCTAACTTGCGCAGCTAGCTTTCTACTCTCAATGCTATGATAATCCTTCTTCTATACAAGGTAAAATACGAACCTATTTATAGACCTAACACTAAGCTAACAGTAGCAACAAAAATCAAGTAAATCCGTTGAGAAATGAGCTCAGAATCTTGATTTGAAGATCACCCCCGTTCTTGAAGATGATTCCCAGCTCGGAAGCTCCTCAGCCGTAGATGAGATGAATGGCTCAGATTCGCTCCTGGACTAACGGCTCTCAACTGCTCCCAACGACTTGAAATCGCGCTTCCTGAAGCGCGCTTTTATTAGTGGAAAACCGACTCTTCTTATGCCTTTATGCAAGATTTAATCGTGGCCATCGGATCCAATCAACGGCTGTGATTATTCCCTGCACAACTAACAAAACTAACACAAAGAATAAGAAAACACAATAGCAACTTTATAAGTGGAACACGTTTTCTTCCACACTTAGCAAAATCTGAAGAAACGAGCTGAAGCTTCACACTTTCAATCCTCCACCTCAGCTCTTATTCTTCATCTTTGCTAAACCATTAACCCTTCGAACTTCAAGTACCATTAGATGAAGATTTACCTACTAGACCTATAAGATCCATACATAGGCTGAACTTCTTCACTGGTAATGCTTTAGTTAAAGCATCAGCTGGATTGATTTCAGTAGGAATTTTACAGATTTTAAATTCTTGCTTCTCTACTTTATCTCTTATGAATTGAAGCTTTACATCTATGTGCTTAGTTCGTTCATGAAAACTTTGATGCTTAGCTAGATGTATGGCACTTTGGCTGTCACAAAACACAGAGATACATGCTTGACTTATACCAAATTCATGCAATATACCTTTCAACCATATTGATTCTTTCACAGCTTCTGTTAATGCAATGTACTCAGCCTCAGTTGTACTTAAAGCAACTACAGATTGTTGGCTTGTCTTCCAACTAATAGCAGTACCATAAAGAGTAAACACATAGCCAGTTAAAGACTTCCTATTATCTAAATTTGCAGCAAAATCTGCATCAACATAGCCAATGACAGGTTCATGTTCATCAGCCTTAGATTTGAATCTTAAACCAGTTTCTATTGTTCCATTTATGTATCTTAGCACATGCTTAACAGTATGCCAATGTTCTAAACCTGGATCAGACATATACCTACTTATTACACTCATTGGATGAGCTAAATCAGGTCTGCAGCAGACCATTCCATACATGATGCTGCCTACTGCACTAGCATATGGTATACTGTCCATTTTAGTCTTTTCTTCTTGAGTTTTAGGACATTGATCATAAGATAGTTTAGTTCCTACACTGATTGGTGTGCTTATTATCTTAGCTTGATTCATTTGAAATCTAATGAGCACTTTCTTAAGATAATCAGTTTGATGTAGCACTATACTACCATCCTTTTCACTCCTTAGAATGTCCATTCCTAACATCCTCTTAGCTTCTCCTAAGTCTTTCATTTCAAATTCAGAATTGAGCATCTTCTTTACTGAGTTTATTCCAACAAGAGAATTACTAGCAATTAGCATATCATCAACATATAAGAGTAGAAACACAAAGTACATAGAATCATGCTTAAAGTAAACACAATCATCATACTTGCTTTTAATAAACTTTGCTTTGAACATAAATTGATCAAACCTTAAGTACCACTGCCTTGGACTTTGCTTAAGACCATATAATGATCTTTGAAGCAAGCATGCCTTGGAATCCTTATCTGCAAGATGCAAGCCCTCTGGAATCTTCATGTAGATCTGCTCCTTAAGCTTTCCATGCAAGAATGCAGTGGTGACATCCATTTGATGAAGCTGCAAGTTAAAGTGAGCAACAAGTGCAAGTAATATTCTAATAGAGCAGTGTTTTACCACAGGGGAGAAGATTTCATTGTAATCCACTCCTTCCTTTTGAGTGAAACCCTTAGCTACTAGTCTTGCCTTATACCTTATAGCTCCACCCTTTGAAGCCTCCACCTTTTCTCTGAAGATCCATTTACATCCAATCAGCTTCTTCTTGTTTGGTTTGCTTACAATCTGCCATGTGTGATTCTTTTCCAGAGACTGCAGTTCCTCTTGAATAGCTATTAGCCATTTATCCTTCTCCTTGCATGTGATAGCTTCTCTAAAATCCTTAGGCTATGAGTTATCTATCTCTTCAGCAGCTAGTAGAACATAGGCTGTGAAGTTTGAATCAGCAAATCTGGTAGGTGGTTTGATCATTCTTCTAGTTCTATCCCTCACCAATTGATAATTCTCTAGATTGGTTTGCTCTTCTTCATCAGTGTTTCCTTCCTCAATTTCTGATTCTGAATTCATAATCTCAGGTGGCTGAAGCACCTCCTTTTCCTTTTCAGACTCCACCTCAAGGTGAGATGGTTCATTTCCTTCTTGAGTTTGCTCAGTGTTTACTGGCTGAGCCTGAGTTTTCAGAGGCATGACTGATTCATCAAATGTGACATCCTTAGCAATGATACACTTCTGATTGTTAGGTTCCATGCACCATAGCTTATAGCCTTTAACTCCCTTTGGATACCCTAGAAAGACACACTTCCATGCTCTAGGTTCCAATTTCCCTTGCTTCACATGAGCATATGCTAGACAACCAAATATCCTTAGCTTAGAGTAATCTGAAGGTTTGCCAAACCACATCTCATAAGGTGTTTTGAACTCAATAGCAGAAGATGGACTTTTGTTTATCAAATGAACAGTTGTATCCACTGCCTCTCCCCAAAAATTTTTGCTTAATCCAGAGCTAATGAGCATACATCTTACCTTATTTAGTATGGTAAGATTCATTCTCTTTGCTAAACCGTTTTGTTGAGGTGTAGATGGCACTGTCTTATGTCTAACAATTCCCTTTTCTGCACAAAACTGATTGAATTCATTTGAAACAAATTCCAGACCATTGTCTGTTCTAAGGCACTTGATTGTCTTTCCAGTTTGATTCTCTATTTCAATAAGCCATTCCTTGAATTTCTGAAAGGTCTCATCCTTGGATTTCAATATATATACCCAAACTCTCCTAGAGTAATCATCTATTATAGATAAGAAATATCTACCACCATTCCTAGTAGGTGTTCTAGATGGACCCCATAGATCAGAATGGATGTATTCCAAGATACCTTTAGTGCTATGCTTAGCTTTGCCAAAACTCAGTTTCTTTGCTTTACCTAAGATGCAATTTTCACACATCTCTAAGTCTGTGATCTTATCAGAACCAAAACTTCCCTTCTTTGATAGTTCCTGCAGGCCTTTCACACTCATATGACCTAATCTTTCATGCCATAGCTTAGTGCAATCTCTTTTGGTAGCATTACATTCATTACTGACTATAGTTTCACCTTCTAGATAGTAAAGATCATGCTTCTTAAACCCTTTCATGACAGCTTTAGTTCCTTTAGTTATGTGCATTTTACCATCTTCAGAAGTGAATTTATATCCCTGAGTGTCTAGCATGCCAAGTGAGATTAAATTCCTCTTAAGATCAGGTACATATCTAACATGCTCTAATTTTCTTTTAACCCCATCATGCATCAAGAAAGTGACAGATCCTATTTCTTCTATGTAGCATACATGATCATTTCCTAACAACACTGAGCCTAGTCTCTTAATTTCAAGATTAGAAAACCATTCTCTATTAGGAGTCATATGAAAAGTACACCCTGAATCTAGGATCCATTCTTTATTAGATGTTTCAGAGGTTATAGCAAGTACCTCAGCAGATTCATACCCTGAGCTTGCTCCTTCTTGCTGCACAGTGGGATTGGCCTGAGTTTGTGGAGCTTTTCCTTTTGCTTTCAGGAATTGCTTGTACTTGATGCAGTCCTTCTTGTGATGCCCTGGCTTATGACAATGAAAGCAAGTGTTATTTTCAATATCATTATGAGATTCTACCTGAGGCTTTACTTCATTCTTGGTTTGAGAGGTTTTTGCTTGCTTTTGATTCTGCTTCTTCTTTCCAGCCTTGATTGCAAGTCCTTCTCCAGTGGTCACACTCTTGTTTCCACCTTTCTTTGAGAGTTCTTTAGACTTCAAGGCTATGATCACCTCCTCCAATGTAATTGATTCCTGCCTAGAGTAAATCAAAGTATCATTAAAGGTTTCATATGAATCAGGTAGTGCAGTTAAGAGTATCAAAGCTTTGTCTTCTTCTTCCAGTGACACTCCAATGTTTTCCAGATCATCCAAGATTTTGTGAAACTCCTCTAGTTGATCAGGGGCTGGTTTATCTTGCTTCATTCTGTAGGCATAAAGCCTCTTCTTCATGAATAGCCTGTTGGCCAAGGATTTCACCATGTAGAGACTCTCTAATTTCTCCCAAACTCCTTGAGCTGTCTTCTCCTTTGACACTTCTCTTAGCACTTTATCTCCTAGACATAGGATTATGGTGCTCCTTGCTTTGTTCAGTAGCTTAGTCTTCTCAGCAGCTGGCATGTCCGTTGGTAGAGCTCCAATTCCCTGCAAAGCTCCATCCAATCCCTGTTGAACCAGCAGTGCTTCAATCTTGATTCTCCACAAACCAAAATCCCCTTCTCCATTGAACTTCTCAACTTCAAACTTGGTGGATCCCATTCTTCTTAGAGGCTGTGACTTCGGTTCCCACAGACGGCGCCAATTTGTCAAGATCAGCCTCTCAAACTACACCAATACTCTTAATTTTGGCAATGCAACAGAAACCACCAATTCAAGAATTCAACTCAATGAACTAAGCTAGATAATTGAATCAAGAACAAGACAATCAACACTCAAACGATTACGTGGTTCGGCTTAACAAATGCCTACATCCACGGGAAAATATGGGGGGAATTCTTATTGCAAATCAATCACAATTCCTGATTACAATCACAAAGAACACTCTGCTCAAGAACTATGAAAACCCTAACTTGCGCAGCTAGCTTTCTACTCTCAATGCTATGATAATCCTTCTTCTATACAAGGTAAAATACGAACCTATTTATAGACCTAACACTAAGCTAACAGTAGCAACAAAAATCAAGTAAATCCGTTGAGAAATGAGCTCAGAATCTTGATTTGAAGATCACCCCCGTTCTTGAAGATGATTCCCAGCTCGGAAGCTCCTCAGCCGTAGATGAGATGAATGGCTCAGATTCGCTCCTGGACTAACGGCTCTCAACTGCTCCCAACGACTTGAAATCGCGCTTCCTGAAGCGCGCTTTTATTAGTGGAAAACCGACTCTTCTTATGCCTTTATGCAAGATTTAATCGTGGCCATCGGATCCAATCAACGGCTGTGATTATTCCCTGCACAACTAACAAAACTAACACAAAGAATAAGAAAACACAATAGCAACTTTATAAGTGGAACACGTGTTCTTCCACACTTAGCAAAATCTGAAGAAACGAGCTGAAGCTTCACACTTTCACATACATTTTTAGTTTTTCACTATCTTCTTGTGAAAGTCGTCACTAATTTATAAATATTTTTTACAAAATATAGATTGCATTAATATATTCTTATTAAATATTTTATTTAAGGTTATAATAGTAATTTACGATTTTCATATTCAAATAATTTTACATTAGAATTCTAAACCAAAATCATATAGAATTCTATTATAATTAGGACTCTATTATATAAGAACTTTAATTTATTAGATTTTTTTTAATTTGGTTTAATTTTAGAGTGTTTTTTTTTTGCCTCGTAATATAGGGAGTCTGACATTTTTGCACAGTAATGTATCGGGCTGACAATTTTACCCCGTATTGATTACAAATTATGCAAATGTTGTCCAATTTCAGCCCGAACTGCTTAATTGGGTCCGAATTGCTGATGTGGAATTAAATTGGCCTTCAATTTGGGCCAATCGGGCCAAATTCGATGACGTGGAATAAAAATAAAGTAAGAATAAAAAAAACAAAATTAAAAACATTTTTTAAGAATAAAAATAAAGCAAAAATCAAAATAAAAAATGATCTCCCCCTTCCTCTTTCCCCGTCATGCCGCCGTCGAGTTGGAGTTCGCCACCGCCGTGAGGGGTTGCGATGGGGGTGGGTCTAGTCGGCGAGGAGGGTCCCTGCTCCATCTCTCGTCTCTGTTCTCCCAGCCGTATCAGAATCAAAGTAATTCGAAGAGTAAGAGTAAGTAATTTGGAGCGTAGCGTCAGAGAAGGTGGTTTCTTGGCAGTGTCTTCGAGCTTATTATGGAAGCCGATATCCAGTTGTTAGGGTTTCTCTGTTTGCAAAGTTATCATCTCTCTCTCTCTCTCTCTCTCACTCTCTCTCTCTCTTCGTTGAGCTCATCCAAGCCAGCCGGTTCACCACTAGCGAGGCGGCGTAAATTCACCCTTGTCACCGCCGAATAACATGTCGCAGTCGGTAGAAACTCTCGACTCCGACTTCGTGGTAATCCTCGCCGCTCTTCTCTACGCGCTCATCTACGTGCTCGGCCTTGTTGCCGTCGCTCGTTGTGCCTTGATCCGGTGCATATCCGGCAGGTCCCGAGGAGCATCTCCTCCGTGTGCTTCCGCATATTGCCTCTCGAGATCGGCGGAGAAGCTCACTGAAATTGCGGTCGTGATGGTAGTGGAAGTGACGAAGATCAGAGGAGAAGGCATTTGGTGGTGGGATGATGGCGACGGCGGTGGTGGGATGCTGAAGAAGATGATTTTTTAATTTTTTTTTTAATTTTTTAATTTTTATTCTTAAAAATGCCACATAATATAAATAATTCCACGTGGCAAATTTTGATTGGATTGACCCGAATTGAAAGCCAATTTTATTCCACATCAGCAATTCGGGCCCAATTAAGCCGTTGAACTGAAATTGGACAACATTTGCATAATTTGTAATCAATAGGGGGCAAAATTGCCAGCCCGATACATTTTTTGTGCAAAAATGTCAGACCCCATATATTACGGGGTAAAAAAAATAATAAACTCTTAATTTTATATAGATTGTATATCCTTATAACAAATTATTATTTAAGTCGATTAATAGTAATATAATATTTTAATTTAAAAAATTCATCTACCACATGCAACGCATTTGCCGATACTCGTAGAAAAAAAAAAGACAGTTATATCAATAATTTGTACAAGGGTAACATATAGATAAAAAAATGGCAGTTATATCAATAGTTTGGGACGAATAGTTCGAAATTGTAGGCGCATATGCATTTCACATGCGATTTCAAACTAATTGAGCGATTGACAACGTATTATCAATTTATATACGTTATGAAATTAAACAGAAAAGAAGAGTTGTTTATTCCTTTGGTAATTAAACATAATTAGAATTCTTTTAACATTATAAGAAAAAACAGAAGCAGCAATTGCACAATTTTCCTCTTCCAATTCGGTCTACACACCCTCCAATAGAGCAAGGAAGATGAAATAATATTTGCCATCAACATTAATTTATTCTTACAAATAATCTTTCATTCAGATATATATTTTTTGTAGTGATTATTGTACATGCGATTTCAGGATTAGAATCATCATCATCAGTGATAACATATTTTAGTTTAATTTACTTCATTAAATGCTAGCTAAAATTTAAGATCAAACATGTCATGAATTAGGAAACGTTACAAGCACATATATATCTTCAACTAGATCTCGAAAATGGTCTCATAAGTGATCTTAAATGTATATGTGAGTTAGCTGTTTCAACTGATCTTTCATTTAACTCACTGCAAAAATACATCCACGTTCATGGAACCAACTCTTATAAAGCCTGATATAGCAATCCATTTTTTTTGTAAATTACTTTATAAAAGGATTCATATCACCAAATTAACTGTGCAGGATGAATATGTTGAAAAGCAACAAGATTATGAAGATGATCATCTTAATAGCATCTATTTATGGGGCAATTCTAAATAAATCGGAGGCATACAGATACTTTGACTGTGACAAGTTCTTAAAAACATACGGGAGTGACATTGATAAAGGGCTATGTGAAGATACGAATGCTTCAATAACCGGTAAATTATATGAATCCTGCATCCTCATTTTTTCCTTATCGGATTGCTATTTCAGTATCGAGGTTAAGAAGATCGAGGAAGAAAACACTTGTGGAAAGGATCCATATGCTGTACACGCTAGGGCTCAATATATTTATGATTACTGTAAATCTATTCTTTAAATCAATCTGATTAATTATGCAACAGTGCACATTCATCTTCTTATGATGTATGATAATAACTTAATTAATTAATAAGAGATTAATTTGTGTTTTGTTTTTTTGAAATAAGAGGTTCTATATCTATGTGTTGGAAGAGTACTGCTTGAAATTATATATATAAATGTGTGGTTTGCACTCTCAAGTGTTTGATAAGTGTCACCTTCAAGTGTTTGACAAGTGACACTTTACAATATTGCCAAGTGTCATTCCTTAAAAATTATTTTATTTATAAAATATCAAAATATTAATATCAATTAAATACACACCCCACTACCCAACAATAATAAAGTGCTTGGAAAAATTAAATGTAAGTTACAAATGTTTGTTAATGTTGTATTGTTTTTTTCTTTTTTGTTTTACATGAAATCTTTGGTGTCAAACTTGAAGAATTGTTTTTGTCCAACATTTCAATTTCAAAAAAAAAAAAAAAAACCAAAATTTGAAGAGTAATTATGCTACTACTTTTTAAGGAATTAAAACAAATAAATAAAAGATATTTGAAGGTGCTAATAATATTTTACATAAGAACATTCAAGTAGTTCAAACTCAAAAAAATAAAAACCTTTAGAGAAAAAATTATATAGAGATTCAAGAAAAAAATAACATATAAATATTAGAATTCGGTAATGTCAGACATGAAATAAAATAATGTACTTTAAAATTGTAATTTAAACTATGAAACATATTGCTAATGACATTACCAAAAATAGGTGTTAAAAAACCTTAAGATATGTGAGATTGAAACATATTTGGCATTAGATAATGAAAAGACATGCAATTTGATAATTTTGTGTTTGTTTAGAAAATTTAAAGGGTATTATAAAAAAATAATTGCTTAGAAAATAAATAAATATGTAAGTTACAAGTGCTTGCTAATGTTGTATTATCTTTCTTACATGAAATCTTTGGTTTCAAACTTGAATTATTGATTTTGTCCAACATTTCAAATTGACAAAAAAAAAAAAGTAAGCAACAATGTGCAAACATTAGTTCGGTAATGTCATGTATTAAATAAAAATAATATAATTTGAAATTGTGTTTAAACTCTGAAACAATATTATTAATGAAATTAGCAAAAAATAGGTGCTTACATTTTTTTTAGGATATGTTTAGGTTAAAACATATGTAAATTTCGCAAGTATGAAAGTGAGTTATAAAAATGATGAAATTTGATAATTTTGTGTTTGTTTAGAGATTTTCAAAAGTAGGATTACAATTAATATGTCATCATATAGGGAATTATAAGAAAAATATATGATGTACTGTTATTTTATCTTTAAAAAAAGAGCTAATATTTTCAGTTCAAATTGTAAAAACGTGGATGAAGTAGACAAAAAAAAATAGTTATAAGATTCTGCAAACAAATAACATGATTCGGATATTGGTAATCCAAAATTCAAACGTGCTCATTCAGTCCAACCACCCCCTTAAACAATCGAGAAATTGTATTAAAATATTACAATATGTAACAATTTGTTAAGGCTAATAAAAAGATCACAAAAAGAACACAATTACAAAATAAACCAATACATAAAGCTTTAATGAGTGCACTTAGGACAAACATTGAACAAAACAAATGTTTTCGAGCGATAAAAATGAGATATATTATATATTTTTTACAGAAATATATGAAAATACTTACTGCAATAATTAAAACACCTATTAAGGACTATATATTAACAATTTTGTGCTAAAGAATAAATGAAAAAATTATTAAAGAAAACAATAAGGCTCCGTTTGGATAGAGTGATTTCAAATCCTTTCAAGTTTTAGTGGATTTCAAATCCACCAAAATGACTCTAAAATTAGCTCAAAATGAAAACTATGGATTTTAAATTCACATCCAACCAAACACTATCAGTGGATTTGCTACCAAGGATTTCAAATCCCTCCTCAAATCCACATATTCAAATGGACCCTAAGAAATATTATTTTAAAAATAAATAAAAAATATCGCACTTATGTCAAATTTTACTATCATATAACAATAAATATTAATTATAAAATAAAAAATGTAATAAGTATTAAATACAACCCGTGCAACGCACGGGTTCAAACCTAGTATTTGTTAATTTCATTGAAATAGAAAGGTTTAGAGAGAGTTATGAATTAAATTAAACAACAAGTTGAACTAGTTAAGAGTCGGAAAATTTCAATTTTGGTCCTGTCCCAAAGGTGTCGTCCGATTTTAGTCCTCTTAGAATTCTGATATCAATTTTTGTCCGACTATCAAAAAATTCATCCGATTTTGATCCATTTTCGTCAGAATTTTCGAATTCTCGGCCAATTTTCACGAGTGTTCCGCACTCGCCCCCAATTTCATTATTTCTGATCAGTTAGCTTAAATGTCAATTGTTCACCTAATTCCTTAAGCTACTCCCGCAAGTGTACGGTGTAGATCGTAGACACGGCAAGCAAGGTCGATCCCACAGAGACTAACGTTAGAATTAATTAATTACCTAAATTTTATCCCTAATTTTATCTAGGAATCGAATTCAAAAGATGTTGAATTAATTATACTAACTACGAATGCAATTAAAAATCACGAGATTAAACAGTTATTCTAAGACAGGTTCTAGAACATGCTTTCATCCAATTCTCCCCTCAACGTCACTTTGATCAATCCAAATTCATTGATTAATAATCCTATATGAGCAATCACGAAAATCAAGTTAAAAGCTCTCTCGAGTCAATTTAATCGGTTGATTATTATGCTACCAGAGGTATCTCTACTCGATCTGATATAACACAACTCCCAAAAGAAACCTAGGATTGAAAATCTCATCACATATGTCATTCATCTCTCGATTTCATGTTGCATATATGTCATGTGTTTACTCTTCCGTAATTAAATCTCCTCTCTCGAATTTTGACTTAACTACTTAAACATGCTCAATTAGGGGCCCTCTAATCAAACAAGCAATCAAATCATAAACACATGAATAGGATCGAAAAATCAAGAAATTGAATTAAAATCAAAGATCCATCAAGGTTCGAATCAAACTACTTACATATCCTAGAAACCTACGAAAATCTAGCCGGACATGATGTTAATCAAATCCATAGACAAAATTGATAACATCATGTCAAAACCGCAATTCAACAAAAAGTAGAAAAGTAAAAAGACAAACTCTAAGATGACGATCTCGCGATTCTCGATCTTTGAATACTCCTTCGTATTTCCTCCTGTATACTCTCAGGATTTGTGTTTTCTCTCTATGAATGCTTGTGTCCTCAATTCTGGAATTCTTGGGGTATATATATCTTCTTGGGAATCTCCGAGATCAAGAAAATCGGGTATAAAATCATCCAAAATCGTGTTTTAGTTGAAATAGGACACCCGGGCACGATCGTGCCCCACGGCACGACCAGACCGTGCCTCGCTGCACTTGCGCGTGCCAGCCGCGCATGACCGTGCCCCAGGACACGGCCGTCCGTGCGCGGCTGCCTTACTCTCTAGACATTCGCGCACGGTCGTGCGCCAATGCAGCCCTGACCGTGCGCGGCTGCATCTGTCCGTGCCCCAATGCACAACCCCGTTTTTCTTCGTTTTCGGCCTCGTTTCCTCCTCGTTTCTTCCTCAATTCTTAATCACATTTGAAATTCATACTTTTTCCACTAAAATCATGAAACTTAGTAACCAAAACGTCAAATGCAACTAATATATGAAAAGTAACAAAATTGCTATAAAAAGGTACACAAACGCAATCAATCGATCATAACATTGTACGCAAAACTATAGCAAAATTGACACTTATCAATTTCCCCCAAACTTAAACCATTGCTCGTCCTCGAGCAACATCAAGAACTCTTCTTCAACACAAATCACAAAAGAATGAACCAAGTTTAACGACCAAAGACTCAAAATACTTAATCGAAATCAAAATTTTCCAAACTTAAGCAAACACTCCAAACAATCCACAATCATGCACTTCAAGGAGTAATGAACCTCACAAGGTAAAAATGTATAACTCACGCTCAAAAGTATATAAAATAGGACGTGTATACGCTCAAATCAATCAATCAAGTACAATCTACCATAGGCTTGCAAATCGTCTCACTTCTCCACCACTTTCGTACACGTGAATATAAGAATCAAAAAGGACTTGTATTTGGATGCAATGAGGCTCTTTGGACAAGGTAGGAAAATTTGGATTAAAGTGACTACAAAAATATATGATTGAAGCATTTCCACTTAACTCACGAATTGTTTTCCACTTCAATGAAATTTCTCCAACCAAACACCTATCTCCAACATGAGTTCAAGAAAAATATATCAAAAAGACTTACTCAATCGAATTCCAGAAAAGGCACAACTCGACTAAGTGTCATAATTAATTTAACAAGGCACAACTCATGTACAAATTTATTTTCCACCAATCACTTCCTCATTTTTTTTCTCTATATTTTCTTCACCCACTTTTTTTTTTTTTCAACAATATCCGCCGATTTTTTTTTAACTCTACCAATTCTTTAAACTCTATTCACATTCCCAACTATTCAATTCAAGCTCTTTTCACCCAATCACTTCTCATCCTAGCTTCACAATCATATAAAATAGGTAGGCTCAAAAGATAAGGATTATTCACACGATTATTCGGTTAGTCAAATAAATAAGGCTTAAAGGCTCAAAGAGGCTAACTAGGGAATTATAATGATTTTTGGTAGGAAAAATTTGGCTAAGTGACTAAAAAAAAATCAAAGATGGCCTTAGATCATTTTCAAAGATTCACACGTACATGTAGTCTCAAAGGAGATACCAAAGCAAGTTCTAGAAATATGTACAAGACGATTGATACTCACTCAATCAAGAAAACAAGACTCGATGTAATGTCAAGTCAAGGCTCAAATCTCACTCGGCTTGTTTTCATACTCCTCAAAATACACAATCATTTCATGCTCAAAATATTCACCAAAATCAGAAAATTCCAACTCAATCAAGCAATAAATTGTCAAGATCATTCAACTCAATTCATGTTTTTCAAAGATCGAGAATTCATATCACATATTCTTCCACAAAATCAAAAGATCATCATCTATCCTAAAAAAAATCTAATCCTAGAAAAAAAAAATCTACCTAAAAAGCAATAAACGTGCTAAAGCAATAAAATCCTATATGCAACTAAAATGTAATGCAAAAATCCATTGTCATTTTTCTTTAATCTCACAACTGTCCCCCCCAAACTTATTTGTCATCAATTCCAAAGAGGACAATTAATAAAATTAAAAGAAAAAATGCAATAGAAAACTCACAAACTTTTTTTTTTCTTCCTTTTCTTCCAATTGGGTACAAGATTTAAATTATCGTTACCCAAAAATGCATATTGAAGATGGTCGGGAAGTGGCTTGAGTTCCAAAGCAGGAGCGTCATGAACGGGGGTTTTCTCCTCAGGGCCTTCTTCATGATCTCGTTTTTTCACCTTTTCTCCAATTTTCTTTGCTGAAAATTCCTGCAAGGCATCCAAATAAAACATTTCATCAATTACATCCTCATTTTCTAAATGCAAAATTTTATCATGAGTAGTAAGAGATTTTGATAAACAAAGCTCCAACGAATCTTTCATCAAGATGCGATCCACTTGCTCCTCCACACAAAAGTCCACCACATCAACAAAGCTACACGTTTCTCTATCATCGTGAAATTTCATTGCCTTGTAAATGTTGAACAACACATGTTCATCATTCACTCTTAACGTGAGCTCGCCTTTTTGTACGTCAATTAACGCTCTTCCCGTGGCTAAAAATGGACGTCCTAGAATCAAGGGCACGTCGTGATCCTCTTCCATGTCTAGGACCACAAAATCCACCGGAAAAATAAATCGATCAACTTTCACTAACACATCTTCAATGATTCCCTTAGGATATGTTATCGACCTATCCGCTAATAGCAACGTAACTGTTGAAGGCTTCACATCTCCAAGTCCAAGCTTTTGAAAAATTGAGAACGACATAAGACTGATGCTTGCACCTAGATCACACAATGTCTTATCAAAGTACGATTCACCAATTACGCATGGAATTGTGAAACTTCCCGGATCCTTCAACTTTTGTGGTAACTTCCGTTGTAGGATTGCACTACATTCCTCCGTTAGATTCACTCGTTCAAAATCTGCTATCTTTCTCTTCTTTGACATCACATCCTTCAAGAATTTTGCATAATTCGGCATTTGTTCCAAGGCATCTGCAAAAGGAATGTTAATGTGAATTTTCTTGAAAATTTCCAGAAATTTAGCAAATTGTGAATCCAACTTTTTCTTTTGGAATCTTTGAGGAAAAGGAAGAGAAGTAGTAGTAAAAGGTAATGGAGAGTTAGAAATCGATTTTGGCTTCTCAGCCCCTTTTTGTGATATATGATCTTTTTCTTCCTCCATCATCGGGTTTTCTCCTTCTTTCTCCATCTCTTGTTCTTCCTCGATTGGCATGCTTGGCCCTTTATAGTTCGTTCCACTTCTCAAATTTATGGCTTTACATTGCTCCCTTGGGTTAATCTCCGTCGTACTTGGGTATTGCCCTTGCTTGTGTTGATTTCCCAAAATAGTAGCAAGCTGTCCCACCTGCACTTCCAATGCTTTGAGACGAGTATTCGAAGATTTGGCACGAGCATCGACTTCTTTTAAACGCTCATCCGTACTTTTTATGAATTCCCTCATCAGCTCCTCAAGTGGCTGCTTCCTTGGCTCATCAATCATTCCGTTTGTAACGGAAAACCCTGGAGGAGGTTGCAAACAATTATTATTGTTTGCATATGAGAAGTTCTCGTGATTCCTCCCACCGTGCTTGTATTGATACATGCCTCTGTTTCGGAAATTGTTATTGTAATTTTGCCCGCCCAAATAGTAGATGTCCTCCACTTCTTCTTGCGGTGCAACTTCACGATTTTGATTTCCTACTTGCGCTCCATTTTGATTTTTGAACTCGGTTATCATTGATACTAGAGCTGCCATTTGTGTAGTCAAGGCTGAGATTTGATCATTACTTTGCACTTCAGCTACCTTTTTATATGTATTCCTCTCGGACGGCCATTGGTAGCTGTTGGTTGCCATTTCTTCAAGAATGTACATAGCATCTTCCGGACACTTTGCCAACAATGCTCCACCTGCTGCAGCATCAATCATTGCTCGAGTAGGCCCAAACAGTCCATTATAAAAGAAACAGACTTGTTGGTCCTCCGGAAAACCATGTTGTGGGCATCTTCTAAGCATGTCTCTAAACCGTTCCCAAGCTTCTCCCAAGGACTCCCCATCAAGTTGTCGGAATTGTGTGATCTCACTTTTCAGTCTCAATGTCTTGCTTGGGGGAAAGTACTTGAAGAGAAAACGGTTGCTCAATTCTTCCCATGTAGTGATTGATCCGGGTGGAATGGATGACAACCACAACTTTGCCTTATCTCGTAAAGAGAACGAGAATAATCGAAGTCTGATTGCATCTTCAGAAACTCCGTTGAACTTGATCGTGTCACATACTTCTAAAAATTGCGCCAGATGCGCACTTGGGTCTTCCAAGTGACTTCCACCAAACTGGTTTTGTTGGACCATGTTGATCAACGCCGGTTTCAACTCAAAATTGTTTGCATTGATAGGGGGTCTCACAACCCCCCGTCCATTTTGTCTCGGTTGGAAGTAATCTCGGATGGCCCTTTGGTTGGGAGCTCCTTGTGGAATATTGTCTTCCATTTGACTAAACAACTGTCTTCGTGTTCTATTACGTCTACAGGTAGCTTCAATCTCTGGATCATCTGCAATCAACGCTGCTTTTTAGAGCGCGTGTTCATGCACTATCTGCAATATCCACAAGCAAATATCAAACACTCACAATAAAATAATGACACACTGAAATAAAATATAGAAAAAAAAATCCTAGATTAAAATCAAAAAATAAATCTAGATGTCAACTATCCTAACGTCTAGTCCCCGGCAACGGCGCCAAAAACTTGTTCACCTAATTCCTTAAGCTACTCCCGCAAGTGTACGGTGTAGATCGTAGACACGGCAAGCAAGGTCGATCCCACAGAGACTAACGTTAGAATTAATTAATTACCTAAATTTTATCCCTAATTTTATCTAGGAATCGAATTCAAAAGATGTTGAATTAATTATACTAACTACGAATGCAATTAAAAATCACGAGATTAAACAGTTATTCTAAGACAGGTTCTTGAACATGCTTTCATCCAATTCTCCCCTCAACGTCACTTTGATCAATCCAAATTCATTGATTAATAATCCTATATGAGCAATCACGAAAATCAAGTTAAAAGCTCTCTCGAGTCAATTTAACCGGTTGATTATTATGCTACCAGAGGTATCTCTACTCGATCTGATATAACACAACAACTCCCAAAAGCACCTAGGATTGAAAATCTCATCACATATGTCATTCATCTCTCGATTTCATGCTGCATATATGTCATGTGTTTACTCTTCCGTAATTAAATCTCCTCTCTCGAATTTTGACTTAACTACTTAAACATGCTCAATTAGGGGCCCTCTAATCAAACAAGCAATCAAATCATAAATACATGAATAGGATCGAAAAATCAAGAAATTGAATTAAAATCAAAGATCCATCAAGGTTCGAATCGAACTACTTACATATCCTAGAAACCTACGAAAATCTAGCCGGACATGATGTTAATCAAATCCATAGACAAAATTGATAACATCATGTCAAAACCGAAATTCAACAAAAAGTAGAAAAGTAAAAAGAAAAACTCTAAGATGACGAACTCGCGATTCTCGATCTTTGAATTCTCCTTCGTATTTCCTCCTGGATGCTCTCACGATTTGTGTTTTCTCTCTATGAATGCTTGTGTCCTCAATTCTGGAATTCTTGGGGTATATATATCTTCTTGGGAATCTCCGAGATCAAGAAAATCGGGTATAAAATCATCCAAAATCGTGTTTTAGTTGAAATAGGACATCCGGGCACGGTCGTGCCCCACGGCACGACCAGACCGTGCCCCGCTGCACTTGCGCGTGCCAGCCGCGCACGACCGTGCCCCAGGACACGGCAGTCCGTGCGCGGCTGCCTTACTCTCTGGACATTCGCGCACGGTCGTGCGCCAATGCAGTCCTGACCGTGCGCGGCTGCATCTGTCCGTGCCCCAATGCACAGCCCTGTTTTTCTTCGTTTTCGGCCTCGTTTCCTCCTCGTTTCTTCCTCAATTCTTAATCACATTTGAAATTCATACTTTTTCCACTAAAATCATGAAACTTAGCAACCAAAACGTCAAATGCAACTAATATATGAAAAGTAACAAAATTGCTATAAAAAGGTACACAAACGCAATCAATCGATCATAACATTGTACGCAAAACTATAGCAAAATTGACACTTATCATCAATTTTTTGTACATGTCACCGAACACACTTTTCAACAAGACCTAGTTCTCCTGCTTCTCTATCGGCGTCAACCAGCCATCTCCGCGTCTGCACCACAACCATATCGCCAACATTGCAGCTCTTATGGGCACATTCACTATGCCGCCACCGCAGCTAACAAGCGGCGCCCCTTCTTCGTAAACCCAAGTTTCCCTTCAACCATCTGGGCCCTACAGCAGCCATGAATGCGTGATAGAAGTTGCTTTGTTTGGGCTAATTCCATCCTACATGTAGGGGTATTACCCTCATCATCTAGGATGATGATAAGTGTGCATTTTTTATGTCATATGTGTATTTTTTGCTACCATTTTAAATCAAAATGCACACTTGTCAATCATCCTAGATGATGAGGGTAATACCCTTACATGTAGGGTGGAATTTGCCCTTTCTTTGTGTGTTTCAGTTCGTTAAAAAACTATATTTGCAGCTTTTTTGTTTTGAATTATGGTGTAGTTTGCAGATGTGTGCAATATCTATGTGCAGAAAACCTAAAAATTTTCCTATCTTTGTATTTCTTGCCGATCTTTTGTATTAATGTAATGTTTCATAAAGTATGATTGTATTTATCTTTTCATTTGTCTATACCCTGAAGAAGAAATCCCCAATTAAATGAAAGTTTTAATTTTGTTTTTCTGAATGTTTTTAAAGTTGATGACGTGGTATTGGAGAAATCCCCAATTAATTTCCACATTTGTAAATATTGGCCACATCAGCACGAATGTGATGCATTGTTTAAATTGGGGAGAGTGCGGAACACTGGTCGGAAATTGACCGGGAATTCGATAATTACTGCGAAAATGGACCAAATTTGGATGATTTTTTCGATAGCAGGATTAAAATTGAAATCGGAATTTTAAGAGGATTAAAATCGGACAACACTTTTGGGGCAGGACCAAAATTGAAAATTTTCCAATTAAGAGTATTAGTTTTCAATCGAGAAGATTTGAAGTTGTGGGATGGATCGAATGAGGCATCATGCTGCCAAGCTTGACCGGTTTGGGTATAATATGTCGTTTTTATTTTTCATTTTTAGTTTATGATTCAACTTTCGTTTCTTTTCTTTTTTTTTAGTATTTTTTCATTTTGTGTTTTTTCTTTTCATTTTTTGTGTTTCTTTTTTATTTTGAATGTTATTCTGTATTTATGTAATTTTTATTTTATGGAATACTTAAATGATGTGGCATTTTCAATTTTGTTTCTCTAATTTTTTAATTATTTTTTTATTCGTGAACTACTATATATTATTTTCTTTACAACGTACGTAATATATATTGAAGTTGATCTGTGGAATTCGGAAAAAGCTGTATACAAATTGCACACTATTAAATTCTGAAATTGAAATAGATTTTAATTTGTAATCGCATAGCCAAGAAATTAAAGAAAAGAAAAGAAAAAAAGCTAAATTATTAAAAAGCTAAATACTAAGCAAGTTATTGGCTTGAAATTGAAAATAATATGCATATCTGATAAATCAATAAGATTGTCATTGTATTATAGTATATATGCAATTTCTTGTACATAGAAACATCAATTCAATTATAAAAACAACTATTATGCTCTACACACAAAATCTTGTAACTCAATATTTTTAAAGGAAATTGCGTTGTTTCATCCAAATTACCAAATTATTTGCCATATCATTACTTACACTTAAAAATTATATCCCAATTCAAAATCATAAAATTATATCTCAATTCAACCAAAAACACTAATTGTATCCCAATTTTCCAAATTATGGTATAAGATAAATATCAATTGTAGTCCTGTAAGTTAGATCCTTTCAAATTTTGGTGTATCATGCAAGTTTAAACTTTCCAATTTTAGTCTTTTAACTATCGATATTTTTCAATTTTAGTCCTTCTAACTGTCACATCAGATTTTCCGACTGCCATGTTAGACTTTCCAATTGTCACACATTAGATTTCCCGATAGCCACGTCAGCAATTTTGGTTATTCCGACCTAAAATAACTAAAATTGGAAAAAAATCAATAGTGAAGGACTAAAATTGGAAGGTTTAAACTTAATGCACCAAAACTGGAAAGAGTCTAACTTACGGTACTAAAATTTATATTTCCCCTTACCGTACACCAACACAAATTCCTTACAAGCAACCACCCCTTCAGCTACCACTACAAGAAAAACGCACAAAGACAACGGATATTATCCGTTTTCTTTCCCAAAAAAAGAGGGTTGTTGTTGGAGGGGTTGTTAAAAATACACGCTCAAAGACAACGCTTAAAAAGTGTTGTCTTTCTGAAAATTTCGCTCAAAGACAACGCTTTTTTACCATTGCAAGTTTGCGTTGTCTTTGGGAAAAAGACAACGTTTTTTGTGTGTTATCTTTGAGCGTGTATTTTTAACAACCCCTCCAACTACAATCCTTATTGTTTTTGAGAAAGACCGTTGTCTTTATGCGTGTTGACCAATGCTTTTACAACGCTTTTTCTGTTGTCTTTTCAATTTACATTTTTAATAATATTTATAATTTTTATATCCTGAAATTATTTAATAATAATATGTAAACCAAAAATATGTTAAAAGAATTATTAATCTCAACATAACGTCATTAATATCATACAATGATATCAAATCCTCCCAACAATATATCAATCCAACAGTACTTCAAAATTTAAAATGTTACGTCTACAATACTTAAACTACTAGCAAAATGTCTACAAAAGTTAGATCACCATAGTTATCATAAGATGGTCTTCACTAGAAAAACATCATGTACTTCACAATCGCTCCATATGAAACCACAATCTGTCAAATGTACCAAAAATATTGATGAAGTTTTTGTCATTTTGCTTTTTATTTGTTGACTATGGAAATTGGAGCGAGCTCTTTTCAATCTCCATAATTACAATTCCATGAGTAAATGAATAAGTAAATTTAGAAAAAAATTAAATCCGATCGATTTGATGTACCACCAAATTTAATTTGACCACCCCACTTGGACTTGGCTCGATCGGAAGAATTGCCATGGGATAACCAACTTATGTTGCTCTATTTTCGGGAAAAATATATTAACTAAATAATGGGATTTAAAGCTAATTAAGAATGATCTTACAAATATCATTACCAAATTAAAGTAACAAAATATTCGCCCCGATGCATTTAATATATAGTCTGAAACTTGTCATGTTCATGCTGGAAAAGTTGGAGAATGACAAAATTAAATTGGATTAATATTATTTTATCGCATAATTTTCGATTTAGTCCTACAATATTATTTTTATGGTGTCTTATTATATTTTGATACTATAGTTACCATAATTTTCGATTTAGTCCTACAATTTAAAATCTACCCGACTTCAATCAATATGTTGCTGATCTGGGGCTTCTTGGCGTCTAGAAATGATGTGGTGACGCGTGTCAAATTCTTATTGAGTCGCCATGCACATCACCTGTAAGTTATTGAAAAGCCCTAATTGGGGGTCATGCATCACATGTCACCTTTCATAGTACAATTTGAAATTTTCAATTAAATAAGACTAAAATCTAATAGATTTTTTAAATTGTGGAATTAAATTGGAAATTGAGGTTATATATATATATATATTCTTATTATTATGTATGCTTATCCAATAAATAATCATAAAAACTTTTAAGAGATTTTAAAAAACAAATTTTATGTGTACGATAATTGCACTAGTAACCTAATTTAAATTATGTGCATGTCTTCCAAGCTCCATCTCATCTATATAAATTTGCTCATTGTAAACAATATTGACAAAAATTAATGCATTTGGAATATTAATGGGTCACCAGCCCTAAACTTTTGAATTGATGGAGTTATTGAACTTTGGAAATTGGAGTCCTTTTCAATCTCCATAACTACTATTACATAAATATGCCTTTTATTGCTCCAATTTCATTAAAATGCAAAGGTAAATTTAGTAAATAATTAACTCCGATTCAGTACCAACAAATTTAATTTGACCGGCCCACTTATATTTCATTTGTATTTGTATCATAGTAGGAGAATAATGTAGAAAGATAAACAAAAATATACTAGACTATACTACCTTTATCCCAAAATAAATGACGTTTTAGCCTTTTACACATAAATTAAGGAATGTGCTATAAAGTTCAATCTACTCTTATTTAAGTTTAATTAATGAGGGATTTTTATCTCTTTAACATATTTAATTTGAGATGAGTAAATAGAGGTATATTTGATATATTGTATATAAATATGTTTTGGAATACGAAAACGAGAACTATCTTGGGACAAATTTTAGTTGGTAAAACGACATTTATTTTGGGACGGAGGTACTATATATATAACTAATATAAACCCGTGTGACACACAGGATTTATTATAATAAATATATTTAATAAATTAAAATAAAAATTTTGAGTAAGAAATATAATAATTTGGAGAATATGTTAATAAAGAAAATCTTTTAGTGTATAAGAGCATCTCCAAGGGAGAACTTAAAAGACTACTCAAACTCAAATTTGGTAAATTAGTTGCCCCAATGGCAACTCAAATCCAACTCTAATTTGAGTATTTGAACAGTAAGTGGCAAATTTGCCACTTACTGTTCACTACTCAAACTTTTTTTTTCATTTATTTTATTTATTTACAATTTATTTTTTGATCTATTATATTTTATGTATTGATTTTATATACTTGATATTTGGTATTTGATACATTATATAATTTATATATCTATAAGTATTGCATTATATTGTAGATTATATAATTTAATAAATATAAACATGAATTATAATTAATAGAAATATGATAAGATATCATACAATGTTTAACGAAAATTACAATGAAATTTACTAAAACACATAAGCATTACAACATGTTAAATTTAAACTAATAAAACACATCATGCTAGATTGACTACAATAAAAACATAAATGAAATGCAATTAAACTCCATATATAATATGGATTTTAGTAATCCGGTAGACCACTTTCAGTCCCTCTGATTTCATTAAAATATTCACCATAAGTGTTATCGGAATTTGCAGACTGAGATCGACTCATAATTTTGAGTTGCTCACTCTGTAACCATGAACGTCTAACCGGATCAGAAATTTTGTCCAAATTCATGCACATTATTTTATCCTCCCTTTTATGTATTTCAAATGATTTGTTTAGTTGCATCTCTTCTAAAATCCGTTATTGACGTGTGTTTGATTCGGCCATTAAATTTTGAAACATTTTACTTCCTTCTTCCAGGGATTCCATAACGAGGATGAACGGGATCTAAGTGCTCCGATTGTAGAAACGAGAGACGTGACAACTCCAGAGGTAGAAATGATAAATCACGAAAATCCTACATTTCAAGATTTTCTTCATCGACATAGAAAAATTAGAGATGCAGAGGCTCATTACAAACTTCGAAATGCATTGATCGAACATCTTTGGGAAAAATGGTCTAATTCGTAATGTTAGTTATAATTTGTGTCATTATGTTATTTATTTACATTGTGTTGTATGACTAGATTATTTTCTTTACTATATTAATATGTATTTGTGATGAATTTTATAATATATTTTTGGTATTTTAATAAGATTTATAGTTCATAAATATTTTTTTATAATTGAAACCAATTAAGTTAATTTTTTTATGAACTAAAATAAATAAATATTTGATATTAAATAAAATTTGAAAAATAAAAATTAAGAATATTGTAAGAGAATATTCCAATGAGTTTAAAGAGTTGGAGATAGTGGCAAATTTGGTGGCAAAATCAAGATTTGAGTTTGGATTTGAGTAAAATGGTTGAAGATGGTCAAATTCTTATATTTAAACTATAAATGGTGACATGTGTCAAATTCTTATTGAGTCGCTCATCACCTCTAAGTTACTGAAACGCCCTAATTGGGATTACATGCTTTACATGTGACATTTTCTAGCAAAATTTGAAATTTTCAATTAAATTAGACTGAAATCAAATAAATTTTTTAATTGTGGGATTAAGTTAGAAATCGAGATACTTATATATATTCTTATTATTACATATGCTGATCAAATAAGATAATCATAATAATTTTTTAAGAGATTTTAGAAAATATATAGTTTTTTATGTGGTATATATTGACATATATAGATATTTTATTTTATTTTGGGTTGGGGGAAGAATATAGAGGTTCTTGTAATGTGATAATTGCACTACTAACCTAATTTAATCACACCCACTACTAAGGAATGTGATAAAAATTTCAATATATCTCTATTTAAGTTTAATTAATAAGAGGTTTTTATCTCTTTAATACATTTAAATTGAGATGAGTAAATATGAGCATATTTGGTATATTGTATGTAATATGCTATGGAATACGAAAAATGGTTAATTTAGGACAAATTTTAATTACTAAAACGATATTTATTTTGGAACTTATATAGTATATATATTTACCCATGTTTAATTAGACAATATTGAAACAAAAAAAAAAAAGCATTTGGAATATTAATGGGTCGCCATCCCTACACTTGAATTGATGGAGTTTTTTAACTACGGAAATTGGTCCTTTTCAATCTCCATAATTACTATTACATAAATATGCATTTTCTTGCTCCAATTTCATGAAAGTGCATAATTAAATTTAGTAAAAAATTTACTCCGATTTGATGTACCAACAAATTTAATTTGACCCACTCCTCTTTCATTTTTTTGTTTTTGTTTTTTTTTTCATAGTACGAGAAATGCTAACCCATCCAAAGAGGACATCTTTTAATATATTGACCGTTAATGTGTAATGATTTCATTCTCTCGTTATATAAAAAATGAAGTTATTTGATATTGTGGACATTTGATATTCCTGCAACTCATCACATGATCACAAGATCCAGAACAGGTTCTCTCAAGCCCAAATCATACAATGTGAGTGTTCAATCTAGTAATGAACCTTTTACTGTTACTCAAGCTATGTCTGAATCACATTGGAAAAAGGCTATGCAAGATGAGTATGATGCCTTAATGGATAAAAACACTTGGATACTTGTGCCTTTCTCTGAAGAGATGAATGTAATCACCTGCTAGTGGGATTTTAGGACTAAATACAAGTCTGATGGCAGCATAGATAAATATAAAGCAAGACTTGTTGCTAGAGGTTTTCAACAAACTCCAAGTGTGGATTTCTTTGAAACATTCAGTCCAGTGATCAAAGCTTGTACTATCAGGTTGGTTTTAACATTAGTTGTGACTTATAATTGGAGTATTCAGCAAATAGATATCAATAATGCTTTTCTTAATGGAGATTTGGTGGAAACCGTTTATATGAGTCAACCTGAGGGGTTTATTGATTCAGCAAAACCATATCATGTATGCAAGTTACAAAAGTCTCTCTATGTGTTAAAACAGGCTCCAAGGGCATGGTTTACAGAGCTCAAGCAATACTTAATCTCCTTGGGATTCACAACATCAGTTTCAGATGCATCCTTATTTTTTAAAAGAACTTCAGGGAAATTGCTGATTATTCTCATCTATGTAGATGATATTTTGATTACAGGTGATGATTCAATTGCAATTCAGCAAGTTATTCATGATCTTGGTCAGACTTTTGCTTTAAAAACTCTTGGTGAAGTCAATTATTTTCTGGGATTGGAGACTCATAGAACTAAGGAGGATCTTACTCTCACTCAATCTAAGTATTTGTTTCATGATCTCTTGCAGAAGACTAACATGCTTAACAGCAAACCTGTGTCTACTCCTATGTGTTCTTCTCATAAGCTACACTTGCAAGATAGTAAACTTCTTGATAATCCTTCTCTTTACAGAATCACTATTGGAGCTCTTCAATATCTGACTTTAACTAGGCCTTACATATCATTTGTTGTCAATAAGCTCAGTCAATTTTTGCATGCTCCAACCATTTCTCATTGGATTATTGAGATATTTGAAGGGTACTTCTACAGTTGGCATTGTCTTCACTCCAATATCAAAAATGAGTCTTCATAGTTTTGCTGATGCAGATTGGGCAAGTTGTATTGATGACAGGAGATCCACTTAGGGTCATTGCATTTTCTTGGGCCATAATCTTCTTGTTTGGAGTTCCATGAAACAGGCTGTGGTTTCCAAGAGCAGTGCTGAGTCTGAATACAAATCTTTGGCAGATACAAGTGTTGACCTTATTTGGCTTAATTCTCTTTTTCAGGAACTTGGAGTGCAGCACAATTCTCCATCCATTATCTGGTGTGACAACAAGAGTGCAGCAGCCTTAGCTTCAAATCCGGTTATTCATCAAAGAACTAAGCATATTGAAGTGGATGTACATTTTATCAGGGAAAAAGTTTTGGCAAAAGTACTTGAAGTAAGATATGTGCCATCTGAAGATCAATTACCGGATCTACTTACCAAGGCATTAACCTCAGCGCCTTTTCACAAACTTTGCAAAAACTTTCCCCTACGGTCTACAGCAGCTCGGTTTCATGGGGGAGTATTATAAGCATATACATGCATGCACATATCTTCTTATCCATGCATGCACAAGATCTTCTAGAATCTACTAGTGATGAGTCAGCTTGCTGAATCAGTTAGTTAGTTAGCAAGTTAGTTAGGAAATAGCTTCTACACTCTTCTTCTCGCATCTATATATATATGAGATCATACATGCAATGTAAATGTAATCTTTCATATATCAATACAATTGATTCTCTCTTTTATCACACTAGTAGTGTACCCGTGCGTTGCACGGTATGTTATATATATAATTATTAAAAAAATATAATAACATATAAAATGTAATGATTATTATTTTAACAACAATATATTGATACTTTTTTTAATTTGTATTTGTATAAAGCTAGGTATTTTAACTTTAAATTTATGTCATTATAAATAATTATATTCGAAAATATTAGAAATTTGAAATATATAAAGTAATATATTAATCTATGGATTAAACAAACAAATAAAAAAAATGTGTCAGAACATTACATGAGTACTGAAATTTTAAAAAATAAATTTAATATCTAAAAATAAGTTATATGTATTAGAAACGTTATGATTTAAGTATTGAGATAAATAAATTTATATTTTATTGGCATTTATAACAATAAATACACGCGTATTTTAATAAATTTTTTTGGTTCAACGCCACATATAACTCATTTATTCTAAATTAAATAAAAAATTATATCAGCTTATCAAATACATGAAAATCTCTCTTGCTATCTATTTAAATGAAACAATTCAAAATTGGACTTAATTTACACATTTTGAATAATAAAATTATGATTAATAATTATAAGATTGATAAGTCAATATATCAGAGACTAAGAATGATGAAATTTTAATTTGTGAAAAACCAGAAAATTACCTATGTCCAATCCCTTATGCCACCTCAATTAATCAGAATATAAATATAAATAAAAGTTGACAACAAATACATATAAAATAAGAAAGATAAAATAAAATATTTGTATATTTCAAATGAATAAGTTGGTGAACTTGAAATAATAATTATAATCTATTTTTTTCTATTTGATATGTTTTATATGTGTAATCTATTAGGTACACCTATAATATTTTTTTATTTTTACATTTTAATATCAATTTACAATAAATTAATATTATATATCATAAAAACGTTTAAAAATGAAAAATCATTGAAGCCCACACACATACATTTCCATATTTCAGTTTCATAAATTGTATATGAATATTAAATTTAAGATCATTAAATAATGATTGATTTTATATATTATATATTTAAAATTGATTTAAAATAGGGTAAATTACAAAAAACAACCCCAGCTATCGACTTTTTAAAATTTGCAACCTAATCTGTTTTTTTTTTAAGATTGTCACCCAATCTTTCTGTGGTTTTGCCGATTGCAAAATTTTCGGTCATTTTTCCGACAAATGAATTAATTTTTTTCACTTTGCAACCCAAACTTTTTCTCTTAATCCAATTGCAACCCAAACATTAATTTTTTTGTTCAATCGCAAATCATGATTTTTTTCGCTTCACACCGATATCTTTATGTTATATATATGAGTGTGACATTTATATTATATAAGTGTGATCGATATTCATAAAATAAATATCAAGGAAATATTGGTCAAAATTGGTGAAATATATGTAACATCGGTAAAAAATCGATTGAATACCAATAAATATCGAGAAAATATCGGAATATATTGGTAATATAGGAAAAATAACAATAAATATATGTACCCATATAATTTCCATCGATATCGATATTTTCACGATATTTCCGTGAATTTAAGTTACCTATATTTCCACCGGAATCGAAATTTTCATTCTTGGTTGCAATCTGATAAAAACATAAAGTTCAGGTTGCAATTAGATAAAAAAGAAAAAACAACAACAACAAAGTTTAGGTTGCAAAGTGAACAAATTAATCTCCATTTCGCCGGAAAATTTGCAATCGACAAAACCACAGAAAGACTGGGTGGTAATTTGAAAAAAAAAAGATTAGGTTGCAATTTGAAAAAAGTCGATAGGTGGAGTTAATTTTTGTAATTTACCATTTAAAATAAGTACTTAAAAATAAGATGAGAGATAATAAATATATAATCTCTTATTTCATCTTATTTATCTAGCTATTTATTTTATTTGAAATTTCTATACAATAAATAATAAATTGAGTATCATAACTGATTTCTTAAATTAAATATTTATTTATTTGTATTGAATTTAAAATACGATAAATAGGTTTATTTATTTTTATTTGTTGAGTTTCTTACAATAAATTCAATATGAAAGCAATTAATAGATTTCTTAAAATAGTAATTATTTAATAGGTAGATCATTTATTGCAGTTATTTTTGACAGAATATCCTGCTTTTATATATATAGATTATAACAAGATATATATATTTTTTGTAGTGATTATTGTGAAAATATTGGAAACTTGCATGAATTATTAGGGTTTCATGCAAAAGTAAGGAAGAAGAAGAGCTGATCGTAAAACACTATCTCATTCAATTCAATTCTGAAAAATGAAGTATACTTGTTTATTTATACATGTAAGTAGAGAAAATATCTTCTAACTAATTAACAAAAACGGTTATGAAATCTTCTAGAAGATCATCGGAGAAGCTACGCGATTTCTTCATTGCCTTCGGTTGATGCATGCTGAGCTGGATCCTGGAGCTGAGCTGGAGTCGATGCATGCTGAGCTGGAGTCGATATATTCATCATGCCCCCCTCAAGCTTGATCTTCCCAAGCTTGGAAATAAGTGGCAAAAACTGAGATGCACCAAGAGATTTAGTAAAAACATCAGAGAGCTGCAACTTGAAAGAAACATGATGAAGGGAAATGAAGCATGTTTTGTAATGATTCCGAACAATATGGCAATCAATATCAAGGTGTTTGGTGCGTTCGTGAAACACTGGATTTTGCGTAATATGAATAGATGCCTTGTTGTCACAATGAAGCGAAATAGGAGTAGAAATCCGAAGACCAAGATCAGTAGCAATGTAATTAATCCATACCAATTCGCATGATGTATTTGCCATGGCACGATATTCAGCCTCAGCCGAGCTACGGGATACTGTGTATTGCTTCTTTGTTTTCCAAGAAACCAAGCAACCTCCAAGAAATATGCAATAACCTGTTAAAGACTTGCGAGTATCCTTGAGATACTTAAGGAGATGGATAGCAGAAGTCCAGTGGTTTTGAGTAGGAGAGTGAAGGAATTGGCTGAGCTGTTGCACTGCATAAGTGATGTCAGGTAGAGTAAGATTCAAATAAAGGAGTTTGCCAATAAGCCTTCTATATTGATCTGAATTTGGAAATGAAGGACTATCATTTAAAGCAAGTTTAGTTCTAGGAGGAAGAGGTGTGGCAGTTGCTTTGCATTCATCAATGCCAGATTCTTTAAGTATCTCCAAAATATATTTCCTCTGATTAATAGAAGTACCTGAAGAGGAACGATGAATCTCCATGCCAAGGAAATATTGAGCTTCACCAAGATCTTTAATGGTAAAAGCTTCATGCAAGTAAGACTTTAGCTGCTTAATCAAAGAGAGTGATGTACCAGTAATGAGAACATCATCAACATAGACAATCAAGGCTAAGAAATCAGAACCTTTATGCAACATAAAGAGACAATGATCATGCAAGGATTGGACAAATCCAAAATTCTGAAGCTTGAGGCAAAATTCATTGTTCCATTGCCTTGATGCTTGCTTAAGACCATATAAGCTTTTATTAAGCTTGCATACCTGTCCAGGAAGGGCCTTAGTGTAGCCTTGAGGAACATCCATATAGATCTCATCATCCAAATAACCATGTAAGAAGGCATTATTAATATCAATCTGTGCTAGAGGCCATTGTTTAATGGTTGCCAAAGCAAGAATCATTCTAACAGTGACAAGCTTAGCAACATGAGCAAAGCTATTAAAGTAATCCTCACCCTCTACTTGATCATATCCCTTTGCCACAAGCCGAGCTTTAAATCTATCAAGAGTGCCATCAGATTTAAGCTTAGCCTTATATACCAATTTACATCCAATAGTAGCCTTATGTGGAGGAAGGCAGTGAGTTGCCAAGTGTGGTTTTCTTCCAAAGCTTCAAGTTCTTTTTCCATGGCTATCACCCAATGAGGGTGAGACTTAGCCTGATTATATGTTTTAGGCTCAAAGACAACAGTAGCATTCAATAGCAACTCATCAGTAGATGAGTGATTGACAATAAAATCCTGAAGATAGGAAGGTTGAGTGTGAGGTCTGGAGCTTCTCCTTAATACTGGAGGAGAAGGAGTAGGAGAATTTGAAGATTGAGATGAACTCAAAGAATTTGGATCTTCAGCTTCATGATCAGGGACTGAGATAGAAAGTAAAGGTTCTGAATGATCAGTGGAATATTGATGATAAGGGAAAACCGATTCCATGAAGATCACATCTCTAGAAATAAGAACTTGATGAGTATCAAGATTGAGGAGCCTGTAGCCTTTGTGATCTGGAACATAACCAAGCATAATACACTTGAAAGCTCTATCAGCAAACTTGTCTTTGTGAGGAGAAACATTAGTCACATAGGCAAGACAACCAAATGGCTTCATGAATTCATAGGCAGGGTAATCTCCAAAAAGAATTTGAAATGGAGAACTCCAATGTAATAAAGCAGTAGGCAATCTATTTATGATGTATGCTGCAGTAAGAATAGAATAAGGCCAAAGGAATGAAGGAACCTTTGAGTCTTTCATCAAAGCTCTTGCAATTTCCAATAAGTGTCTGTGCTTCCTCTCCACAACTCCATTTTGCTGAGGAGTATATACACAAGAAAGCTGATGGGCAATGCCAACATCAGAGAGAAAAGCTTTGCGGTCTTGACTTAAAAATTCTGATCCATGATCTGATCTAATGCACTTAACTGGAAGATCAAGTTTAGTGGATAACATCTTAATGAAGATCTTAAGAGAAGATATGGCTTGACCTTTAGAAGAAAGCAAGCAGATCCAAGTAGCTCTAGAAAAATCATCCACTATAGTTAAGAAATATGGAGTATTGGTGATACTTGGCTTAGAGTATGGACCCCATATATCTACATGTAGTAACTCCAAAGGCTGAGTGGAATGAATAGAGCTAGAGGGAAATGAAACTCTGGTTTGTTTGGAAGCATGACAAACATCACAAGAGTAAGGAGATTGAGGAGAAGGACATAAATGCTTCAAGAAATCAAGATGACTAAGTGTTGAAGGAGCAGCATGCCCAAGTCTCCTGTGCCATTGCTCAAATATGTCCAGAGAATGAGAAGTAGCCAATGATATATGAAAGTCTTTGGAGAAGGGCTGAGAATTCAATATGTAAAGCTTACCACATAAATTCCCAGTGGCAAGAACAGTATTGGAATCACCATTGATAAGCTCACAATGAGTAGGATGAAAAACAGCCTTTAGAGGCATAGTGAGTGTCAATTGAGAGATGGACATCAAGTTGTATTTAAACGTAGGAACATAAAACACATCCCTTAAGATCAGCAAATCAGAGATTATGACTTGGCCTGAATGAGTCACCATTGTAATAGAACCATCAGGAAGAGATACCTTGACAGGATGAGATAAAATTCTGAGGCAAGTCATGAGAGTGTTGTCACAGCACATGTGCATCGTAGCCCCTGTATCAATGATCCATGATCCATGAGCTATCGGTTCTGGAACTGTAAAAGCAAAGTGAGAATCCACATAATCAGTATCCACCATGTGAGCAAAAAAAGTATGAGAATCATTAGAAGCTGCAAAAAACTTTGGCACTTCCTGTTGGATTAGATTGGAAATAGAGGTCTGATCATCTGAAACTGAATCCACCAAGTGAGCTGCTTGTTTAGAAGAAGGAGTGTGATCCTTAGGCTTAGTGTACCAATCCGGATAACCATGCAACTTAAAGCAATCAGCAATCAAGTGTCCAGGAGCATTACAATGATCACAAATCAACTTTGCTTTATCTTCTTTAGACAAAAATCTTCTCTGATTGGAAGGTCCCCGGCCTCTACTAGCATGAAAAGAACCTCTACCTCGATTAGAAAATCTAGAAGTGTGAGAAAATAATGCTGAGGAATCCAGATGATCAGGATAAGCCGATTGAACTCTTCTTTGCTTTCAACTCGAAGTACCATTGAGTAAGCTTTATCAACATGTGGTAATGGATCCATTATAAGGATCTGACTTCTAATGCTATCAAAGGATTCATTTAATTCCATAAGGAATTGAATTAATCATCCATTCATAACAAATGTATCCCATTCATTAGAAGCAGAGCATGAACATATTGGTTTAGGCATGACCAAAGTTAATTCATCCCATAATTTGTTTAAGGTTGTGAAATAAACTGCCACCGATGTATTGCCCTGAGAAAACGAGCTCAAATCTCGTTGCAATTGGTAGAGATGTGGACCATTACACTCGCCGAAACGACGCACCAATGTATTCCATAGATCCACAGCAGAATTAGAATAGATGAACGCATCAGCTATATCTTTAGACAAAGAATTGAGGATCCACGATCGGACCATACCATCCACTCTCTGCCATTGTTCAAGTAAAACAAGATCTAAAGGCTGAGAGATGCTACCATTAATGAAGCCTAGTTTATTTTTAGCTAAAAGAGCAATTTGAATGGACCTACTCCATGGGAGGAAATTATGACCATCGAGCTTGGTAGTGACAAGGCACATACCAGGAAAATCGGAGTGAGAAAGAGATAATGCATCGGAATCGCGATTGAAAGACGAAGAAGAAGCACCATGATTATCACTCGAATTAGGCGGTTGGACAATCGAATTGAGCGCCGGCCAAGCTTCAGCGGAGCGGGAAGCCATTAATGGACAAATAAGAAGGAAATCCAGGAACAATGTGCGACTGATACCATGAAAATATTGGAAACTTGCATGAATTATTAGGGTTTCATGCAAAAGTAAGGAAGAAGAAGAGCTGATCGTAAAACACTATCTCATTCAATTCAATTCTGAAAAATAAAGTACACTTGTTTATTTATACATGTAAGTAGAGAAAATATCTTCTAACTAATTAACAAAAACGGTTATGAAATCTTCTAGAAGATCATCGGAGAAGCTACGCGATTTCTTGATTGCCTTCGGTTGATGCATGCTGAGCTGGATCCTGGAGCTGAGCTGGAGTCGATGCATGCTGAGCTGGAGTCGATATATTCATCATATTGTCCATGCGATTTCAGGATTAGAATCATACATCAGTGATAACATATTTTAGTTTAATTTACTTCATTAAATGCTAGCTAAAATTTAAGATCAAACATGTCATGAATTAGGAAACGTTACATGCAGGCATATATATCTTGAATTAGATCTCGAAAATGGTTACATAAGTGATCTTAAATGCATATGTGAGTTAGCTGTTTCAGCTGATCTTTTCATTTAAGTCATGCTGCACAAATACATCCACTTTCATGGAACCAACTCTTATATATAAAGCCTGACAATTTTTGCAATTTACTTATAAGAGATAAAAGGATTGATATGATCACCAAAGTGTGCAGGATGAAGAATATATTGAAAAGCAACAAGATAATGAAGACGATGATCTTGATAGCAATTATTCTAAATAAGTCAGAGGCAATCGAATACTATGAGTGTGACAAGTTCGCAAAAATATGTAGGAGTGAGATTGATAAAGGGCTATGTGAAGATACAAATGTTTCAATAAGCAATGGATTATATGAGTGCTGCTACTTCATTTTTTACTTATCTGATTGCTATTTCAGAATAGAGGTTAAGAAGGTCGAGGAAGAAAACACTTGTGGAAAGGATCCATATGCTGTACACGCTAGGGGTCAATATATTTATGATTACTGTAAATCTACTATTTAAATCAATCACATATATTATGCAACATTGCACATTCATCTTCTTATTATGTATGATAATAACTTTATTAGTAACATATTAATTTGTGTTTCGTTTGTCTGAAATACGACATTCTATAATTATGTGCTACAAGACTTCTTGAAAAATTAATTTCATTGAGATAGAAAGGTTTACAATTATACTGAACAACAAGTTGAACTAAGAGTATTAGTTTTCAACTGAGAAGATTTGAAGTAGTGGGATGGATAGAATGAGGCATCAGTAGAGGCCATACTCGATTTGGAGGAAGGCGTTGGCCATCATTCTGCCAAGCTTCAGCTGTCTGGGAGTCGAAAGGTGCACAACTCACCAGGTTGGAAGGGAAGGCCCATGGCATCAACACATCGATCGCACATTCATTATCTCTTCTCCAGTTTCAAGCTGTGCTTTTCGTACTATTTCAAGCTCATTACCAGGATTTTTCAGTGTAATTGCCACCTGAAAAACCAATACAATTAAGTCACACTCAACCTGAAATATTCAAATGATCAATACAATTGACAACTAATTTTCCAATCAATGGACGATCATACCTCAATCACAGGTATCAAAGGTGAGAGCAATCACAACGTACATCTTGTATGAATTACTGCAACCTGCTCTTGTACAGTGGTGCATCCGCGGGACTAGTATCACCTTCGCCCTGATACCATAGGATTGCCCGAATTATGCCTCCACCGTTCAACAACGCAGCCTGTGCTCGACTCAGCATCGTGTTGTAGAGGTCGCTGCCCTTACCCCACTGGCTTATATACGTCGCTCTAATGGCACAAGGCACCAAACTGATGATCCCAATGCTTGGACCCTTGGCTAGAATGGAGTTTGCGAAGGGCATTCCTGGCCCCACCCCCACAAACTTTCTTTGTGTCGATGTCTTTGTGGAGTGGTTCAGTCGGAGGATCATTGGGTTTGGCTGGCATT